>JAJEJO010048844.1:511159-722719 GCA_020662805.1 Glaucomys volans | reverse complement strand
TGTGGTCTTGGGGGGTGTTACAGTTTAGATATGAGGTATCCCCCAGAAGCTCATGTGTGAGACAATGCAAAAGCATTCCGAGATGAAATGATTAGATTATGAGTTGTGACCTAATCATTGGATTAGTTCACTGATAGGGATTAACTGGGTGGTAGCTGTAGCCAGGTAGGGTGTGACTGGAGGAGGCTGCCTTTGGGGTTTATATTTAATCCCTGGTGAACGCAGCTCTCTCTGCTTCCTGGTGGCTATGTCCTGAGCTGCTTTTCTCCACCATACTTTTCTGCCATGATGTTCTGTCTTATCTTGGGCCCAAAACAATGCAGCTGACTGTCCATGGACTGAGATCTCTGAAACCCCAAATAAGCCCTCAAATAACTTTTCTTCTAAAATTCCTTTCTTTTTTTTTTTTGGTGCTGGGGATTGAACCCAGGGCCTTGTGTATGTGAGGCAGGCACTCTACCAACTGAGCTATATCCCCAGCCCCTTCTCAGGTCTTTTAGTCACAGTGGTGATGAAGGTGACTAAAACAGGGTGGTTTCCTTCACTCTTACATGTGGATTTTTTAAATGAGCCTTTTCCTTTCCTGGATTTGGATATTTTCTCTAAGACTGTGATACATAGATTCATTGCAGCTGTTTGGCAATCGTAAGGGGCAGATCTGAGGAATCAAAGAAAAATCAACTCAGGTCCTACATTAGTTTCACATTATTATAACAAAATACTTGAATCTTTTTAACTTAGAAAAGGTTTATTTTGGTTCACAGTTCTGGAGGTTCAAGTTCAAGATTGAGTGACCCCATCACTTTGGTGAGGGCTGCACATCATGGTGAGAGTGCTTAGAAAACTGACTGCTTACCTCATGAATCAGGAAGCTGAGAGGCTGGGCTCTCACATCCTCTTCAAAATACTCCCCCCGTTACCTAAGGACCTTGCACTAGCCTCTGCTTCTTAAAGGCTCCACCACCTCTCCTTTAAACTTTGGAGGACACTCATCCAAATCATGGCAGGTCTCTCTCTTGTTGATCAGCAGAATTAATCTACTCTGGAACTGACCTGGCTCCAAACTTCAAATTACATTGCATAATACAATGTTCACACTGTTGAAGCCCCTCTTGGTTGTATATTCTTTTACCTGCAGTTGCAAACATCCTAAATATGAATATATATATATGTATATATATATATGCATATATATATATACATAATATATATTTATAGTGTATATATATATATTCATTTTAAAGGTGAAGGATTAAGATATGGACCAATAATAATACATAATGCTCTGGAAATCTTAGCCATTGAAAAAAAAGCAAGTCATAGAAGAAACAAGAATTATAAGTATTATATGACAGGAACAATTTTGTCGTTGTTTATAGATGATACCTTGAAAATAAAAGAGAATCAAAGAAAGGAAATTATTAGACCAGTAGTAATTCAGTAATGTGGCTGGAGACAAAATAAATATATCCAAATCAATAGTATTCTTATTAGACAGCTAAAACAAATAATTAGCAAATATATTTGAAAAAGATACCTTTTGCAATGGTAACAAAAATGTAAACTAGCTAGAAAAAAATTTAAGAAGAACTAGGCAAGACCTATATGAAGAAAAATTTAAAATTTGACAAGAGACAAAATGAAGACCTAAATGAACGCCCAGATAGCCCTTGTTCTTGAATAGGAAAACTTAGTAAAGGTTTGTATTCTTTCCAAATTAAAAAGGGATTCCAATAAAAATATCAAGCAGGAATTCCTTTTAGTATCTGACAAAATGATTCCAAATTTTATTTGGAAGTATTATCAGATAATAACAACTTAGAATTTGTGTTTCTATCATTTGTGTGTGTATTTGTATAACTGTGTGTGTATGAAATGTTTGTACTGCAATACTTGCATAAAAGCTTTAACAGAATTTCATTTTGGATTATGATTTTTGCTGATATAAACACACTCTGTCTCAGGTGATGGTTTTTCCTAGGAATTATATTTAGTTTTGTAATATTGTTATGCTTAGTTTACTTTGTGCATGCTCAGTACATTTGATCTTTTTTTTTCTAAACTTTGTCTTGATTTGTTTTTGCTGTATCTCTTAAAAGCAGCATATACGGTAAGAGAATTTTGGTGTTGAAACTAATCTGAGAGTTTCCTGTTAAAGGGAGACTTTAAACCATTTGTTTTTTATTGCTCTAAATGATATGTTTGATCTCTCATTTCATTTTTTCCACATTTTTTTAGTGTGTCCTTTGGTTTTCTATATAAATTTGTTTAAAAAAATCCAGTCTCAATATATACTAAACTAATTCTCTAGTTATGCAAATTAATAAAAAGTGGTATTCTTTAATGTCCCCATGGTATAATAGAATTGAGTGAAACCTTATTTCCCCTACCTTGATCCTTCTCCTGAACGCCCCAATGCTTGTTTGTGTTGTATTATGTCTGTGTAATGTTATACACTTCCTTTTAAAAAAAGATTATTTTTTGAATTAAAATGTGAAGATCCTGGGCTCGGGGTATAGTTCGCGGTAGAGTGCTTGCCTAGCATGTGTGAGGCCCTAACAATGCAAAGAAAAATGAAGAAGATATTAAATAAAACATATTGTTTTTCAAGGATGCTTTTCGTCTTTTGCATTAAATTGGTTATCATACTAACTGAGTAATTTCTTGCTGTTATTTGAGTTCGCTATTTGCTTTTTCTTTCAATGAGCTGAAAGGTATATCTTGAATAATTTTGTTTTGTGGGAATGTTATATATGTGTCATGTTTTGAGAATTCTCACATAGCTCAAAATTTTGCTCTTACCTTTTTTCATGAACAATGAAAAACTAAGAGTACAATCATTTTATCACCACTTCTTCCCCACCAGACTTTGTAAATGGTTTATAGGTTTGTGGTGTTCACTTATAGAAGAGACTTAAGGTTCTTTTGACATTAATCACTTTATAGTTTAACCTGGTTTTCTATCTAGTTAGTTGTATGAGTTTGAAAAACATTTAAAATTGCCTTTTTGAATTTGTTTGCATTTATTTTACTTAGAAATTGGTGCAATATTATTGTCCTGGGAGTTGGTTTTTGTCTGTGTATGAATGTTAACCTTTGCTATTATTATTAGTTCTGTTCCTCACTATTGAATTTCTTCCTGTTGAATATCCATCTGCTTGGTTTGTGTCTCTGTACCCTGGGTTCCCTGTGTATCACCTGTTTTGTCTTCACTTTCTGACTTTGAAATTGCATCTGGTAGAGTGTTTCATGTCTGTCTTTCACAGCCATGTATGTTTTTTCCATGGTGTCCCAGTACCAGTTAGGTTTTTTACTGCCTTCAGTTTTCTAATTGCATTTTTAGACTTCCTTGTGTTCTTTTTAAAATTTCTATCCTCATCTCAATCTTTTCTTTCCTGTTGACTCTTTGCTCCAGTCTTGAGGAGCCATCCCTCTTATTGTTCTTCTTGAGAACATCATGACAGCACATTCTAAAATTTTTATATATTTATTTTTTTATATTTGTTCTTTTGAGTCATCAGGAGATAATGCAGACTAAGAGAGGTGGAATAATGTCCCAGTGCCACAGATTTATTATTGTTGTGGTGGGTTTTTTTTGCTTATCCATTCTCAAAAAGAGGTAATAAACCAGTCTTGGGATTTTTCCAGAAGGCAAGGTAGAAGCTGACAGTCTCCTCATGGGTGACCTTTTAGTAAGAATTGTTGCCAATCCTCATGTTTTGAATCCCACATAGAAAATACTTAATTTCTCTGTGACTCAATTTTTTTTTTTTGTCTGTGAAATTAAGAGTATTGATTTCACCCTTTTTATAGGGTTGTTGTGGAGATTAAATGAAATGAAAAAAAGGCAAAAGAGCATCCTCTAAATGTAGAGGTCAGCTATGGCACTCATTCTTCCGTAAAACACAGTGTCTTTAAAATGAATTTTATATTTTAAAAGTTAATGTATGTTTGTTGAAAAAATTGAGTATTATAAAAATAATAAATAGTACAAAAACATATGTAATCCCCATTCATTGGAGTGCCTGTTACTATTTTGACATATCTTTTTCCTGTTCAGTAATTTAAAAAAAATAAATGCATTAAAAAGAATGTACTTGTATGGAACCCTGACATTTTGTCAATAAAACTCCAAAAGAAGTTAGGTTTACAAAAATATGTTAAGACTTGGTATAGCAGATCCATTGTATTCTGCTTGTAGTAGACATGCAAAGGAAAAAGTTGGTTGACATAGGGAATAAATGGAGCATGTTATACTATTTCAAGATAATTTTAGTGTTAATTATTATTTTCTTTTTTATCCAGATGACATTTTTATTTTCGGCCCTTGTGATTTAGTTTTTTTTTAAATGATAATTGTCTAAAGAGTTAAAACAAACATGGTAGTTGTCTTAGTCAACTTCCTGTTACTGTAATGAATACCCGAGATAAAGTAAAGGGATAAAGTTTATTGTGACTCACAGTTGTGGAGGCCTCAGGTTGGATTTGTGCTTCAGGCCTGTGAGGAGGTGTAGCATGTGGCCCAGGAAGTGGAAGAGGAAGAAGAAGTGGTTGAAATGTCACTGTCCTCTTTGAGTGCATCCCCAATGACCTGAAGCCCTTCCACTAGGCCACATCTCTAAAAACTCCACCATCTCCCAATAGCTCCATTTTGGGGAACAAGCCTTATACAGGCTTTTGGAAGAAGCTTAAAATTCCAGCTCTAGCAGTAAACCTATTAAGTAAGTGTAGCTCATTATTACTGTATTTCCTGAAAGCAGAATGTTAAATCTGGGCTAGCTTGCCTGACTCTACTTTTCCTGCGTTACAACAAGCAAATTGTTTCAAATTAAGGCTTAGTGTTCTCTTTGCAAGCATTTTTATTTAGCCATCTTTTCCTGTGTTCACCGTTAAGGTACAACCTGAAAACTTCACAGCTGTTTTTCTAAAGTTGAAATGTAAAGAAAATACAAAAAAAGAGTCTCTGATAACTTAAGTAATATACTTAAATTTTTCATTAACTAAAATGATTATTTTTGTTATTTATTTAATATTACAATAATTAAAACAAGTTTTTGCTAAAAACATTTTTAATTAATTTTCTTTGTTCATGCCAAAGCCAGAGGACTTCTGCTATTTAGTGTAATGGTTTTTTGTTTTCACAGTTGTTTTTAAAATTAGTGCTTGGAGGCAAAATTCACTGTGTATTTGCTGTGGTGAAACTACTGGAAGCAGTATTGCAAAACTGGTTTCTTGAAGGACAGCTATATGCTAGATAGTGCAGTTGGTATTTTGCATATTGTTTATTTGGCAAGATCAAACAATGTAAGGCAGTATTTTATAAGTCAGCGGTTCTCAAACTTTAGCATACATTAACTTTACCTGAAAAGCTTATGAAATCACAAATTGCTGTGCTCTTCTAGATATTCTGAGTCAGTAGGTCTGGGGTAGAGCCCAGTAATTTGCTTTTTAACAAGGTTATGCTGATGCTACTAGTGCCAGGACCACACTTTGAGAATCACTGTTGGAGGTTACACAGGAGCGGTAAAGACCATAGGTTCTAGGGTGTTCAGGACAGGAAAGCTACACACCAGTCTTGGGGGGATACGAATAGATGGCTCCTGGGGCAAGGTCGGTTTGAGCAGGACCCTGATGAGTAGGTAGCATAAGGCAGAGAAGAGGACCTGGAGGACAGAGCAACCTGAGAGGGGACTATGGGAGCAGGGGTACAGAGGGGAGAGTGTGCAGGGCATGCTGGAGGGATGGAGACATCATCTGAAAGGGGAAACTACCTACTAGAAAGTTTATTTGAAAGAAAAGCAAAATATGAAAGCAGGCCCTAGCTAGTGTTCTCTCTCGTTCCTCTCTCCTTCTTTCTCTCTCAACTTCTGAGGGCATTGTAGAACTCTCATTATGGATCAGACGAGCAACAAGGACAAAGTAGTGTTTTAGAAAATTAAGCAGGTGGCATTGTAAGATGAGCTGACGAGGGAGGAAGGGAGGACCTTTTAGAAATCCTGGGCTTGAGGAGATGCATTTTTTAAATATTTTTTTTAATAGTTGTAAATGGACAGAATGTGTTTATTTTAACTGTTTATTTTTATGTGATGCTAAGGATCAAACCCAATGCCTCATACATGGTAGGCAAGTGTGAGCTACAACCCCAGCCCAGATGCAGGTTTTTATATGGGGATTGTGATCCTTACCATCAGTAGGGTCAGTGGGATTAAGCAGTTTGCTCTGGGGTGGGGGTAGTGATGATGGAGGTTTAGTTTAAGCTGGTGAATTGCCGGGGCAGTATGACTGCTAAAAGGAATATGTGGCCCATGGTGTGGATATAGAGTTATGGCTTGGGAGACAGGTGAAAACTAAATATAGAAATACAACGATTGATGGACTCGTTGATTCATTCATTGGTTCAGTAAACAAGGTTCCAGACACTGAAGTGGGTGCTAGGGGCCCTCTTTAGAGAACAGCCAGAATGGCTGAGTGTCAGGTCCTGACGGCTTTGCCCAGAGGGCTGGAGAGGAGAGTTCAAAGGATGTAGTATTTGAGAGAAGAGAAGAAAAAGTAGATGAGAAAAAAAAAAAAAAAAAAAAGAGAGAAGACTGTGAAAGGACTGACCACAGCTGCCACAGCAAATTGGAGCACTGGATCTCCCCAACACAAAGAGAATTTGAGGATGGAGATGGTTAGGCAGTGCCTCTGGAGTGGGTGACTGGGAGGACCTGGTGGTCCTGCAGGCATGTCCTTTGGAAGGGAAGGGGGTGTCCTTTGTGGCTGGGTGGATGGAGAGACCTCAAGGAAGCAAGGGCAGTGGCTACAGGAAGTTGTTCAGGAAACTTGGTGTTAAGCTTTAGGAGAGATTAGGATAGTGGAAGGCTAACGTGCCTTCTTTTCTAAGTGAGCAAGACCTTTGGTGGTTGACTGTCAGCGGCAGGAAGCAATGGTGGGAAGAGATAAAGGTCTCACACCGCAGGCAGTCCTGTGCTTCTCAGCGTGGAGCCACTCCATCCTCCCAGTGTACTAGGGCCAGACCCCTGGGAGATATCTTTGGCTCTTCTTTTTCTTTGCATTGCTCTTTGGATCCATCAGCAAATCCTTTTGGTATGATATTCCCTTGAAAAATATATCAAGGGTCTAACTGCTTCTGACCTCTACTGCTATCAATTAGCTACTGTCCTCTTTCTCTTGAACTGTTGAAATAGACTAGCTAGTCTCCCCTTCCTTCCTTGACCCTGAGTCTATTCTCAGCACAGTGTCTATCGTTGGATCATGCCACTGTACAAAATCCACCACGGACTCTTCTTTTATTCAGTCAGAGTAAATGCTGAGTTCCTTACAGTGGCTTCCAAAGGCCCTGTGTGGTCTGGCCAGATCCCCCACTGTCAACCCCAAACACACACTTTTCTCAGACCTCACACACTGCAAGGTGGATCAACCTCAGACTTCCCAGGGATACTCTTCTCCAGATATCTGCCAGGCCTTTCACCTCTTTCAGGTCTTTGCTCACATGTCCTTTGTGAAGTGAGGCTTCCCAGGACACTCTTTGTAAATTGGAACTCCATAGGACTTAAGCACCTCTCATCCTATATTGTTTGCCTAAGTATTTTATTGTCTGGCTCTCTGCCTATTAGGTTGTACATTTCATGAGAGTAAGGATTTTTTTCCTTGATTTTTGTTCATTACTGTATGCTTAGGGTTAGAACATCTCTTAGGAAGTTGGCTCTAAATGAAATCTTAATGTGATAGGAAGTGGGCATGGTAGTTGAGGGAGATAGACCTCAGAAGATAATAATAGCTATTATTTGTTAAGCACCTTACTTTGTGGTAGTTGTTTTATTTTTATTTTATTTTTTGTTTTTATTTATTTTTATTCAATTTTATTTTTTAAATTTTTATTTAATTTTTAACTGATACACAAAAACAAAGAAGTTGTACATATTTGTGGGTTGCCATGTAATGCTCAGTACATGAATATATTGAATAATGTTTAAGTTATTCCTCAAACATCATTTCTTTGTGGTGAAAACTTTTAAAATCATTTCTTTCAGTTTTTGAAATATGCAGTACGTAATTGTTGTCTCTAGTCACTCTACTATGCAGTTATACTCCAGAGCTTCTTGCTTCTACCCAACTATAACAGTACCCATCCATCAATCAGTTCGCCAGGTTTTTTGGTAGTGGTTGTGTGTAACACTAACCGCTGCCTTGCCCAGTGGACCTTACGCTCCATGTGTAGCTAAGGAAACTGGGTGTTGGGTAGGTTAATAATCTTTCACAAAGTTAATAAACTTATGTAAACTGTTTAGATTATACCGACAGTCTAATATACCTGACTAAGAAAAGGGATCACAGGCCAAGGATTTGATCTGAGATATCAGGAAGGATTTTTCTCAAATAAAAAGAAGAGAAGAAACATAAGAGCTGAGACTGAAAGGAAAATGTATGAGACATCTTTTTTTCTGACGACCTTGATTTTACTTATTAAAGAAAGAAGCCAACTTATCCATTGAGATTGAGAGGAGGTGAGCAGAGGGTTTAAAAGGACAGAAAAGGTTATGAAGTAGACCTTCTAGAACATTCTGCTGAAGACTCGGGAGGTCAACAGCAGATTTCTTGATGTGTTTAGCCCCCGTGTAGAATGAGCCCACCAACCAAAGGTGTTAGCAGTGGATGGCATCTTTGAGTGAGATCATTTAACCAGCTCCCAACTTTATCACTCTGTGTCCCTTTTGTCTGTCATATACGAAGGCCATGGTCACTTCCATTTATCTGTGAAGATATTACACCTGTTTTCCATTTGCTAATTGTCTTCATCATTGTTGAGTGAATTATTTGTCTGGTAGACAATACCAATGCCTATATCTCCTCCTTCATTGACCTTCCCTTCTTCAGTGACCTCCTCAGTCACCTGTACCTGTGGCTGGACTTTAGGAGCCTGTGGCTTTACCAGGAAAGCAATGGAGGGTGGACAGTGGCAGGGCAGGGTGAAAGGGGTTGCTGGACAGGGAGCCTAGGAAAGAAGAGCTTTTGGTGGGGGTCTAGAGAAGACAGGACTCCAGTTCAAAGTGGGTTAGAGTCAGCATGAACCTGAAGAAAATTCATTCCTGCTTAAAATAGTTTTGTAGATACTCTAAGATGTTTTTGACGTTTAAGCAGAATGCATTTTTACATTCATGGTGCTGTGATTTCTTCCTTTTTGTTACTATTGTCTGATTTTAAAAAAAATAGAACCCAGTAAAACCTTTTTTAAACATGGAAAAATAACTAGTGGAATGTTTGATGCATAGAATTAAGGGTAAATACTGTGTAGGTATGGGTAATAAATATAGCATGGGTAATAAATATAATTTCTTAAAACTGGAATTTGTAGATAGTCTAATTATGCATCCTTGTCGTTATATTTAGCCAGAGAGGTGTTATAAAATTGGCATTTATATTGGTGTGAACTAACGTTAATATTTATAACACTACTAACATTTAGCTGAAAATTGTTAGTTTGTGTATCAGTTTTCCAGTATTTGCCAGGTTGTTTAAATTGTAGTTTTTGAAACTGGTACATGTATATTTTTTAAAAAAGCAAGTATTAATTTCATTGCTTTCTTCCAAACACACAAATGAATCATACATAAGTCAAATGGGAGTACATATAATGAAACCTCACAATTTATGTTAACTTGGATTTTTTAAAAAAGACTGTAAAGAGTTCGGTTTTTAAATGATTTCAGTGGTTGCAGTCACTTCCTCCATTTAGTAACATGTACCCAGACTTTTGTAGTTATGCAACTAATATATATTCACAGGTTGACACAGGGTTATGCATCAACTCATTTGCAGTAGCCTTGGAAGCTGATAAAACGAGGGAAGGTTCATCTGGGGCTTATATGACAGTGTGAGAATCACATTTTCCTTGGAGAAGGGATGTGATGGCTGCTTGGGTCCAGTGTTCTTATTTGTGCATCTGAAGATTCTGAGGTCCTGAAGGTTTCAATTGCTAAAAGCCATTGAGTTGGGAGCTTTTAGAGCACTGAGAAACATCTTTATACCCACAAAGAAAATGTTTTATTGAAAACAATTTTTTTTTTCATGGTTTCACTGGACCGTAAGGTTCTCTAGGGTCCCAGCCAACAGGTCCTCATACCATTCATCTTTGTATCTGAGTGCATAGTGGTTTCCAGTACGTATTAGATATTTGATGAATGCATAATTTCACAGAGTAAGTTATTTTCCTCTTTCTGATAGTAGTTCTTTTAAAAAAATAGTAGCATGACAAAACAAAAGGGTATTTTGAGAAAGTATAGTTTAAAAGGCTTAATAAATTGAGTTAAAACAAAACATTTACCTCATTTTTCAAACTATCATTGTTTACAATCTAAATTACTAATTCACAGAAATAGTCCATTTCTAAATAGTGTACGCATTTGAATGCATATGTATAAACATGTACATATGTGAGTTGTTTGTGTTTGAGGAATTTGATATTTTACTTATATGTGCATTTTACTACTTATTAATCTAAAACCTATGTTTCCAAAATTGATAGAAAGGATTCATCCACTGGTTCAGTCAAACTAACTTTATAGAATGTTCTCTAATTGGTTTATACTGTACTAGGTCCTTGTATATTAATCATATTATTTAATTCAGTGCACCATCATATGGTTGGCACAATGCACAAAGCATGGAAAAGCTAAGTCTCAGAAACCTTCTACCACTAATCAGGAGTGGACTTGGGTCTTCTAATTCAGTGTTCCTGCCTTTTTCCCAGCAGCACAGCCTGTCTCTGAGGTTAGCTCTTCCTGTCTTATCCTGTGAACTGCGATTGGGGTACAGCTGGACATGGGGGTGAACAAATTTCAGGAACATATATTTTAACCGTTGAGAACTCTAGTTTATAACCACAGGTACTCAAGAGGGCTGAAGTTACCTCAGAAGGAGAGTAGGCATCAAAGTTGAATCACAGCATTCATTGCACAGGGTACCACAAAAGGACCATAGAAAGAACTGTGTCTTTTCTAGATGACAGCCTGGTGGGCCGTCTCCCAAGAGAGCTCCTCACACATGGGTCGGTTGACCATGGTGGGTCAGTTCTACCCTGCAGGCTGAGGAACCTCACTTTTATTTCTTGGGGCATTTGTTTTTGCATCTTCTTTGGAACATTGTGCCAATATGTCAGTTTGCGGTGATAACTAGAACTGTCCCTGATGCTCAGTTTATGTGCAACTAGAATTGTGTACCACTTCTCAGTGATGGAAACCCTTAGTTGACTGTCTAGCCAGGCCTTTCATATCACAGTCATGGAAGCCGACCTGAGGAGTGAAGTTTGTGCTTGTAGCTGTTCTGTAGCAGAGCTGGGAATAGAGTCAACCTCACACCCTGGCCCATAGTTCTTACCACTGGTTTTGGAGTGGACCTGGGCTTCAGAAGGGCTGGGAGATGGGGCACCATGTTGAGTGTTGGTTCTCCTTTTAATTACCTCCTCACGTACTCAGCAGTTTTATTGTTTATTCATGTGGAGAGCAGGACATTGGCCAAATGAAGATGGAAATAAATCTTAAAATTAGTTGAGGACTGAATGCCTGTCCTGAAGGCAGGGCTAGCTCTGTTTCTCTCTGTGTCCCCAAAGGCCACAGAGAGCCACAGAGAGATGGGCCTGTCTCACCCACACTTATTAAATGCTGGCTGAAGTAAAAGCCTTCACGAGCCAGGAACAGATACTGAGCACCATCAGCGAGCTCTGGCCCTGTTCTTGAAATCCTTTGACCACTTGGAAATGTGTTGTAATTCTCCTTTGGAACTAGGCATGCTAAAGGCTATTGGTTTTACTGCCATGCCTCGCTCGCCTGGAGTCGCAAACACATTTGTAGGACAGCAGGCACTCGCTGTGTTGTCAAGAGATGAAGAATGAGTACTTCCAGGTGTGCACTAGCTGCTGAGATCTTGTGGTCAAATTCAGAGCCTCAGCTTTGAAATCATCCATTTCAAAAAGCAGCCTGTTCTACCCAGGAAATGTATTAATATCAGCCACAACATCACTTAGTGCTCAGGACTCTGCGTCACCTGGTTTCCTTAACCAACAAGAGCAGAACACTCCCTGAGCCCAGGGCTTGTCTCTAAAGAACTTTCTTCTTCCATCCTTGGGTAGTCATCTTGGGCCTGGTCTTCTTGTTTGTTATTTTAAAATAGTTTTACTGAGATGTAGCATGTGATTCACTCATTTGAAGTATACAGTTTAGTGGATTTTAATAGATTCACTGTTGTGCAGCCATGATCACAATTTTCTCACATTTTTATCACCCTCAAAAGAAACCTGATAACCCATTAGTAGTTACTCCATTTTCCTCCAGTTCCCTCCCAACCCCAGCCCTAGGAAACCATTAATCTACTTTCTGTCTCTGTAGATTTGCCAATTTTAGATATTTCATACAAATAGATTATGCAATACGTGGTGTTTTGTGATTAAGTTCTTTCAGTTTTCAAGGTTTTCAGTTTTCAAGGTTTATCCAACATGCTGTTTACTGACCATCCCTACCCCCATTCACATGTTGGATCCCTAACCTTCCTGTGACTATATTTGGAAGACAGAGCTTGTGAGGGAAGAGGCAAGAAAGGATAAGTGAGGTTATGAAGGTGGACCCTAATGTGGGAGGATTGTTGTCCTTATAGGAAGAGACCCTGAGGGCTTGCTGTGAAGGTACAACTGAAAGCCAGGAAGAGAGCCCTCACCAAACACTGACCCTGTCTGACCTTGATCTGAGCGTCTAGGCTTCCAAACTGCAAAGCAGTAATGATCTGTTGTGTAAGCCACCCAGTCTATGATATTTTGTTATGGTCATCCTAACTGACAATACATACCATATGCTAGTATTTCATTCCTTTTTATGGCTGAATAACATACCATTGTGTAGATATAGTCCATTTTGTTTATTTATTCTTTTTGTTTATTAATTGATGGACATTTGGCTAGCACCTCACTGGCAACCACTAATATATTTTCTTCCTTTTATTTATAAATAACATTAGGATTCATTTTGGCATAATTATAAAAGGTTGGGATATAATTTGCTCTAATTCAGTTCCCAGTACTTCCCCTTTCCCTCTCCTCCTCCCTCTCTCTGTTCCCTTCCCTCTACTGATCTTTCTGCTATTTACATAATTTTTTAAAAATTAGTGTCTTGTGGATGTAGATGATGGTGAGATTCACTGTGGCATATTCATTTATGTACCTGCGAAAGTTAAGTCAGATTCATTCCACTGGCATCCACTAATTTAACTTTTATCTCTATAGAGTTCCCTGTTCTGGACATTTCCTATGAATGAAATCATATAATATGTGACTTTTTGTGACTGGCACCTTTCATTTGGTACAATATTTTCAAGGTTCATTCATGTAGTACCATGTTAGTACTTCATTCTTTTTTATGGCTAAATAATATTTTATTGTATGGTGGTGGTAAGATTTGTTCATCCATTGGTCAGTTGATGGCCATTTGACTTGTTTTCACTGTTTGGCTGTTATGAATAATGCTGCTATGAACAGTTGTGCACAACTTTTTGTATAGACATTACTTCTTTTGAGTATATACTTAGAATTGCTGGGTCCTATGGTTTGGGCCAGACTTTAATCTCTAAGCTTGTTCTCCCACCCCTGCAGTGCTAGGGGTTGGACTCAGGGCCTTGAACATACTATGATGAGCTACATCCCCAACCCTCTATCTACAAGTTTTTTTTTTTTTTTTTTTTTTTGCAGGGGGGGGGCAGGTACCAGGGATTAAACTCAGGGGCACTCAACCACAGAGCCATGTCCCCAGCCCTTTTTTGTATTTTATTTAGAAACAGGGTCTCACTGAAGTTGCTTAGAACCTCGCTTTTGCTGAGTCTGGCTTTGAATTCTCCATCCTCCTGCTTTAGCCTCCCGAGCCACTGGGATTATTGTGATGCGCCACCATGCCTGACAAGATATTGTATGTTGTTTGCCTCTGACTGAAATCTATCTGGAGTGACATTCTAGAACTAGGTCTTGGTACTTGGGGATGTGCCTTAGAGAAAGCTTGCCATTCAAGCACTTTGATGGTAGGAAGGTGGTGGGATGGGACTCCAACCAAGACGAGGTTTGTGGGGATTGTCAGGAATGAGTACTAATAACTGAAGTTTTGTGAGCTGTCTCATTTCAGTTCAGTAGAATGACAATGTCTCAGAGCCTGGTGATCCAGGATATTTACAAATGTCAAGATTCAAAAATGGAAATGGAAATTAAAAGAGCAAGGTTTGAGATGAAAAGTGGAAAATTACATGATTTTTAAAAATGTTCTGTTACCTTTCACACCACTGGAATCAATTCAATAAGTACTGAAGAAATAAGCAACTGTGAAATTCTTACTGAAGAGGGTCAAGTGAAGGTGCAGGTGGTATGGACAGGGAAAGATGTATAAATCATGAGGCAGGGAAGATTTGCCAAGTTACTTGGCAAAGCAAACCTTGTTAGCAAAGGAGAAAAGAGTATCCAAAAACTCACTAAATGCTTTTACTGCCATCTCAATTTGAAATAAGGTACAGAGGTTCTGACTTATTGCATCAGTTATTGAATGTTTTATATGTGAAAAGAAGGCCTTGATTTTCCAATTCCTTAAAAAATACATTTTTTGAGATGTGAAGAGTGGTTTTATTGTTAAATATTTCATGATATGCTTAAGAGGCAATTGAATGAAAGTTGAAAAATCCGAAAGAAGTATTAGTTTTTCAATACATTTTGTAGCACAGAGATATTCAGGGTCATTTAAAACTTCAAGCGAATAAGCAGTCATTATGTGGTCTAAATTATAGTAATTTAAAAAATTCAACAAACATTTATGAGCTATGTACTCTGTGTGAGCCATTGTTAGCCTCTTGGGAATACAAAGATTAGCTAGGTATCATCTCTGCTGTCAAGGAATTTATTATTTATTGGCTGAAGTAGTATTTAAAAAGAACTTTACTAAATGTTATTGGCAGAGGGAGGGGGAGAGGGAATATAATAGAAACACAAAAAGGCAGGCTAAAGGAATATAGTTTTCATAATCATAAATAAAGGTTTATAAACTGTGTCTCCTCCAATTAGTATTAAAAACATCCTGTGGCAGCCTGGCCTTGTTGAACTGAGGATATAGATTTTACTGTGACAAAATGTATATAACTGGAGGACATGGTAGGTGTAGAAAATGCATAATGATTACATGTAGAAGTGAATAATGATAAATTGGATCTGGGTTTTAAATACTGTGTGCAAGTGGGTGTAGCTCACGCGGAGCTTTTGTGAATTATACAGACTACAGTTAACTTTCCCAGTTTCTGGATTTTATTACCCCTCCCCCTATAATTTACGGTCTAATCCAGTTTTTTTTTTTAAATTAAATCAAAGCAAGTCCTCTAGTTTGTTCTTCCAGACATTAACTTTTTTGAAGAGTCCTGACCAGTTGTCTTATCTAAAGTCCTGCATTGTGGACCTGTGGATGCTTGCCTCATGGTTACATTTAGGTTAACTATTTTTAGCAAGCATGCCTCATGGCTGATGTTGAGTAGTTATTAGATCAGATTAGGGACATATGATGTCAGGTAATTCTTCCTCTTGATGATTATCAGTTTACTGAATGTAAGAATCCAGGAAGACCTTGTGTCTTCTTTCTAAAAGGATGGCCTACATTATTTACCTCTTGGCTTTTCACTTACCCCAAGGGGTGAGGTGCAGTTGCCTTAGGTAGCCAGAGGCTTTTTGGGTGAGAATGGAAAAGGAGTGTTAGTCATTCACTTTTCTTACTGCCGATGGCATTAGCTGCAATGATGTTTGTAACCTATTGTAGCTGGGGTCGTGGTTGTTCTGGTTCTAGGGATTCTAGCCCTTGTTTATCATTCCATCTATGCACTCAATTTTCTTTGCGTTTGTCCTAGTTGTGCTACTGGTGGAGACCGATTATAAACAGAGAGAGTAAACATTTGTGGCTTGTCCAAGTAGTGAGGAGTGCTTTGATGAAACAGTGGGCAAAGTGGTTAGAGAGTGCGTGTGTGGGTGTGAATTGGATAAGATGGGTTGACACCTTTCCCAGGAGGCCATAGTTGTGCAGAAATGTGAATGAGGTAAGGGAGCAGGCCATGAACAGGTATTGAGAAGGAACATGCTCTGCATGTCTCAGGAAGACCCAAGCAGCTGGTTGGGCAGCTGGAGGGCAGGGAGGAAGGGGAAGTCTGGTATAAAACTGAATGTAGGAAGAATATGCAAATGTGGTTTGTGCTGAGCATAGTAACAGAGAATCCCAGGAGGCTGGAACTGTATACTCTTCTTTTCCTTATGAGAAAGCAAGTGAAAAGACCGTGAAAATGGCTAGTGTAAAAATAGTTGTTCAACTGAGGTCTTCCACTGAGTCTCCTGAGGCATAGAACTGAATTAAATACTATTTGACTGTTTTGCTTTACATTCTATCTCCAAGATGACAATACAAGTACTTTAGCCAAAATGCAAATTAGCCATGGGTTCCACACTTTCCAGCTGGGTATCTCTTTGTAAAGATGTGCAAATAGTTTTAAATCCCGTGGTGCCTTTAAAAAAACATTGAAATAGGAGTTGGAAAATCTAAACCAAGGAACCGGCCTGTGGGAAAGCTCTTAAGTCTCCTGGGGTCTGAGCATTCCCATTTATCACACTGAGATAAGCTCTCTGGGTATCTGATGGGACTGCTGGAAGGACGGACTGGTATGATGGATATGAATGTGCTTTATAAACTGTGATGCACTACATGATCCTAAGGTATTATTATCATTTAGACCTTTATTATAGTTTGCTAAACAGAGGCAGAGTCTATTATCTACCTTTCATTTGAAAGCAAATGACAAATAGTTACTTCAAGGTAAAATGCTTCTTAAAAAGCAGAATCCGATCAATGCACCTTAAAGGACCTGATGAATTATTCAGCTGTTCTTCAAACCAGCATATTGGAACTAAGGATAGGATCACTTTTTATTTTCATTTCAGGCTCCCAGAAATCAGCATGCTCTGTGTGGACCCTATCTGGGGAATCTTCTTGAGTTTCAATGATGGATTAATACACTAGAAAAGCTTTGTGCATTTGGAAAAAATGAAAATTGGAGAAGGATTGGCACATTTAAATAAGACAATTGGCAAAGATGCATTGAATCTCTAACATGCATGGATAGATAGATGGATGTGTGGGTGGGTAGATGGACAGGTAAATAGATGATTGGTGCTATGGGATAGAAAAGTATGTGAGAAATGGATATTGGCATGAGCATTGCTGATGTTATTTAGCTCTTAGATATTCCAGGCACGAATTATACCCTAAACCATATGAGGTAACTACAGTTATTATACCATTTTTATTGAGAGGGAAAATTCTATTTGGAGAGATTTAAGCTTACTCAAGGTCACATAGTTAGAAAATGGCAAAGCTGGGATTTGACTGTAAGTCTCCACCCTTAACCATGAGCTTTCTCAAGTTGCATATGGTATCACTGAGGAGAGAAGATTTTTTCTTTAAGGAAACTTATATAGTAATACCAAATCAAGCATAAATGCAATGGAAAGGAAAGACCTATACATGCAGGAATTTAGAGGAAGAATAGAGCAGATTACTGGGAGGCTGAATTGGTCATTGGTCATGAGACTTGTTGGAAAAGGAGGCCTTTTAACAGGATCCACAGGACTAGAACTGGAAAAAAGGAGCCAGGGCGCTAGGAGTTGGTGTTCCAGGGAATCAGTCTGTGTAGAAAAAGAGGTGAACAAGGTGCGTGTGTGTGTGTGTGTGTGTGTGTGTGTGTGTGTGAGATATTATTATTTATTTTTTTCAAGAACCAGTTGGCTGAGATACTCTGCTTACCCTTTGTACCAGGAAAGTTGCTGATGAGGCATGGTGGTGGTGGTAGTAGAGGGGTGATAGGATTAGAATGGAAGCCTGAAATGTAGAGGAGGGCAGACCCAAGAGACTGGATTTTATTCTCTCACCATTAAAGATCCTTAGATGACTGAAACCAGCTAGTAATTTAATCAGAGTGTTGTCCCTGATTGAGAAAACCCCATTTGGAATCAGATTTAAGGACCTCTTGGAGTTGGGAGAGATTGAATGTAAGCAAAACTGTGCACATCTGTATGATATTTATGTATTTATGTATGGCTAGGTAAAAAGCAAAAGGAAAATATACTTTGATTGTTTGAGTTACAGACATAGAACATTCAAATTCTCCCAGAATTATACCAGTTGATGTTTACAGAGAGGCATCTGGTTCTGGAGGGAAAATGGTCTCCAAGGTTGTTTTCTTGTGGGGCTGGGGATAGAGAGTGGATGTTCCTAATGCTTCCAAGTTTCCTTCTGATTCTTATGGTTCATTATCTTTTAAGCTTAGTGTGTTCCTTTTGGTCTTCATAATAAAAATAGCTACCATTTTTGAAAACCTGCAATATTCTGAGAGTTTGGGGCAACTATACGAATTAGATGGTATGATCCCTGTTTTGCTGATGAGGAACTAAAGCCCAGAAATGTTGACATCTGAAGTCACATAAATAGCATGGTAATTGGTGGAGTCAGGATTAGAAACTAGCCTTCTCTGTTCAGAAAAGCCACTTTGTGTGAATGTGATAGTTGGCCAACCCTACCTCGTATTTTAAGTGCTCTTGGGAAAGTTATTAAATATCTTTGTTTTTCATTTTCTCTTCTATAAAATAGGGAAGGTCAGGGTATCCAGGTGACATATCAGAAGGGTTCCATTAATAGCTCTTTTATGGTTATTTATTATTATCTATTACCAAGTCCTGTTGATGTAACATGCTGGTCCTCAGAAAAATGTTTAAATTCAGGTGCAAAGAAAAGAGGAACATCTTTGAAAATTCATTTTAGATTGTGCATATTAATTTGGAAACTCTAATTAGCTCTCTGTGTTTTCCCTGGGATTTTCTTAACCCAATTTCCACTCTGATGCTGCCTACCTTTTTGCTTTCTCTGTCCATCAGCAGTGACCTTACACTGCTTGGGGCTGGACTTGTACTCCTAATAATGGATGGCAGGAAGGAAATTGAACTCTGCCTCACTGCTGTCCTCACCAGGGAGGAAACACTTCCTCTCAATGCGGAAGGAGTGACTAGACTTGCCGTACCTTATTTTGACCTTGTGGGGCAAGGACAGGCTCAAGTAGGATGGTTTGAGGTTGCTGAAGAAGTCCCTCAGCAGGTTTGAAAAAGGCTTTTATAAAACCAGATAAGCAAAGAATAATAATAATTAAAAAAAAAAAAAAAAAAGCAATGTACTGGGTTGCAGTTACCAGGAAGAGAAAAAGAGAGAGAACCAACTCCTGTGAGGTTTAATAGTCATCTGAAACTGAAAACTCCCCGCCTTGTCCTTTGTGTGTTCTTCCAAGGTCTAGAATATTCATTAACAGGTCACTGGTGGGATAAGCTTCAGTATAATTGCGAAGTTGGCCTTTCTAGGAGTGACTTCCTCCTTCCCTGGCTTTAATGAGCAGTTTTATATGCAGATGTAGTCTCTGGTACTAGTAGTATTGATTTCTGGTTCTAATTTAAAATAACCTGAAGTTATCCTGCTCATCTAAATGAATATTCACAACAGGAATTCAAATGTAAGTTTGCATTGCTAATGCTGTGAAAATTGGTATGCCCAGCACTGCAAGATTATCCATTTGTTTCCACTTGTAAGACTAGTGAAAGAAGATGAGCTGTGAGCTCTTTCATTGATCAAAATTTGAAATTAAACCCATTGCACCTCCATGAAAATACTGATTATTTTTTTTACACAGAAGATATTATAAATATCTAAATAAATGTATTAACTTGATGATTACCACTAATCAAAGCCAACTCTTATTTCATTGTTTTTATAATAACTTCCCTAACTTTGAAAGTTGTCAGTGAAATGAAAATACCCCTATTAACTAACTGCCCCAGGTGTTCAGTGTCTGTATTTCCCAGCATTAAGATCTTGATGCTCTAGGGCAGCAGCCATCTCCATGTACACAAATCTGATCCACTGAGCTGACTATGCTGTGTCTCTGTGATGGAGACCATGCCAGGCCTCTCAGCAGGAAATCACGCTTACCATCTTCTCAACCATATGGATAATGAGGGCCTTTTTGAGTCTGGAGTTGGAGTTCGGAGTTGGAGTTTAAGTAGTTTGGAGTTGAAGACTGTACACACCTATGCAGTAGTCCCCCTCATTCATAGGTGATTCCTTTCAAGACCCCCATGGGCGCCTGAAACCTTAGATAGTACTGAACCCTATATATATGCTATGTTCTTCTCATAGCTGCCTATGATAAAGTTTTCATTTATAAATTAGGCACAGTAAGAGATTAACAACAATAACTAATGATAAATCAAGCAATTATGACAATTTACTGCAATAAAAGTTATAAAAGTTCCTGAATTATTTATTTCTGGAATTTTCAATTTAATATTTTTAGGCAGTGGTTGATCACAATGAACTGAAAACAAAGAAAGAGAAACCTTGTATAAGGAGACTATAATCTACCTGTGGCCCTTCTAGGAAACTGTCAGTGGAAAGATGAATATTAATCCAGCAGATTCAGTTTGGGGCCTTTTCTTTTTATCCATGGGTGGTAGACTGAGGTCACGTTTCCGCAGTTGGCGTATATCATCTATTGAGTGTCTTCCATGTGCCAGGTGCTTAGCTCATGTTGAGAATTCTAAGGAAGGTTTGTCCCAGAGGGACTCACTGAGTTTTTGTTCTTGACGCTTGCTTTTCTTTACCTTACTACCTGTTTTCCAAATATTCAACTCCTTTTGGATTTTGGTCCAAGGATAAGCAAATATTAAGTTGCTTGCTACTAATGTATGTCATTAGCATTTCAAATTCTAGTTTTTTCAGGCTTTACCCCTGGGTATGGGGATAGCACTTAAAAAAAAAGCATTAATTAAATGAACACAATGAAAAGGAAAATAACTGTAAAGCATGGTTGAGTCCCTCTCAGGGGACCCTGATATAAAAGTATATTAACATATAGTGGTAAACAGGTGGGGGTAGAAAGAAACCACCCAAGAGATGCTCTTTGCTCTTATTCTATGAGGTGCACTTGATTGATTGGAGCCAGTAACAATATTTCTTGACGTGTGTGTTCATATACATTATCATTCCATGGTTTTCTGTTGAGGAGAGTGATTTTTGGAGATACTCATCTTCCCCATACTGCTGGTGTGTGGTTCAGCCAGAGGGGAGGCAAGGGGAAGAGGAGGAGGCCTTGACTTATCTTGTATTTTAGTCAGCTGTTTTATCGCAGTGACTAAAAGATCTGATAAGAACAACACAGAAGAGGAAAGATTTATTTTGACTCATGGTTTCAGCAGAGGGTCAGTCCATGGTCAGCCAACTCTATAGCTGTGGGAATGTGGTGAGGTAGAACATCATGGTGGAAGGGCATGGCAGAGGAAAGCAGCTCAGGACATATATAATGAGGAAGCAGGACAAAATATGAACCCCATCAAGGACAAAATATAACCCCCGAAGACATACCTCCAGTGACCTACTTCCTCTAGCCACACCCTACCTGCCTACAGTTACCACCCAGTATATACTTACCGGTGGATTAATCCACCATTGGGTTATAGCTCTCACAAACTAATCTTTTCTCCTCTGAAAATTCTTGCTTTGCCTTGTGCATGAACTTTTGGGAGACACCTCCTATCCAAATCTTGTACCAATTCTTTAACTGGTCACTTCCTTTAATATCACTTCCCAACCCACTAAGGTGGGCATGATTGTCATCATCCTCATCTGACCATGGGAGGAACTGTGGCTAAGGGAGATGAAGAGGCAGTTGATGAGTGTGAGAACTCAACTTTGATCCAGATCTGCTTGTTTTAATGTGTCTCGTGTCCCAAGAGTAGAGAATCTCCATCATCTGACCCCACGTAAGAGTCTTTTGTGGCAGAATGACTGATAGGCTTTTCCTGAGCCATCTTGCTGTAGGGAGCCTTCCTTGATAAGTCTCTGTCCTTGGTAGAGCTTCCTTTCCTTGCTAAAGGATCACCGTGGCCTTTTCACTTCATAAAGTTAGGGCTTCCATAAATAAATGATACTATTTTGCCAAAAATTTCCAAATTAAATGGGAAAAAAGTCCTAACGTGGTATTTTGGTTCTTTATATAGACTTTTCTCCTTCCATTTAATGATTACATAGAATGTCCACAAGGTACAGATCATAAACATAATGTGAGAGATGTTCTGTTTACTTTGTCATCTTTTTTAGAAGAAGCTGCCACCAAAATGACTTTTATGGAAATTGTATCTTGTTATGATTCCCATTTTACTGTGTTGTGATTTTTTTCTTTTATCTTTAGCCATTTTATGGGTATTATTATATCAGAATATGTGCTTCAGAGTCGATGTGCCGTTTGCTGTGGGGTATGAAACCTGATTCAGAATCATGATTACGGAGGAGATTGGAGATGGGAAGCCGTGGTGAGGTGCCTGAACTCTTTCCTTTCTTGTCTGTTAAATGATCCTTCTTATTTTAATGAGCCTGCTGAGATTGATTGGCACAGCTCCCAACTCTGAGATTCTCTTGTGCTTTTCATAGAAGAAGATGCTGGTGTGTCACTGACGAAACTTAGGGAAGCCTAGCATGTAGTACCACCTCAGAATACTTGTTATATTAAATTTAAAAGCACTAACCCTTTGGATGCTTCTGGGAAGTGGAGATGTAAGTTCTTTTGTCCTACAAGAGGGCGTTTGCTCAGTGCTGATTTGCAGAGCGTCAGTGCAGTTTCGGTGGTGCCTTCTCTAGCTTTGGCAATGTAGAGCAAGGAGAGAGGAAAACAAGTCCTGGGACTACTTTAAGTCCCATGAACCTAGTGAAAATATGCTGTTTTAATAATGGTGGCCAATGGTCCTCTAACTCCATTGCTCTTTAAATGAGAAGATTTGTGCTTGTGTTTTACACATAAAAGGGTTTCTAAGCTTGGAGTAGATAACTGGAAAGCCTATAAAATCTTAGCATGGTTGAAGGTCATCCAGATGGGTGCTTGAATTCTCTCTGACATTCCCACCAAGACTGGCGTCATCCTCCTTACTTACCTTTCCTCCTTTCTCACCACTGTCAGAGCCTTCCACAGTTTTCTTCTACTGCTTTTCTATCATGTTCTTTAGCTCGCCAGCTCCTTTAGCTTTTCCTTTCCCCGCTCTAAACACCAGTAGAGACCCCGCCCCCAATCCTGTCCCCAGCCTGAGTCCCCTTTAAGCTCCTACTGACCTTTCCTCCTTGAATACTACTGGAGGGGCTTCTTTTGCCCTCTTCTGCTTCTCCCTCCTTCCATTTCCTCCACTAAGCATGACCAGCAGGACCTCTCCACTCCTATTCTTCCCATCCTCCCCATTTTCCTCTAGGTAGGGTCTCATGGACTGTTAGTCTCTGTGTCAGGAAATTACTATGTCATCTTGGGTGTTGGGTATTGACTCAGCAATTGGAGGAGTAACACTTCCAGATGCCTCCATTTGCCATCTATAAAGTGGGTCATGACCTCTTCCTCTGGCCAGTTAATTTGTGGGATCTCTGCTAGTGAGCCTTGCATAATTGTGTTCGTTCTCAGTGTGTGGAGTGCTCTTCTGCATGGACCCAGAGTTCCTCTCCTTCCCTGACTCTAGATTGGTCTGGCTCCAGGGCCCTGCTAGGCAGCTCCTGCAGGATGCAATAGGGTGGACTCAGAATTCTCTCACCTGGGAAGGCAGGGTACTGAGGTAACCAGAGAGTTCTGTGAAGAAGTAATGTTTGCTCAAAGGCAAGTAGGTGCTGTGGTTTTTTTCTTCTAGCTCTTCTTCGGTCACCGATCAAAGATATTGACTTCTTCTCTCAATTGTGTGTTAGTGGTTCTGATGTTAAAAATCAGGTGTGCTTACCAACCTATACTGTAGATCGATTATGAATAATCAGAGTGTAGGACACACAGACTTTTAACCGATGGCTGCATCCTCTTCAGACTGTTCCATTCCTACCTCTGTGGAGCTGTGGTTCTTCTGAGGAGTTGGACAGATGCTTTTTTTAGCTGTGACTCAGGCTTTCCCTTAAGTTCTTACTTGCCCTCCACCTGGCTATTTTCACCACACACCTGCCTCATTGTTCAGGCATGATTGTTAACCCTTTGGTTGTTTCACTAAACTAGGGCTGTTTGATGACTGTGAGTTTTTATCTTTAACAGTGTTTCTTAGCAAGATACCACACTCTTATTTCTGGAGATTAAATTTGGTTAAGCAATGAATTTTAGGATGGTCTGTGGAAACTTTAAAGGAGAATGCCGATCAGTCTTCTGCATTGGTTATTGATCATAAGCATCATAATCTGCTACATGGAGTAGAGTCAAGACAATGTTTCCATTTCTATTTTGAAGTTGTTTGAATAAATGGGTCTTTTTCTTTAGATTATTGTTTCACTCAGTGTATTGCTTCTATTTTATTTCTGTTGTGATCTTTTTACCAAATTGATGTTTGGGAGTTCTTTGTATATTTGTTTTTATAGTTTTATTTTTCCCAAGATATAAGTTGGTAAACTAAGGGTCCAAAAAAATTTTAAATTCTTCACATCTTCCAAATAAAATGCTCAAAAGTCTTATTTGATTATATCAGGGTCACTTTATTTCCAATGAAATATTGCTTTGAAGTACTGCAGTAATCTAAAATGCTGGTTACAGAGGGGAGTTACTTACTTATTCTTAGATTGTGAGGTTACTTTTACACACCAGCAAAAAAGTTATCAGGGATCTTGGTTTAAATGTTACTTACAGGGCTGAAGAGAACATTTCGTTGTTTATCTAAAACATTCTACTTACCAATTTTTTTCGTCATTCATCTTTCAATTAAATCTTGGAAGTTTGTCCCACTGAGTTAGATGGCTTGCATTCAAATCCCCACTCTTACTAGTGTGTGAGCTTAAGAAATACAGTGTTTACCCCTTTCTCTGCCTCCATTTGCTCATCTGTGAAATGGGATAATACTTACCTCAAAGAGTGACTGAGGGATCAAATAAGCTGGTTTGTACTAAGCACTCTGTCAGCTGCATTGATTTTCTAATTGTACTGTTGTATGTCTGACACACTGATTTAAATGGAAGAGGCTGGGTTTCAAATTTATAATTATTGTGTTAGAGATCTGAATTGAGCTCATGTATTGTAGACTTGGCATAGAGGAAATGCTATCTCGAGTGAATATTTTAGTTGAGTGGAGAAACTGCCTGACTGGCAAAACCAAAAGTTCTCATTTCTACTCCAAGTTCTGCCAATTATGAGCTTGGAAAAATCACTTAACTGCTCTGAGCTTTAGACTCCCTGTCTGTGAAAACTGGGAAGATAATATTTTTCTTGCCAAGCTTATAGGACTCTTAAGAGAATTAATTAGCATAATCAATGAGGGAATATATATATGTATGTATATATGTGTACTTTTTTATTATTAAACTGCACACTCTGCATTGTGAAGCAGGAGGTTTGACTGAAGGCTGGCAGGGATTCTAGATTCCTCAGATTTTCTTTAGTTCAGTTTTTTTTTTTTTTTTTTGTAAACTCAACTCACAAACTATCTTTAGTAACAGCCGAACATTTGTAAGATCAGATTGCTCATGATTTCTGAACAAACGTGTTATAAAGATTCATTAAATTAATGAACTGATGAAAATTAGTTGCAGTGATAGGGAAGAGAGTTGACAGATGTTAGTTTTTATTCTTTTTATTTATTCCTTGCAGTGGGTCTCAGTCAGGCTTTTGCAAATGCATGGAGAGGGATATTTTCGATTTCCCCAATGACTGGAGGTCATGTTGGCATTTGATGGACAGGGGCCAGGGATCCTAAACTCTTCAAAATGGGCATGACAGTCTGACTTGACTGCTCAAAAGTCTCATGGAGCCCCTATTAAAAAGAAGTTGTTATCCCGTCCGATGTCTGTATACTTCTGCAGGTCATACCACAGGGATGTAGCCAGTACTATTTTTTGGAAAATCAGTGGTTGTACTTTATATTTTGATAAATTGAAAATGCTTCTGTCACTTCCCTTATCTTCATGAGGGAAGCCATATCCTGTGACCTCTTTGCCTTTGATTCTGTGGATATGTGCAACATAGAAAATGAAGTGTAGGTCAACAGCTGTTCCCAGGAAGAAAACATGGAAAGCCGCTGGCCTATCCCTGTTAATAGGAAACAAAATCCTTTTATTATTCTTAGAAGTTGCTTTCTTGTTATTTGCTTTTGAATAGGGAATGCATTCCCGTGGTTCAGAATTTAAGACATCATGCAAAGTGCCCTACTTTAAAAAGCCTCCCTCCTTGTTCTAATCTGTCCCTTCTCTTCCTCTGCTTCCTCTCAGTAGTCATTTTTGCTAATTTCTTGTGCTTCCATTGTTTCCTTATGCCAGCAGATGGGTGCATTCCATTCTCCCCTCTTTCTAACACAGAGGAGCTTGTCTGCTGGTTTTTCTGAGTCTCTTCTGTACTCATCTCTAGGTACCTGCACTCTTTTCTGGGTCTGGGTTGTCTTCTCACAATGGATTTAGCTGCAGCAGGTGTTTGCCTCCTTGGCTTGGGGTCCTCTCTTCTGGACCGCCCTAGCCCCAGGCCTGCCACTCCTGGGGGGATGAATAGGATAGGATAAGATCCCCTCTCACCATCCTTTGCTCTTTGTCTTGACTGACTTCCCTTTCCAGTTCCCATTTCCTCTTTTTTAGCTTACTCCCTTATTTTCATAGAACACATCTTTTAGTAGTTATTCTCCAAAAGGGTAGAAAAGATTTAGATGTTGTATGTTTGAACACATCCTTACTGTGTCCTCATGAGTTTTTGATAATTTTGGTAGGTACTTCTAGGTTGGAAATTATACTTTATTTGTAGACTAGTGATCATATAGATTGTGTATAAGTAGGTGAATTTATTTCCTTCCATAAATGGGAACACTAATTTACTCAGACTGGATATATTTCAAAATTATTCTGTCTAATGTGGGCTAAATGGAACTAATAAACAATATAGAAAAAATTCTGAATTTTGGGGACCTACTCTTTAATTCTGGTACCTTTTCTTTCTATCAGTAATAAAGGGTGTTTTTTGAAGATGGAAGGAGAATGTGTTTTAGTCAGGTGATCAAACCTGACTGAAAGGCTGTAGAGTAGACATTGTTCTTTGTATCACTCCATTTATGGAGGATTTTTTTTTTTTTCATAAAATCTCAATAAAAGCAATACTCTGAGTTTTGGAAGCTATGCGTTACGTCGCGGATCCTGTTTCTCTCTTTGCATTTGCTGCCAGGTAGCTCACAGCCAAATTTGAGACCCACTTCTAGCACCCTGAAAGGGATCTATTTGCATGTGCATTCACGTCCACTGGGCACCAAATATATTTTTCCCTATCTCTATTTTTTTTTAGCGTGATTGTCCTACTTTCTTAATTTTGTTCTGCATGTGTCACTGCCAACCTCCATAAGGCCTTTTTGAATGGCGTGAGGGCTGCAGTAATGAATACAGGCTCACAATGTCTCACCCTAAAACAAGCTCACATGGGCTCTCTGAAGAGAACATTATTTTCCATTCAATTTTTTTAGTCTTTTGTACTGCCATATTTATAGCAAAAATGGTACCAGCTATCTTTAGTCATTATCACAAGAATGCTCAACCACTAGCTGTTCAGTCAATGGGAACTTATAGAAATGTATGGTCATTAGCAGCTCTTGTTGAGGGGCTTAGCACTCCACATAGCTTGTGAAATTTTTTTGTTAATTGAGGAGTAACTGCTGACTTCTATTTTACAGGTCCCTAAGAAACAGATGTGATCATTTTGCTGGGTTCTAGAAATAAATAACAGCAGCAGTAGCAGCAATTACAGTAACAGCTAACATTTATCGAACTCTCATTTTGTATCAGACACTGGGCTATGTTTAAATGCATTATTTAGTTCTTCCAACAGCCCTCTGAGATTGATATTAAATTGCTTCCTTGCTTTTTCTCCCTGAAAACTCCCACATGCAGATTCATCAGATCACCTGTTTCTCACTTGCTGTCTGCATTGCTGAACCCGACTGGGACAGAACCCCTCCATGGTGTACCTTGGTGCTCCTGGACATCATACAGAGTGACCCCACGTCCTCGTTCTGAGCAGCACCCAGACTTCTAAAACCACACTCCCTATGCCTGCTACTGCTGCCATCTCCCTCTGCAGACCTTACTTCCTAGTCCTTCCTTTAAGCTGGCCCTCAGGATCACCCGGGAACTTTTAGCAATTATTGGACCTCATCCCTGTCCCTGAGGATGACAGTTCAGTATGTCTGTCACAGGAGACCAGCCCTTGGTGGTTGGAGAATTGCCTCAGGAGAGGCTGATGGGTCTCCTGGTTCAGGATCCCTGTGTGGGGTCCAGAGGACAGAGCACCATCCTTGTTCAAGGGTGACCCCTCGCCCAGGCTCTGCTTTCCGGGTGTCTCCCTTTTTCTTTTCTTCAGGACTAGGTCTGCTTTCTCTGAATTTTCATGGGCCCCCTCTGCCCCATGCTTTGTGCTTCACTGTGGTTTCAAATACATATTCAAGTTTTCTTTTTGGCCCTGGAAGCAGTGGTCTGATGCCCTTCCCATTCTTAGATGAACTTGTAAGGAAGAGTACAAAATGTGTGTCCTTCACTTTTCTGACTTTGGTCCTTTCTGAGTTGTTCTTACCAAGGTCACCATCACCCAAGTTCCAAGGACACCTCTGGGGAGTGCCTGCTGGGGCACATGGTGCTGGGGAGATTTTCCCTGGCCTTTTGTGGTACCATCTCTGCCTAGTTATCCTGCTCAGTCACCTCCACGTCTTAAGTATTTCCAAAGATGTTTTTTTCAAGCAATTTTAAGAATAAAATAGAATTTTACTTACAGAAAAGAGTATATGAAATAATATGGTTGGGGAAGAAATGTCTTTCTGGCAGGGGTCTGGATCCAGCATTTTTTATGAGGAAAATGAGGACATCAGGGAATGAATATGGTATAATTTCTTAAGACCCCTATAAACCAAATTCAGAAAGCCCCAGTTTTGAGTCTTAGGTTTTCTTAGATAAGGTGTCTCCCAAAAGCTCACGTGTGAGACAATGAAAGAAGGTTTGGAGGAGAAATGGTGGGACCATAACCTTAACCTAATCAGTGAATTACTCCCTGATGGGATTAACTGAGTTAGGTGGGTGTGGCTGGAGGAAGTGGTTCATTGGGGGCGTGGCTATGGGGTATATATTTTGTATCTGGAGAGTGGAGTCTTTTTTCTCTTTGCTTTCTGATCATCATGTGAGCTGCTTCCCTTTGCCACACTCTTCCTCCATGATGTTGTGCTTCACCTCAAGCCCCATGAAATGGAGCCTATTGACTGTGGATTGAGACCTCTGAAACTGTGAGCCCCAAATAAACTTTTCCTCCTTTACAATTGTTCTGGTCAGATCCTTTAGTCACAGCAGTGAAAAAGCTGACTAAAACAGGTTTTCTCCTGGAATGGGGAGGCAGTTGTAGGTGCAGAGGATGCACCTACACCTAAGAGGTTTCCACCAACTTTTTTTATTTTGAGATAGGGTGTCACCACCAAACTCACCTTGAACTTGAACTCACCCAGGTCCTTGGAGGCTGGTAAACCTCTTGGAAGCTGTCAGATGGAGGGCCCTTGTGTGTGTGTGTGTTCCTGGGAGAGCTTTGCTACCCATGTGTCCTGTGATTGTGACAGCACACCTGCTTCCCAGAAGCAAGGGACACCTGGGTTGAGCTCAGAGCAGCACAGCTCAGCAGTTTGAAATCTACTTCTTCCTGCTTTGGTTTCTTTGATTTCCTTCGTTTCTCATTCCTTCTCTTCTTCCTCCCATACTAAAGTAAAGCACAAATGCTATAGAAAATGTGGAAAATACTGAAAAAAGAAAGAGAATGAAAAAATTTTCTTAGCCATTATTCTGTCACTCAGATATAGGCGCCATGAAATATGGTGGCCCTTTCCTTTCTGTCTTCTTACTTGTGCAAACACTCATATACATTGTCTTTTCTTTTTTTGTAGTACTGGAGATTAAATTTAGGATGCTCTACCATGGAGCCACACCCCCAGCCTTTTTCAGTTTTTATTTTGAGATAGGGTGTCGCTGCGTTGCCCAGACTCACCTTGAACTTGCCATTCTCCAGCCTCAGCCTCTCCAATTTGCTGGGAAGGCATGTATGTGCCACTGCACTTGGCCTCAGATACATGTTTTTTATAAGTAAAATTTGGATCAAACTACACGTAAGAGTGTTGATTCTGTTTTTAAAATTTATTTATTTATTTATTTTTTGTAATGATCTCTATGTCATGAAAAATTCTTATCAAGATTTTTTTTTTAATGGTTGCCTGGTATTCTGTCTCAGAGATATTCATAATTTATTTAACTAATCCCCTGTTGTTGAACATTTAGGCAGATTCTAATTTGTGCTCTTATAAATAAATAATGCTACATTTAATAACCTTGAACATAATTGCTTGTGCATTGCTGAGTATTTCTTTAGGACATATTTTTAGATGCTGAATGTTGCTGGGTTTCAGGGTAAGACCAGCTCTCTTGTGATTGATTGGCCTCCAGCTAGACAGTCCTCCTTGAGGGAGGAAGGTTCAGAGGCCAAGGGATTCTGCCTGCTGCTCTTGACATCTGCTTGAGATCTAGGCTGTATGCTGGATTTCAGAAGAAGGCTTTAAAGCATTTCTTCAGGAATGCCTAAATGAAAAGCTCCCCCCAGGTAAAATTAAGCACATGTGCTTCCAAATAAATCCCTATTTGCTAGAGGTTGGTTCTGAATTTTCTCGGTTCTTTGCATGTTTTGGAGAAGTTCTGAATTATATTAAAAAGCAGCAATGGAAAATCTAATATTTGTCAGGATTTTACTTACCTTTGGATATACAAAAGTAAATAAGCCCTCAAGGGACTAATTGCCATGTAGCAGACAGATGGGGAAAAGACTCATCATGTCATCATGGGTGAGAAGCATTGTGGGAGCAGAGAGGAGACTCTAATTTTGAGGACTTGGGGTTCACCTCTGCAGCAGAGCTAGTGTATGAGCTGAATCTAGAAGAAGAAATGTTTCTATTGTAGAGAGGGAAAAGTGTTCTGGAGAGAAGGAACAGCATGTGCAGGCCATGGAATTGTGACGATTTTGTGACATGTCAAGGGAGCCATGAATGCATGCTGACAGGTGGCATCTAGGCAGAACTTTTCCACCTCTGTGCCCTACCAGGTGATGGATCTGTGTAGACAATGACCCTGTTAGTCCCAGGGCTTGAGCCCCCAGGTCCTGGGCAATTTTGTTCATTTATCTCAGTGTGCTAGATTGCACGGATACTGATTTGTAGAAGGATAATGGAAGCTGAGATGGAAAGTCAAACTGGGTGCCAATCATGAGGGACAGTGTAGGCCATGCAGAAAGGAGTTTAGATTGCTCTGTGAGCTATTTAGGGATGGTAGGTTCCTCCATTACAGACTATTATGGAGGCAGGAGGTGGGCTAAGCTGGTGTCCTCCTCTGTTCTCTTAACAATTCCACAACAATTTGATGCTATTAACTGTGCATACGGACCTGCTTCCCACTCCTTTGGGGGACTATTGCAGGGTTGGAACTACACAGTGGAAACTAGCACTTGTGAAGTCTGTTTTGGGTTGGCAAAAGGTGACAGTCTAAGGAGGAATGATTTGAAAAGTGCTAATAGTAAAACATCAGTTATTTTGGTATCTCTGAAAACTCTGTGCTATTTACTGTGACTGGTGTGAAAAGAATCAGTAAATGGGAAAATTGTGTTTTGGCCAACATAAATTAAACCTCCACATATCACCAGTCTCTTGTATTTTCTTCCTCTGGCATTTTTTATTCATTGCATAGCACTTCATATCTGAGGTCTAAGAATTCTTCAGCTGTGTGGCTGAGAAAAAAATAAAAATGTTGGAATTCTCGAAGGGCTATTAGACAGCAATTTGCTTTGCTCTTTGCTTTTTATTTGTTTTGTTTTTGTTTTGGTAAATGGTGTACATTGAGATCATAGAAAAGAAAAAAAAAGTGTTTATGTTGTATTATAGCAATAGTTTCATTGATAAACTTTTGTTGCTGATGCCTGGCATATGGGAATTATCTAAAGGTGTTTGGATTTCAGGAAATTTAACAAGCTTTTGTCAGTATACATTGTTTTCTTCTAGGTACAAATGCATTACAATCATATCTCTGTTTCAGATGTAAAAATAATTTTTTGGTAAGTTGTCATTCTACAAGAGGTATTTCCTTTTCTTTTCCCCTCTGTCTTAACTAATTCCACGTCAAGATTAGGAGAACATGTAGTTCATATAGGTAGTTGAGCAGCGAGCATGTTTTCATGCCAATCACTATAGGGAATTTAGAATTCCCACTTTCTGGAGCCCACCCCTCATCTCCCTCTGCAATGGTACAACATGAGTCAAAGTCACCAGAAATTTCATATTAAAATTCAGAGGCATCTCTACGTTGGCCAATTCTTAACCCCCTCAACAGAGCCCACGTGGAGGTAAGTGATGTATTCCTTGGCCGGTCACCTCGCTTTGTCCATCAATCTGTACATGACTAACAAAGGAGGAGCGCAACAGACCGTGGAGAACAAGGCAGGTATTCAGAAGGAAAAATCAGAGACAGATGCCCTTCGCACTCTGGTGTCGAAGGCCACAGCGGCTGGCATGTCACACCTGCAATGATTTGTGAGAGTGGAGAGATTTTCCAGATGCCGCACTTCTTGGGCTCCAGCTGAAGCTCCTGCTCCTACCACTTCCCACTTCTGACTCCTTGTCTACTTTTTCTTGACATCTGCATATTCCTGCAATTCTGATGCCTGGTGGGAAGTAGATTTCTTTTTTATTTATTTGGTACTGGGGATTGAACCCAACGTGCTCTACCACTGAGCTAATCTGCAGCTGACAGAGTCTTGCTAAATTGCCCAGGCTGGTCTCAAACTTGCAGTCTCCCTGCTTTAGACTCCTGAGTCCCTGGGATTACAGGTGTGTAACCACTGCACCTGACAGCTTTCTTTTAAATTTCATAAATATACTTGCTAGAATTAATTGGTCTGAAAAAATAGACCATGTTTAACAAATTGATACTTTTGTAAATCTTCAATACCACTCATTATTATATTCCAACTTTAGTGGTTTCATCATTAAAATAGTTATCCACAAACATAGTGAACTGAGTCAACCAGAAAGGCTTCATAAATGGCATTCTGAGAATCGGAGGAGTCAATTGAGAGTGGCCAGGAAGTGGGGAAGCCTTGACTTTACTGAACCCACTGCTTTCTTGTCTTGTTACTGGCTTTTTTAAAAAAAAAAAAAAAAAAAAAAAAACTTTGTAATTTATTTATTTATTTTTATGTGGTGCTGAGGATCAAACCCAGGGCCTCACATGTGCGAGGCAAATGCTCTACCACTGAGCCACAACCCCAGTCCTTACTGGCTTTTTTTTAAAAGCTAGAAAATTTTAGTTCTTACAAGGTGGTCCCTGCACACATATGAACAATCAATGTATAATTATTAGATGAATGAAGAGTTTCTGTTAGCAGCGAGGGTCTACCATTTGCTGAATACGTTGGTTTCGTATCCTAAACTGGTATATTTTTGTCTTTCTGTCTCCTAGGGATTAGTGTAAAAGCTGGTGAATCCATTTCCTCAAAATGTCAGATAGGGTTAGCACATGACTGAGCAGTGCTATCTTTCAGCATGATGTACCCCATAGACATGAAGACTGATGCTTACACAAAAAGTTGTATGCAGACATTCATTGAACATCATTCACAATAGTCAACACCACCAGTGCCATCAATCTTCAGGAAGAACAGATGGATAAAATTTGGTATCTCCAAATAATGGAATATTATTTGGCCATCAAAAGAATGAAGTACTGATATATGGTCTTGCAGAAACTTTGAAAACATTATGTTAAATGAAAGAAGCCAGTCATAAAAGATCAAATATTGTATGATTTCATTGATATGAAATCTTGCAGAGTAAAGAAATCTATAAAAATGGAAAGAATATTTAGGTGACGTGAGTGGTAACTTTCCATTTCCCAAAGCTAGATGGTAGGTACATGGATGTTCACTGTGTTCAATTGACTGTTTTTATTTAAATTTGTAAATCTGTCATCAATGTGGTATCTGTGATATATTTCATAAATAAAAAAAATCTCTTCACCCATACATCAAAAATGCTGGTGAACCATGGAAAAGATCGCTTTATAATATATACTTTACAAGGATCAAATGTCATCCTGTGAAGGTTTGCTGCTGCATCTCATTGTCCTTCATCACCATCACCAACGCCATCACCATTCTCCAGTATCTGTGCCTTTTCAGGGTGCCCCATCATGTAATGTTGTCCCTGTGTTAGACTGGAGGAGGGCTTAGTGATAGTTGTAATAATTGTGGCCGTTTACTGGGGACCTGTGAAATGCTAGGCTCTGTTAGAGGAGCTTTTCGTATGCGATCTTCAGTTCAATCGTGAGATGTGTCCACCGATCCCTCTTTCACTGAAGATATAACCAGGCCTGAAGAGATTAAGTGCTGAGAATCAAGCAGCTAGTTGGGAACAGGTCTGGAATTTTAACCCCTGTCTAACACCAGAGTCTGCTTTTAATGACAGTGCCAAGCCAGCTTTTACTATCCTGGTGCTTCATGAACTTCTCAAATCCACGTCCCTCTTTGATAACTTCATGAAAGAATCACAATCTTTTTTCTTTCTCCATGAGCCAAGACAACTTTGTCAAGCCTTACATTGTTTTGTTTGTGATGCACACAGTGTTTGTTTTCCAGGTATAAAATTATACTGAATATGCATTTTCAAATGAGGTACTTTTCCTCTAGTTTTAGGCACACTCTTTTCTCTTCTTCCAACACACATACCTCGAGAATCTTGAAGACATTTTCAAAAAAATGCTTTGCATCGGAGGGCAGTACTTGATCTATGCAGGTTTGCTTCCAGCCAGTGTCCCTGCACCTTTGCTTTGGAAGTATGCAAAGGGCAGCCCTTGTTCATGGAGATCATGGTCTGTTGGGGGAGGTGAGAGTGTAATAATTCTAGAATGAAGCATAGGAGGTTGGGAGACCACAGAAAATAGACTTTTATTTTAGCCTTGAGTGTGCAGATATCAGAGAAAGAAGTTTCAGGTAGTTGGTCCTTGAGCTGAATCCTGAAAGTCGTACTGAGCTGGAAGACATTTAATATATTAAGGAAAATGCCCATAATTTTGCAGGAGGCAGGAAGGGGAGATGGCGCTGGTGGTGTGAGACTGGTACATGTCATGAAGGACTTCTTATGCTGTGCTTACCTGCAGGAGGGGATTTATTGACTGGTTTAAACATGACCAGATTTACTGTAGAGACATTACTCTGGTAGCAGCTTCCAAGGTTGCCTTGGAGAGGGAAGGACAAGTTCAAGGGAAAAAGATACTTTACTCCACTGGAAAGCGTTAAACAGTTTCTGTGGCATGGATAACTGATTATTTGCTACATTATTTTATTTACTGAAACATGGAAATCAGTATCTTAATTTTCAGGTGCCTTCTGATTCCAGAAGTGTTCAAATATGAAAAAATATGCATTTTAGGATCGATGTAAGTCCTTAATCAATATTGGTTAGAAGAGTAAGGAATCAATCTTTTCTGCCAGTGCCCTGTGTAAATGTGGAGTAGAATAAATGCCTGAGAAATGAGCATTACATTTGATCTCTAAGTTGTGTGGCTTTTCTTAGTGTGACACATTTTGAAAGAAACTTTGATTGCTTTCCTTGAACACTTTGTCCTTTTATGGGTTCAACATCACTCTTTGTTTTTCTTCTGTATTTTCTTATTGGTGCATTAGAGTTGTGTGTAATGATGGGATTTGTCATTATGTATTTATTATTTCAAGTATTGTGCACATAATACAACAATATAATTTCGCTACTATTACTCCCCTCTACATCACTCTTGATGGAATTTTGGAGAAAACAGATTTGAGCAATGACTAAAGGAGGAAGTTACTCTATGGGAGAGTAATGTTAGTTCATTTAGATTTCAGGTCAAATAGTGGAAGCTGTGTTTGGGAACCCTCAGACTGCCAGTGGGCACTTTGTATGGTTTAAGAGGCGGGACTTAAAAATAGTTATTTTTCAGTCACCACATGACTGAAAAGAAAACCTGGGGATAATTTAGAGGTCAGCCTTTGGGGCCACTCTGAGAGGGAAATTGCAGTCTGTAAGCTTAGCTTAAGTTTTTGATGACTGCTCCCTCCTGCAGCAGCTGGGTATTTCCTGGACCTCAGTGGGTCTTGTCTTTTCTTCCCACTATTTGCTCAGTGGGATTCCAGCCAGGAATGTCTAAGAGACAAGGACAGCTGGGTCTGCCTTGACCTTGGGATTGCATTTTGCTTCTGTGGCTGTTTTGCTTCAGTTTGCACCATTTCAGGGGCACTTCCACAGGCAGAATGCAGCAGGCCTGCCAAACTTAGATACATTCTTCACATTCTCCATGTGTCTGTGCTTGTGCAACCGGAGAGTGAGCTGAGCTAGGAGAGAAGGGTCAAAGGAGGTGGTGGAAAGTGCTGTCTGTCCTTAGATATACTGATAAAGTGGTCTCTTTTACTGTGGTTCCTAGAAATGTGACTTATATGAGCTTGTCACATCACCTTGAAGGGAGAAGGTCCACTGTTTCTATGAGACACTGTGACCAAAAGGTGTGGAACCTGTTTCTTTGGGACTGACTTGGATGTTTATGCTAAAGCCCAGCAAAACGGTTGAAAATTTCCTCCCTTGGGAGACAAAGGTGTGCATGGAATAGATCCTTATGTGTGCGAGTTGTATTTTCTTAACAAGAAGTTAGGATAAACACTGATGGTCTCTGGGCAGACTGAAGATGCTGAGTGCTAATTATGAAAGGCCACCTTTCTCCTAGGTGGGTCCTATAGCACAGTGTGTGAGGATTTCTGCCCTAAGATTTTGTCTGGTCTCGCTGACTCCAGCAGTCTCCTCCCCTCTCCTACCAGTTTCCACATTGCAACCAAAGGAACTTTCTGGAAACACTCAGCTCCACCAGTCCTTCACTGTACTGGGGCCCTCAACCTCTGTACCTGATTTTAGTTTTTTTGTTGGGCTTCCATTTGCATTTGTTCAGATTCTGTCTTTCAGCATCTAGGCTCAAGGTCAAGCCCAACAAAGCTTTCCCTACACTGGGAGTAATCTCTTCCCTTTCTGAACTGATTTGGCTTCATTCATTCTTTTTTGGGTGCCACTTGACTACTTTCCACCTCATGTCACGGACACAGTCGTTAATAAATTTCTGAAAGCCAGAAATTCTGCTGGAAAAGCTACCTGGGGCAGATTTCTTTTTTTTATTACGTGGGAAAAATGGTAATGTGTTACATTTCAAAGCTTTCAAAGCCCTAACCAGTTCCCCAAAAGTGCATCTAAAATGCGGTAAATATTCCTATAAATAAGCTCATTTTTCAGGATAAAAATTGCTAAAATCCTAGTTTTCTCTGATTGCTACGGGTTGTTTTGAGCTTACTCTTGAGCACAGCCAGCATCCAGGATCACACCGCTGTGTTTACACACCCTTGCACTTTTCAAATCATCTTGACATTCTGATGGTGTTTCGCCAGTTACATTTGAAGTGTGACCTGAAATTTTGTTCTCCCAACATTTTTTGATTAAAATCTTTTGAATTTCGAAATCAAATACTTTTTTTCCTGTGAACACTTGGCCAGATTTTGCTTTTGGTGTTTTTCTTTCTTTCTTCTTCTTTTTTTTATTGACTTTATTTTTTAAATTTTTACACACTGCATTTTGATTCATTGTACACAAATGGGGTACAACTTTTTATTTCTGTGGTTGTACATGATGTAGATTCATACTGTTCGTGTAATCATACACCTACATAGGATAATGATGTCTCTGTCTCATTCCACTATTCCACTATCTTTCAGCGCCCCCCTCTCATTTCCCTCCACATAATCTAAAGTTCCTCCATTCTTCTCTCACTTCCCCCTCCCCCGCCACCCCCAACCTGATTCTATATCATCATCCACTTATCAGGGAAAACATTCGGCCTTTGTTTTTTTGGGATTGGCTTTTTTCACTTAGCATGATATTCTCCAATTCCATCCATTTATCTGCAAATGCCGTAATATTAATATTTTTATGGCTGAATAACATTCCATTGTGTATATATACCACAGTTTCTTTATCCATTCATCTATTGAAGAACATCTAGGTTGGTTCCCCAATTTAGCTACTGTGAATTGAGCTGCTATGAACATCAATGTGGTTGCGATACTGTAGTATACTGATTTTAAGTCCTTTGGGTATAAACCAAGGAGTGGGTCAAAATGTGGGTCCTATTGAGAGATGGGTACCTCCTCTGACTCTTTAGAATTGAAAACCAAGAGTCATTCTTGGGAAGCCCATGAGGTGGGGACATTGCACCAGTGTCCTGTGCCCACCTGTGGGTTTAATCTCCCTCTGTAGGACCAAGGAACGTAGAAAGTAGGATCCACATCATCTTTGTCTTCTAGGACCATGTACAACTATCCCTCATAGTTGCTTAAAAAATTAGATGTAAATTAGATGAGAACTTGAAAGAAGGTTTTGAGCTGTTCATTAAAATTCTAGACTCCAGCAATTATAGAATGTTGGAAACTTCTGGATCATAAGGTTCTTTTTTCTCAATCCTTAGGGTTCTTTTTCCCCTTTGGTGTCTACTTTTTTAGACTTGTCCACATCCCCTGGCATTTTACACAGTTATAAAAGAATTATTACACACATGTCTTGTGTCAGAGATCAGAAATAGGTATTTCTGAACACTGAAGTTTGCTTTGTATCATCACAGTTATTTTATATATTAAGAAGGAGGAAAAAACTTTGTGGTCTGCCATCTTGGATTTATCTATGGTCGTGCAAATTTAATAGAAGGCAGATTATTAAAAGAAAAGAACAGATTTAATTACATCCATATGTAGGGGAGTTCTTAAATCTGATCAAAGAAGTGGTTAGAATTTGGGGCATCAATACCTTCTTAGCAAAAAGCAATACATTACAACAGAGTTTTGACAAGAAAAAGGATAAGAATTTGGGGCTTCTAGGGGCAGTAAATTATGAGAAGGTAAAAATATGAGGGAAACTAAGGGAGATAAAGGTTATTTCAGTAAGTTGCTTATGCAGATCCAGGTCACTGCCATCTCCAGTGAGAAGAGTTGCCTCCCCCTTCTTGGTATGGGAGAGAGGAGGAGACATCTCCATGAAGGGAAATTTATGCCCTGCCTTTGGGTAGATAGGGAAGGGTTGAGAGTTTTATTCCACATCTGTTGTTTCTCTGTTGCCTTCTGCTCAAAATAATCTTCATGCCAAAGTGGCATATTTTGGAGTGGCAGATTTTGATCCCCTTCCATGCAAACACCCTTCCCTTAACACACACACACACACACACACACACACACACATGCACACACACGTGCACACATACACATGCATACATGATAGATAAAAATACTTCCCGTCCTTAGACCTGACAGTCTAGATAAAAGACAAGCTGTCCCAGCCAAGACTTTCTGTGGGTTAGTCTTATACATGGTGAATGCATCCTCTGGGAAGATGTTGATCAGGAGCAGGAAGGCTCCTAAACTTATTCTCAGATAGGTACCCCATGAAAAACTTGTTTCTTCCCAAATGAAATAGAGGTGATGAATGTACCACCTACCCTGATTATATGGAGGACTCTTGAAGGTCAGCTAAGATTCTACATAATAGAGTTCTTTCAGATGGTCAGTGCAGTGCTTGGAGTTTATTTCCTAAAAACCACACAAAACATGGGATCTGCTTGTAGGAGGGTCACAGATACCAGTGGGCCCCCAGGTTCAGAACTGTTGGGTAGAACATCACTACAGTCCCCAAGCAAGACAGGCCAGCACACTCATCTCATGAAGGACAGGTGTAAGGTTAACATGCATCCTCCTGGACAGGCAGGGAAGCAGATTGGTGGTCTTGGACTTTCAACTGGAAGCTCATGTGACAAGAGGTGCAGCCCCTGCACCTCCAACACCATGTTCTTCCTCTGGAAGCAAGGGCCAAGTGCAGTGCAGCAGTTTGTTGGCAGCTTCTGTGAATCTAACCAAGGCATTTAGTTCTATTAATTGAGTGGCTATGTGGGAGACCCTCTGAAATAGGGGCTCTCCAGAGGAGTTTGTAAACAGTAATTGCTCAGTCCACCAGGGAATGATGTTGAGAACAGAAGGTCTAGAAAAGAGACCAACGGTAGTTAAGCGACAAAAGGCATAAAATGAGGCTGCAATCTTGTACCACTATTATTTATTATCCTCTTTTGGTCCTATTTGTGCTGCTTTCAGAGATGGTGTGGCAGTTATTAACACTGAGTGGAGGTCTGACAGGAGCATATTCAGTTAGGTGGCATTTTAATAGCTCAACTAAAGCTCTGGGAGCAATTACTCACGATCTCGTCTGTGTGGCTGATTGTGCGCTTTTGCTTCGGGGCAGGAAGAGGCACCTTCTTGGTGGGCTTTGCTTCCTTTGGGTTGCTCTGTGCCAGAAAGGCACAGAGATCTTCTCATGGTGCCTTGAAATTGGACATGCTGGTGAAGCTTTGCAGCTGACGGTGCCTGGGAGCTCCAATTACTGGTAGCAGGACCACTCTGGTGCACAGCTTCAGGGGGACTGTTCCCAGTGCATTTATGTCATGTTGCGCTGTATGTGAATGATGCCTTTGGAGTTGTGTGCAGAGGCACAGAGGGTTGCCAGCCTCAATGGATGCGAAGGGTTGGTGGAAACAAGGGGCTTCTCCAGGGAGCAGTTGGCGGGGTGTTTGTGGTTAAAGTCTCAACAATGAAGGGCTTTTATGTCTTGATGCTCACTGCCTGACTAGGTGGCAGCCACATTACCATTTCATTGAAACCCTGATCCATTCCCTATGAACTCCCCTGTAGGGGTCCATCTGTGGGTTGCTCTTCCATTGTCACATGAATGTTGGCAAATGGAGGACATTATCTACCTGAAAGAATATTCTGTGGCCACATACATGGCCCCAAACAGGTTGCTCTGTGTTCTGTTAAATGATTCATAGATCCCCTAATGGCAGGCTAATGGCATGGAACATCTGTCAATTAAGAAGACACTCTGAAGTTCCGGCAGCAGTCACTCCACAAATGCCCGTTATCTCCCGGTGTCTGCTCCTTGGGGCTGAGATTGTGACTTTTGATCCTTGGATTCCCAGTGCCTAGTACCAAGCTGGTACAGAGCAGGCACTTGGAAAATATTTTGGTCATGATTAATGAGTGACTGAAAAAACTCTTCATGAGTGCTGATGCAGAATCTGATGAAACCAGTTGTGGCGAATTTCCCAAGTTATGGTGTTAACCAGCACCCATGGATTCTTGCAGATGGTGTGCTTGGACTTTCGTCCCTAAAAACCACACAAAACATGGAATCTAGGTAGGAGGTTCACAGATACCAACGTGCACAGGTTCTGGGTTGTCCGTTACAGAAGTCATGCTCTCATTATTGTTTGAGTGAAGGAGGGAGGATGGCATTTTTTTTTTAAAGTTTTCTTTTTTTATCTTGATTCATTGCACACAAGTGGATTACAGCTGTAATCATACATGTACATAGGGTAATGATGTTTGTCTCATTCTGTTATTATTCTTACCCCCCTCCCTGACCCCACCCCCCCTTTTTTTTCCCTATGCAATCCAGCCTTCCTCCATTCTTGCCTTCCTCCCACCCCGCATTATGTATCATCATCCACTTATCAGAGAGATCATTCGGCCTTTGGTTTTTTGGGATTGGCTTATCTTACTCAGCATGACCATCTCCAACTGCAGAGGATGGCATTTTTTGAGGACCTAGTAGGTACTGAGTGTTGGGTTAGATCTTTGGTGAGCACATAGGAGGTGGCTCAAAACTTGATATTAATTGCACACTTGCTTCATTTGGACCTCAGTTTTATCATCTCTGAAATTAAAATATTCGTGTCCACCTAATAGCATTCTTGTTAGGGGTACAGATGATGCATGTAGGTGTTTAGCACACAGACCTTAGGAGATGAATACTGCTATAGTTAATTCAGTCAAGCATTTTATACTTACTCTAAACCTATTAGAAGCTAGAGATGTGATTCAGAAACTATAGATTCTTCAAGTAGCTCCCTCAATCTGGAGGTGAAGGTCAGATATTTAAATATATACTTCAAATACATGGCAGGTGTTAGTCATTTTCTAGAATAAACACTATAAGAACACAAAGGAGGAGTGACTAAGATCTACTGGGGAGAAGTCATGGGCTTTAGCAAGGGCTTGTTGGGTTCTAGAATTTGGATCTGAAGTGTCCAGTAAAGGCCTGTGTGTGAAAGGCTTGGTCCCCAGCCTGTGGCGCTCTGGAGGAGTGGTGGAACTTTTGGAAGGTGGGGCCTAGTGGAAGGATGTGAAGGCATTGGGGGGGGGTGTGCCCTTGAAAGGATATTGGGACACCAGTCCCTCCTCTCTCTTTGCACCATGACCACTATGAGGTAAAGAGTCTTCCTCCTTCCTCTGCTACATGCTTCTGCTGCCATGAGGTACTGTGCCACCACAGGCCCAGAGCCATGGGGCCAAGAGACCATGGACTGAAACATCTGATACCATGAGCCAAAATAAACCATTCTTACTTTTTTTTTTCCATTCTTACTTTAAAGTAGATTTCTCAGGTATTTTGTCACAGTGACAGAAAATTGACTAATACAGTGGATGTGATGCTTAATCTGATTTAAAGGTGGAAACCAGCTTTAGGGAAGTTGTTTGTGAACAGACAAATCAAAAGCAGTGAAAGATGAACAGGATAGTGGTGTGTGTGAGGGTGTATATGTGTGTGCAGAAGAACTGGGGAGGAAGTCACCCTTTGTGGGAGAAACATTTTATTCCCAAATTAGGAAATTTGGCAAGGTAAAATAGGCTATTCATTCACATAGTTAAAAAGTAGCAGGGCCTGAATTTTGAACTGAAATAATTTCTGGAATGCCAATGATCTTCCTACTTTTTTTAGTATCTAATTTTGAAAATGTGTAAGTTGCTACATTTTTAAGTGTGTATTATTATTACCTGCTTCCCAGGAGGAGAGTATTTGAGTTAATAAAGGGCGTCCATGGGAAATTTTTATATTATAAAAGTGAGGATCTAAGTCAGACCTTTGAGGAGTGGCTGATTTTGGGTAAAGGGAGATATTCTGGTCTTCTCCAGAACAAGGCGAGAGCCATCTCTGTCAGGAGAAAATGAAGACTTGACCTCCTGATCAGGAGGGATGAGAGGGTACCAGGAGCCAGAGGCTGAGCAGTGGCCAGTGTCTCCATTAAGTACTGATGGGGTCACGGAAAGGACTAAAATGCATGCTGTGTGTTTGATTATTATTATTTCTGGAGATGGTTCAAGTAAAACAAACAAACAAAGACCACACATGAAACAGCCAAGTTGCTAACTGGCAGGAATCTTAGGGAAGATCTGTCCGTCTCCGCCAACCCTCCCTACCACCATATTCCTTTCATCTTACAGTGTTGCTTTAGTTCTGCTGGAGCCCAAGTTCCAAGCGACTGAGCCATTTCTAGAGTGCATTTATCTTTTGAGACTTTAGAATCAGTCTCATTCACCTAAAAACGCTAGGAAGAAGAGAACCAGTGTCTCACTGCTGGTGAGAAACCTCTCGTTCCTTGCTGGCAGTGGTTGAATCTCATAGGACCACAGGTGGCTTTGGTATCAACCAAATGGCTGTCCTCAGAAGGGGAGGTTCAGTGACATGTAGATCTTTAATTATAATTGCTGTCATTATTCTTCATTCATTATTTGACTTATTCAGTTGCGTAAACCCCCACTTTTCCTGACCTCTCTAGCCACATATTCCTCAAGTTTCTTGTTTCAAAACAACATTTGAATACAGTGACTGAGAAAGACATGGGAAGGATGGTGGAAAAAACTATCCCTAGAAGGATTTGGGGCTGATGTGGAGGATGTGAGAGCTGGTACCAGGTTTGGGGGATGTTGCCGTAAGCTCATGTTAGTTACACATCCACTGGCAGACTTTGGTATCTAATGAAGCAGGACCTTCCTGCAACTACTGCATGCTGAGCATTATGCTACATGGTGTGGTTGACGCCTGAGTGGAATTCAGTAATAAGGCTGAGAATTTCTCCTCTGCAACAAAATATACCTAGGTAGGTTTTGTTGTTTTTTTTTTTTTTTTTTGTTGGTTGAACCAGGGGCACTTTACCACTGAGCTACACCGTAGCTTTTTTTAGTTTTTATTTTGAGACAGGGCCTCACTAAGTTGCTGAGGCTGACCTTGAACTTGCAATCCTCCTGCCTTAGCCTCCAGAATCAAAAGGATTACAGGCGTTTTCCACTGTGCCTGGCTTAGCTTCTGGGTTTTAAGTAAGTTAAAACCTTAGTTACTGAGCTCTGAACCACTCCTAGGTAGGGTGTTTTAATAGTTGGATTGCTTATATCTATTTCCTCATCTTTTAAATTGAAGCTGCCCTCTTAATGACTCAATTGTTTTTCAAACCTCTTAATTGTGAAGTACTTGCTGAAGAGTGCACAAGACAAACACTCTGCTTGTGTGAGCAGCACCAGTGTGACTGTGTCTCCATTCAGGGAACAAAATTATCCCATTATGAGCCTTAGAGAACAACTTCACTGATCCCAAGAATTGGGAGGAACAGGGGACATTTTGTATCAGTGAAAAGCAATACTTAATAATAATTCATAGAGAAACTTATTTTCTTCTAAGTTTAGACAATAACTTAAAAATCGAAAAAGACGGTTATTTAATAGAGGTCTTGGAACGGCAGCCCTTGCGGAGAACCCTGGTTTAATAGAGAAATCCGATTGCAATTAGCAATTGGTTGAATGAAAAAATAAACACATGCGTGCACACACACACACACACACACACACACATACACAACCCCAAGTATTCCTCTGGTTACCTTTTTAAAAAAAGTATAGTTTTTAGTTGTAGGTGGACACAGTACCTTTATTTGTTTACATGTGGTGCTGAGGATTAGACCAGTGCCTTCCACATGTTAGGTGGGGGCGCTTCACCACTGAGCCACAATTCCAGCCACCTCTTGTTACCTTTTTAAAAAAATAATATTACTTTCCTTGAAATCTATTCTGTATGGATAATAGAATTAAACTTGTCTCCGCTTCTTATTTCAGTAATTATAAATCGTGAGTAAAGGTGAAATAAAGAACATTTTCTGATTTTGAAAATTAGGGCTGTGAATGGTATACTAGGTGAGCAATGTGCTTCCAGTTTGCTTTACTTTCTTTCCATGCTTAATATGTTAAAAAAAATCCACACACCAATGTCTTTATGGAAAACAGACTTTCTAGAAGGTGAGCTATCATCAATTGAATGTGGCCTCACAGATTGTCGAGTGTCTGCCGGTCCTCCAGAGGAGTGGATATTCAACCTTCCTTATGCATCTCTGCATCTCACCAAAGAAAAAAGTAACAGCTTATATGTGTCCTTGTTAATTTGGTTAGTCGTTTATTTACTGAACCAGCTGACATTTATCAACACTCCCCACCCTCAGCTTGGATTCTGGTTCTGTGCGTATTGCTGAAGAGTCCAGCCCTGCTCTGGGGGATGCAGGAACACTGGGGAGTGGGGAAGGTGGATGTAAAGAAATGATCTCAGCAACGTAATTTACATCCCTTTGTTGGTGGGAGAAGCAAGGTGACAGATGGGGTGTTTTGTTTTAGAAAATGAATGGCTTTATGGCCTTGGTCCGCCTGTGTCTGCCATTTTGTCTGTGGATTCAGTATGTGAAGTCCTTGGCCCCTGAGATGCTTGTGGAATCATGGATTCTGGAAATACCCTAACGTCTGGATGCTGTTAGGTGCTGTCTCTAAGTGACGTGGCTGGGCTTCAGTCACTTCTGACACAAGTGGTACATGCCAGGAACCCGCCTGCTGTTTAAACAGTACCACTGTGGGCTGGGGATATAGCTCAGTTGGTAGAGTGCCTGCCTCGCAAGCACAAGACCCTGGGTTCAATCCCCAGCACCACAAAAAAACAAAACAAAACAAAAAACAAAAACAATACCACTGTGAAGGCCGGTGAACCCCTCCTGCGGATCTCTCTTCCCTTGTTCAAATCCCGCTGTGCTTCCAAGTCCAGCCTGATGCCACCTTCCCTTTCATCATTCTTGACTGTCGGTCGCATCCATTTCCTGCCTGTGTGAACTCTCTTCAGCTTTGAAGGTGAGTTCTGCCCATCTGGGGGGTAGAGCTGGCATCCCGGGGCCATCCCTTCTCCTTCAGGATCAGGGTTCCTGAGAATAGGAGAGAGTGGTTCCTGCAGCAGATCTTCCCTCCCTAACCCTGGTCGGAGTGGCCGCTCTCTCCTCCATCCAGCCTCAGGCTCCTGCCCTGGCAGCGCCCAGGCCTCCTCTATGGTTCTGTGTTTAGCCCTGACACTGAGAGGGCCCAAGTCTGCTCTGAATTTCTTTTCTCCTGGAATCCACACTGGCATCCCCTCTCACTCCTGTCCCCAGCATTTTGAAAGCAGTAGCTCTCTGTAGCCCCCTTTTTACCTGCATAGGTGACTTCTCAGTCAGAGCCGGTGGCCCCTTCGGCTCTCTCTCCATTTCCTTTGAAACTCCATCCTCCAATCCTAAAGGGGGGTGGACTGTACACTATTCTGCAGTGGCCTTATGTGCCATTTTTCGTCTGTGTGTCCTTCAAGGGTGACCACCTTTGAGCATGCGTTCGCTTTCTGAAGGGCACATTTTATTTCAGCGTTAATTGATAAAACCGACTTCATCATTGTTTTGTATTTGGCAGAATTCTTTCCTTCTTTTTATCTCATTTCATTTTTAGTACAGCGCTGAGAGGCAGGCAGCCTGCCATTATTCTTATTTCTGACGTATGGGAAAGGAAACAAAGGAAGGGCTAGAGGATTTCAGTGGGTTTGCTCAATGTCAGCCAAAAATCGTAAATGATGAAGTCACTTTCAGTCAAATTCTTCCCAACCACAGTCCTTCTGTTTCCCTTTCTTTACATTTCCTGTACATTAATCTGTGATTACTAATTAGACCTGGTCCTTGAGGGCCACCTCCTGCTATGAAGTCTGAGTCCTCTGTAACACCAAAGGTTCAATTTGCCATTTGATAATGGAAACGAAATAGTGGTTTCCCCAGCTAGTGTCTCTGTCCCTGGGCTGGGTGTTTTCTGACACTTTCCCCATCTTACACATCTCTGCCAGGTACATTTTCTCAATACTTTTAGATCATTAATATGCATTTGAATCACCTGGGGGTGTTGTTAAAGTGTTAATTCTGATTCTGTAGGTCTGGGTGGGGTCGCATCTCTGCACTTCTTTCAAGGTTCCCAGGTGATGCCGATGCTGCTGGTCACAGACCTCACTTTGAGGAGTATCCTCTTAATAGGTGAAGAAACCTTGGCTCAAAGGCATTTGGTAATGTTTCAAAAATGACATACTTGGAAATGGTAAAGTCCAGTTCAGAACCTAATCTTGCTTCCTGGAGAGTTGCCTTCCAGGCTGGTAAGGCAGACATGTTCAAGGCCATCTTTGGGTTGTACTTTATTGTGGAATTTACTCCAGTGGAGTAGGATGGGAGGGACTTAGGGATGAACAGTGATTTGGGTTGGGCCTTGAAGGACTAACTACAAAGATGGCATCAGAGGGATTTTTGGATAGCAACATAACAAGAATAAGAACATGGGACATGAGAGTCTATCGGACATCTTCTGGGAACAGAGGCTGCTGCTGATGCCTGGGGAGAGACAGACTGAGCTGGATGCAGAGTAGAGCAGTGAGGGAGCCACTGGGAGGCCTGGTGGAGGGTCTGCAGTAGCACATTGGAGGGGCCCAGGACATGAGCCTGGGTTGGTGCACTGCAGTCTGGTTGTTAGCCGTGCACTCCCAGTGTTGCACCTTGGCATGTCCATGGAGCTTTGTGGCCTGGTCAAAAGCCACAGAATTGCTGTGATGGCCTTCACTGTTGTTCCTATAGTGCCCGCCATCACTTATGGCAATAAAGGGTGCATTACCCGCCTGCCTTTCCATATTTTTTTTAGGCTACGAAAAAAGGCTGTTTTTCCACAGGCCAGTAATAAACATTCTTAAAAGAAGCATTCTTCCTTCAGTAGCAATCTGTAATGGGAAAAGTAGAACAGAGACAAAGTGCAATCTCGGTCTGAATGGAGACCGGTTTTTCTTTGTGTGAATAACCATCATTCCAGTCAGGTTGCCACGGTGATGCTGAGATTATAACTGTTCATGCCAGCAGTCAGAGAATGTTGCCCAATTAGTTATTCTCGGCTTCTGGGTTACCTTGACAGTGGCTCAAACAGCAGGTTTTGAGTTCAGAGGCCTTCACATGAGCAGTCAGGAGACCTGTAGTTCTGCTGCCCTGGATGGGGCACAGGGACTACAAGTCCCAGCATGCTCTGGTTTAGGTCATCTAGGGACACGAAAGGAGGTACCATTTTTAATTTCTTACCCCCTCTTGGTAAGAATGGGTTACCAGAATCCTTGGGTTGTTAGCTACCAGCTTTGTAAGGGCTTTCCTAGGCTGCTTTTATGTGGGGATTGGAGATAGTAGAGAGAATGTGCATTTTGGTATTGGATGTAGCTTTAATTTTTTCTTTCATAAACAATCTACCTCACAGGATTGCTGAAGAGATGAAATAAAATAACTGGAAAATGCCCTGTATAATGTCTGGGGTTTAGGAGGTATCCAGGGAAATGTAGCATATCCCAAATACCATTTCAGAAATCATCAAGTGTTAGACAGCACAATTAGTATTATTAGCATCTTTTGGTCACTTTATTCTCTTGGTCACAATGGCTTAGGGTGTGCTATGGTAACAAACTATCTTTGAGACTTTATGTGACTTAAATTTATTTCTTGTTCCTGTCACACACCCTGTGTGGGTCAGTAGAGGACTCTATTCATCATCAACCTAAGGACACAGACTCAGGAGGCTTTGTGACCAGGTGTGCATCCAGTCATTGCAGTGCTTTGTACAGGAAATCAGATATTCCACCTGGAAGTGGCACATCACTTCCAGCCACATTTCATCAGCCACAGTAAATGAAGTGCTCCTAGGCAACTTCAAGAAGGACAGGGAGTGCCGTCTTATAACATGCCCACCCAAGGAGACGTGGAATATTTCTTGCAAAACTAATGACTGCCATCTCTACCAAAAGCAAAAAGGCTGATGGAGAAGAGTGTTTTAAAGATGAACTGCTAGTTAAACATAAAAATAAAAAATATCTGAAGAGTAAATCAATTAGAATTCAGCTGCATTATAGCAAACCTAAGAAATTAGTGTGTGAAGGAAGACAAGTTTATTTCACTCTCATGTCCAGAAATAGGCAGGTCAGTAGTGACATGATAGTTCCATGACCATCAGAGGCTTAAGATCATTTTACTGTCCTACTATACCAATATTGCATAAGCCTTCTGTTTTTCAGTTAACCTCAGGATCAGATGTGACTGCAGGGTTCCAGCCATCACATCTGCACTTGAGGAAGCTAGTAGGAGGAGGGAAAATAACAAAATAACAAAAGAGCTCTTTCTTCCAGCTAAGCTAGTTTCATTTGAGCAGTCCTTTTAAATGTCCCATAAAATAATTCTGATAATGGCTAACTTTTATTGTGATATTGTGTGCACAGATGAATATGTGATCGCAAATTCCATCATTATGTACAACTATAATGCACCAATAAAAAATGTGGAAGAAAATAGTTCTGCTTATATGTCATTAACAGTCACACATTCACTTATGACGTCATTGGAGCTGCAGCATGTAGTTTTTGAGCTGCATGCTTTGCCTCCCACATAAAATTGAGATTTTCATAACTAATGAGCAAGGAAAGAGCTGACCTTGGACAGCACTGAGCAGTCCTGGTGACATCAACTTAAGATGCAAATGTTGGTTAAGTAGGAATGACAAGGCAACGATGGCTCTGTGCACTGGCACTTAGCAGCCTGTGCTCCATAGCATGCCTGTGCATAGAGGAGACGGGACTGTCCTTACCAGAGTGTGATATGGCCAGACAGGTTCAGGAAATGTGGAAAGCTTGGTGTCTCTAGAGATTTGCTGGGTACATTAACATATTAAAAGCTCTGAGAAACTCCTCTCTAAACTCCTCTCTAAATCCCCAAGCTACTAATTTTTTTCTAACCCAGTGTTCCCAGACTTCTTTGACAGTGGACCACCCATGGAAATTTGAGGGACACAGGGAGATTCAGCTATAGTTTCTTTTTTTTTTTTTTTGGCACTGGGGATTGAACTCAGGGGCACTCCACCACTGAGCCACATCCCCAGCCCTATTTTGTATTTTATTTAGAGATAGGGTCTCACTGAGTTGCTAAGGTCCTCGCTAAGTTGCTGAGGTTGGCTTTGAACTCGCCATCCTCCTGCCTCAGCTTCCCAAGTGCTGGGATTATAGGCGTGCGCCACCACGCCCGGCTATAGCTTTTTGAATTTGCCAAAAAGTTTGTAGATCCTTAATCAGGTGGTATAAAGGCCTCAATCCAAAACTGTCTGTCTTGCTTAACCAACCAGCCTGCCAGCCAGTCAGTCAACTAGCCAACCAACCAACCAATCAACCAACTATGCTGGGAGTGAAAGCCTTGGGAGGAGGAGTCATGCAAATGAGGCCCTGTTATGAACAACCTGTCCAAGCTGATATTTACCAGCCATTTGTTACTTTAGTTGTGAGACCAGATGATGGACTAAGATTGTCTTGAATATATTTCTGTCAAATGACAGACCCCTGCCCCCAGTAGCTGTTGATGGACTCTGGGCCATCCTAACCTCTCTGGAAGAGAGAGTGTTAGATGATCCAGCTAGCTTGTCTTTCCTTCCTTGAGAACCCAGAGAGAAGGCCTGAGTTCTTGGCCAAAAGGGCTTGGCCCTTCCCCTTCCACCTGCACAACCTGGCCTTCATGGTGGCTTCATGCAAAGGGGCAGAGAAAGGAGCTTCTTCCATTGTGGGGAGGGTAGACAGCCAGCCAGTGAAAGGTGGCTCGCCACCCTTATTACCTTAAAGTAGAGTTGGCTCTCTCACTGGTTTTGCTCCTGCCCGTATCAGCTGCCTGGGTCCTTCTGGGTGGGGAAGAAGTCCTGAGAACCCTCTCAAGCTCACATACATGTTGTTGGTCTTCTGTGAGCAGGTGGTAAATGAGTAGCTTAAGGGAAATGGTCCTGTTAAGGCTCTTCTTTCCAAATAGAACCTTGGATGGCTTCCTAATCTTTCTTACTTAATTATTTAGGTAATCGGTTCTTGTCTTTAAAGTCCATCTGCTGCAGTTGCTATCTTTTTTCTTCATCTAAGCATCTTTGAAGGGCAAAATGCCAAAATCTTTGCTAGTCTGGTTCCCATCATTTGGACCTCATGTTGCTGGAAGTACTGGAACGTCACCCTGTCTTGACAGGTCTAGAGGGATCTGATGTTTGCACATCTCTGTAAACTGTGTGATACATCTCTCCTCAATAGCTGTATCATCTCTGTAGCAACCTGATGGTGGGAAGAATCCAGCTGGGGAGCTTGGTGTACCTGTTGATCCGTAGAACAACTTGTGTGTGTGAGCTGGAGGAGACTGTGGGAGAATGGAGGAGAATTCTGTAGGATGTAGATAGCTTTTCTTGTACAAAATTTGCCTGTGGCCTGTTACCCTGGAGAATTCTCTTAACTTGCTTTATGGAGTTGGTGTGCCTTTTCCTGAGTATTGGCAGGTTGGAAGGTCATCTCTGAAGGTGAGTTGAGGGTTGGTACTTTCCACATGTTGCCTTGGTAGGTCTGTGGCCATGACATGGGAACATGGGGCCAGGGAGCATGAGAACTGCTGGCCAGCATATTGCAGCAGCTGACAGGGGATTAAAATAGTTGTGCACCAGAGCCAGAAAAGAAAAAAAAATTCAAGTTGATGTTGTAAGTTCTTCCTGGGTTGGTCTCATTTTCATTTTATATTCTTAACTTTATGTCCTCTTTTTTCCATTGTAAGCCAGTGGACAACAATCAGTTTATGTTTAGTTTATCTGTAAGGAAGTAAGTTGAAACAGCTAAATGTGAGTGTGAATACGTAAAATCCACGAACTGAGAAAAATGTGTTTTTGAAAAATTTCATTTATCTCCTCTGCTGATGTTTGTGTGTGACCTACCAAATGGACTGTCTCAAAGATCATCAAATCGACTCTGTGTGATAAATCTAGTTATATCAGCTCTGGGCATGAATTAAATTTCTTTCTCAAGCCAAGCACCTGAAATTTATAACTGCCTACCCATCCTCCCCATGATCCCTTCCAGGCCCACCATTTGGGGGGCAGTAAGTGATTCCTTTAATCTATCAAAGGATTTTTCTTTTTAATTGAACAGAGGGAAAAATTAGAAGCCAAGAAAGACTTGCGGTCTTGACCTGACCCTGCAGCTAGTTGAGACTTTCAACAAGTCACCTAGGCTGTTTTGTTGGAAACCCTGTGAGCGTGTAGTTCCTCACGCTGGGCCTCCAGTAGTTCTTCTGTAAAATGGGGGAGAGGGATCTGTTGATCTGATGTTGGAAATCTCTCCTCCAGTTGTCACAGATCTTCCTGTGGCTGTGGATGGCAGAACTGTGATGGGGGGACGTCGTCATTCATCCAGCTAATATTCATTGCGTGACTTTATGTCCCAGCTGTGATCTAGGTACTGGGGATACTGCATGGAACAAAACCAATAGAACTTGCTTCTTCTTGGATGAAGAATTTTTAGCAAACACTTTTTGAGACCTTATGATATGCCTGCTATTATTTTAAATGTTTTATACATATTCTTTTATTAAATAATTCTGTGAAAGTGAGGAAACTGAGGCTCAGAAAGATTTAATAACATGCTCAAGGTCATTTGAGTACCAGCTGTTGAAGTTGAGGTGTCAATCAGGCTTGTTGGCTGTTCTTAACCACTGAGATATCCTGTCTCTCCTTGTCAACTAATTGTTTTAATTCTGAGTAATTAGTATTCAAACTAGCTGATGGCGACATAGGAACAAGACAAAAATAAAATGAGTTTGACACAGAAATCTGAATTCCTGCTTGCTGTTTAATCTCCCTGTCTGGGGCATCAGGTGCTGGAGAGGAGCAGGGACATGGAACAACCATGGTACTGTCAACTTCTATGCTCCCAGCCACTTGGCTTGAGGTCACTGCCTCTTCTCTGGCTCCATTGTTAGACCACAAGGACCTCAACCATCCCCATCACCCCAAGTCAGTTTCCGCATTGGCCACTTGTGGAGAAGTGTGTAATGATGGACTTGGATTCAGAATACCCAATTTGAATACTGCCTTTACTATTTTGGGCAATTTTTAATAATGCCAGCAGCAGCAGTAATATAGCTATTATTTATTAAACACTGTTACATTGTGTTCAATGCTGCGTGTATGTTGTTTCTGATTCTCAGAACAATCTTCCAGGGGTGGTATGTGGATCCTCACATTGTCTGCTCTTGACTGCTATCTCTTCCATTTGACCTTAGGCAAGTTACTTAATTCCTTGAAGTCTTAATTTTATCATGAGGGTTAGTAATATCTATTTCCTAGGTTGTTGTAAGGATTGAATGTGAAAATGTATAGAAAGCATGTAGGCCATTGCCTATCCAGTATTCCAGTGCTAGTGATATTGTCCATTATAGCCTGCTCTATAATCAAAAGTCTTGCAGCTGTTCATCTGAAGAGCCAGGTTTCCATTTCACTTGCAAAGACTGCCTTTGTGATGACAGGCCTTTGTGATGACAGGCCTGAGCTGCAGCGTGCGGAGGGGAGCAGCGGGAGGGTGCTGGGAATGCTGCTGCACTGAGCAGGTGGAACTAAACCAACAGCAGTTCAGGGAGGAGATGAGGAGGCCCCAGTCTTTGCCCCAAGAACTCAAAGTCTCTGGCATTGAGAATGGTGTGTTTTTTTTGGAACCGGGGATTGAACTCAGGGGCACTTGGCCACTGAGCCACATCCCCAGCCCCTTTTTGTATTTTATTTAGAAACAGGGTCTCACTGAGTTGCTTAGCACCTTGCCCTTGCTGAGGCTGGCTTTGAACTAGTGATCCTCCTGCCTCAGCCTCCCGAGCCACTGGGATTACAGGTGTGAGCCACCACACCCGGTGAGAATGGCGTTTTTAGAGGCTCAGGTCAGCCTATGTCTTGACCCTGCCGAGAGCTGGCTGATCATTGAGGACCAATCTCAGCCAGGCACAGATGTATTGTGGCTGTTGGAGTCTTGGAAGGCAGCCTGTGCTCAGGATTGCCTTTCCCCAGAACCGTGAGTGATGTGTGGAGCTGGGGAGTTGCCTAGCATCTTCATGTGAAGGATGCAACCTTGCAAAGAAGGCAGGCTAAGCGGTATGATCCCTTTCACAGATAGGAAGACCAGAGTATGAAAAGTGGAATAACATTAGGCATGAGTAGAATCCAGACTGGAACCCCCTTTTGGATCAGTCCTCTGATAGGTCTGCATAGTTTTTGTCTCTACAGACTTTCACTCAAGAAAAATCAGCAGTGTTTAATCTTCATTTTACTTTATATAAATTTTTACTTGAATTATCTGCTGTACTTCAGATGCATGACTTGGACCAGTTTGTTAAGGAGGAGAAGCTCTGGGGCTATATCCTGCATCTCCTGGATAACATGCTGTTGGAGCCCTGGTTTTCCTACAAGCCACTTGTGATGGTCATTTAATGTGTGTGTGTTGTCATCTGCTCATGTCTCTTTCCCTCCTTAGACTGGAAGCACCATGAGTTGGGGCCAGGTGCCTTCTACTTCTACTTTGGAGGGTACCTAACACCGGGCAGGTGGCTGTGGAGGGGCCCAGGTGACTATCAGGGACTAAATAAACCTTAGAGTGTGAGGCAAGACCTTTGGTCTCTCAGATGCCCACTATGTTAGAAGAGGGAGCAGTAAGTAAAACATGACCATTGAGGGACCTTGCCTGGCTGTGGGTCAGTGGGAACTGAACCCAGGGGATGCTGAGTCCACCGGTGTTTCCTAGGCTGTACTTACTCAGGAAGGACAATGGTGTTGTAAAAGCCTGACGGCTCAAGATAAATACGGAGAGTTCTCCTACTGTTCCTGTTTTCTTTGTTCTGTTTTGCCTTTGTTAGCATATGCTTGTCAGTTATGGCTGAAACAGAACAAAACAGCTGCTAAATATGGTTCCGGGAGAAATAACGTTTTGGTCTTTTTCAGGCCGGTAAGTTTAGAGTGAGCACAGTCGTTTGGCGGATGTCAGACATCCCAAGGGCTATCTGTATTCTGTTGGAGTCTATTTCACCCTGCTAGAGGGCTGGTGGCCTCAAGTCACAGAATGACTATGATTTTAGGAGGAGTATTGGACAGTGGCATCTAGAGTCAGGCCATTGCTCGTAATCCCTCCCAGTCCCTTTCTTAACCTCATTTTCCAAGAAGGGGGAAGCATGGGGAAGAATAGGTGGCATCTTTCACCATGCTAAGGAGCTGTCGTCCCTATGGATGCAAGTTTGCCGTTTGCAATCTTTGGGATTTACTCTCAAGATGTTATTTAGCATTCCGATAAATCTAGTATCATTCAGGGGGCCTGGAACAATCTCTGTCCCCCGGGCATTTGTAATTCATCAAGGGAGAGAAATGTGTGAAGGGATAGCAGACTCGTCCCTAGATCCTAAATCTCTTCCCTCTGCTGCAGAATCCAACTGGAGCCTGCCAACGCTGCCCACATGTCATCAGCTGAGGGATGAAGAATTTGTTCCAACATCCCAGAAGCCTGAAAAACTTCATGTGTCTTCTCAATGGCCTCACTCATTTCTAAAGAGACATCTGTTTGTCCATAAATATCTGACCCTGTTTGCTAAGCATGAGGTGACATTACTGGTTGAAAAGCAATAGGTCTTCTTCTACTGGCTTTGTAAGGTTTATAGACTTTTTCTAGTTGAAAAATCTATGAAATGCAGTCTGGATTTTCCTCTGGCATATTTCTTGTTTATTAACTGAACTGGTGTGCAAAGCGCAAAAAGAAATGGAAGGAAGGAGGTGAATATTTATTGAAGTCTCATTACGTATCAGGTCCCGTTCTAGTCTAGACACTCACGGTTCTCCGGATGACCCTGGAGAGAGGTAGTGCTGGCCCCATTTTAAAGATGAAGGCTCTGAGGGTTAGCCCAAGGTCAGAGAGCTTGGTTTATCACTTGGGTGATGTCTCTTGATTCATCACTCACTGAGTGATAAATCAAAGCTGGTGATTGCCTGGCACAGTGGTGCATGCCTGTAATCCCAGAGGCTCAGGAGACTGAGGCAGGATTGTGAGTTCAAAGCCAGCTTTAGCAATGCCCTGCTCAGCTAATGCCCTGAGCAACTCAGTGAGACCCCGTCTCTACATAAAATACAAAAAAGGGCTGGGGATATGGCTCAGTGGCCAAGTGCCCCTGGGTTTAATCCCTGGTAAACCACCCCCCACCCTGCCAAAAAAAAAAAAAAAAAAAAAAGCTGGTAATTCTGATGCCATGGAAGTGATGGTGTAGTGTGGAGCTCAGAGTTTGGAATATGACGAGCTGGAGGTACATCTTGGCCCTGCAGTGCTTTGACCTCAGTGCCTTGACCTTGACCAAGTGTTCACTCTCGCCATGCCTCAGTTTCCTCACTTGTAAAATCAGAGATAATGATAGCACCCACTTGATAGAGTTGTGATCATGAAATGAAGTACTCATGGAAAAGTTTTACAATAGTCTGGCCATTCAATGTTGGCTATTATTATGACTTTTATTACAACGACTTACCAAATTTGCCTTTATCAGCACTTGCTGAAAAGTAACATTCTCTTTCAGGGAACAGCCTGCCTTTCGTCAATATGTAGTTATATTTCATTACGAAATAATGTAAACTACTCTACCTTAGAATTAAATTCTCTTCTCGGCCTCCCAGCAAAGGTTAAGATCTGAATAAAGGCATGTGTAGCCAACAGGGATTCCTGGCTTTGGTAAATGTCAATGATTTGCTCTTTTCTCCTTGGTGGATGTAACATTCTTCCATGCCGCCCGTCCTGGCTTTAAGAGCAGCTAAGCAAACATGAGAGGGAGAATGAAGCTGACTCTTGTCTCTTAGCTTTCCTGTCTGCGTAACATGATTATTAGGTACAGCCTCCTCTGCTTGCTGCACCGCAGCGGCCACATCCTGACAGCCTGTCTTCTCAATGCACAGGAGGCCCAGCTCCCCCAGCAAGCTTTATGGATGTTTTTGGGGCTGGGAATCCTAGAGGGACTTCTGCATGTGATAGCTCTGTGTGTCTCGGATTGGTGTAAGAGGGGTGGAGCTCAGCAGCTAGAACAGCTTGTCTAGACTGAAAAGAAATGACACAAATGTGAGCTAGACCTTTGGGTCTACATTCTGATTTCCCCCTCCTTTTCTGAGCAACTTCCTCTACATATGTCATGGAGAATTGGGAGTAGGTCATCAACCTTATTTAGTAAATAATTATGTCCAGCAGTTTTATGTTGGACATGGTGCTAAGTGCTGGGAACTAGAAGATGACTATGACATTCTCTGCTCCCAGGGCATTTGTAATTCATCCAGGGGAGAAATGTGTGAGAGGATCGCACTGTGTGCAAACACTTTCCGTAGAGCTGTGCATGAAGGGCTGCAGGTAGCAGTGATTTGAGAAAGGCTACACAGAGGAGGTGGCAGACTGGGCTCTCAGAGGATGGGCTTGCCTGCTAGAGAATGGCTGAAAGAAAGAGCTCGGCAAATAGGCATTATGATGAACCCAGGCAGGGGCCTGAGTGTCAGGTGTCAGGGAAATGCCTGGTTTGAGGCCTCAGTTGGGTGTAACACGAGGCTGGAATTGGAGACTGGGCCTCTGAATGACTAGACCTTGACTTTGAACTGGAAACATATTGTACAGAATTTTAAATCAGGGATCGTCATGGTTAGAATATCTACATTAGAAGGATTTGTGTGGTGAGTAGGTTGGAAGGAGGGAGGCACAGACAGAAAGCAAATAGTGCCACGCAGAAATGGCGAGGCCTGTCTGTGTGAATGAGGTGGAGGAGATGGACATGGCGGACATGCGAAGGTCGTTAGCATTTGCTGAACAAAATGAGGGAGGTGGTGGCCAGGGTGGGACCCTGGGAAGCCTGCCTTGAAGAACAGAATCTGGGAGAGACTGAGAGGTGTGATGGAGGAAAGAGGAGGAGGTTCCTTTTCAGCAAGAGTGGTGCTCAGCTACCTCAGAAGGGGCAAACCAGACAAGACTGAGAAGAGGCCATTACACCTAAGAATTGAGGGGTCACGGCCCACCCTTGGGAGAATTTTCCCCCCTCTTTTTTCATATTGTTACTGGTGCATTATAATTATACATATTAGTGGGATTATGTATTTATACATGCCACAATATAGTAATATAATTTGACTAGTATCGTTCCGTTGCACTTTCCCATTCCCTCCTCTTGGGAGACATAACTTTAGACGTCTTGCTCGTGTAGAGAAAAAAGCTGGATCACCTTGTTTGAGCTTCACAAGAACATAATTAACATGGATATGCGTTTATGTAAAGGAATATTTGCAAACATTCCATTCGCCAGGTTCTTGGACCTAGGTATTTGGAAAGTCTGGGGAAAGAGCGACCATGGATCAGGTGGGGTGCAGCTCTACCTCTGCTTACTCCAGTCCTTCCTCCTTCACCCTCAGCAGGTGTGGATTCCGAGGGTGCCACATCAACTCACACTGTAAATCCACACTGTAAATCAGAGATCCTTCATCCAACCTGATGTGATAATCATTTCCACTGCTATGTCCACTTAAGGCCACTTAGTGGTGGAATTTGTTAGTTCCTTTGCCCTTTTTTTCCTGTGGATGTGTCCAGCAAAGAGCCTTCCTCTCTCCTAGCAGGTAGAATAAAGTCATGTGCCCATTAATAGATGATTGGAGGAGAGAAAGGGCTTTGGAAGTCAGCAGCCCAGATCCTCCTGAGACCCAGCTATGAACCCCAACCCTGAGAAGAGATCCAGAAGGTGGGGAGAGCCCTGGGTGTGGCAGCTCATCCCTGCCCTGCACTTGTTTCTGCTTCTGCCCTCCCTCACACCCTGGATGGATTGATTACCAGACTCCTTAAGGGAGACACTCCTCACCATCCTGCTACTCCTTGTTCACATTTTTTCTACTCAAGAAAAACGAATGTTGAAAGCACAATTGAGATATTTCAAGCAAATGTAGAACCTCGCTCCAAATATGTTGCAGAAACACCACTGAGCAAACAAACTACTGGGAAGCACAGCTTAGAAACAAACAGCAGCTGCCACCATTTATGGGCTGTTTTTTCTTTTCCTCATTTCTTTCTAATTCCGTTTGTAATAAAACCTGCTGCTCTAATGGCCTACTCGTTTAACAAATGACATTTTTCTTCTCCATCCTGAGGCCTCCCAGGTGGCCTTGACTGTGTCTTGCTGCTCTGGGGTGTTGGTTGACTCAGAGGTCTGTTCCTTTCACAGGGTCTGCTTGTCATGGTTCTGACAGAACATTGTCCACATCTGTTTGGACCAGGTGGGGCATCACTGGACCTTTTACACTTCTTGATTGTCAAGGACAGGAGCCTGGAGTGTGGTCTTTTGCTCTTCAGACTTTGTAAGAGTGGGCAATGCTCACTCCAGCGTTTCTTCATGACAAAATGTTTACTCTTTTTTTCCCTTTTCATTTATTTTTATATGGAATCTTGGAATCTTCAGAGGCAGATAGCCAAGGACCTTGACTTTAAAGAACTCTTGTGACATCAAACTCTTTTGCCTACTTTCCCCATTTAAAGGCTACTGATGTGTGGAATTCCTCACTTACAAATGATTCCTCTTAGGTGTTAATAGATTGTTGTCTATGTGCGAGTCATTGTGCTGGCACTCATTCTTCACAAGGCTTCTGTAAGGTGGAGGTCATCACTGTTTTATAGGCTCAAACACTAGGTTGCTCCCCCAGACTCTGGACAAAGCAGGCATTTAACCCAGGTCTGTCCAAACTCAGGTTGCTTCCCTCCTGCCTCAAGGCCACTCACCACCACAATATATGGTAATGTTCACACATATGTTTGCTCAAGATGGGTTAAGGTTTGCAGTCTTTTTTTAGTCTCTCAGAGTATTTTTAAAAATTAGGTGCTTAAAAATTAAGATCTCACATTAAACCAATTATTTTTTTAAGTCATTAGACTTGGCAGAATAGTTGCTCCTGTGTTGACAGGACGACAGTTGGATACCGGCTAAGTCAACTCTCACCCTCTCCTCTTCCCCAGCCCCACCTAATGGTGCATGACTTCTCCAGTTTGGCTGAGGCTCCAACAGAGTCACTTTATTCATTTGCCTCTCTCGCTTGGCCTCTTTAGGCCTTTAAGTTTGTGACTTGATTGATACTTTTAAAGAAGCAATTTCTTTCCAGTCTGGAGTCAGTAGGGGTAGAAGTCAATTTCTGTCTCTGAGTTGAATTTTATAGGCTTTGATTTTTTTTCTTTTCAACTGTTTGGGATTATAATTCAGTAATAATAGCTGTAATTATTAGACATTTACTGAGCACTTCACATTTAACTGACTCTGAGGGTTTGCAGACACCTGTTTTGGTGGTAAGAATGTACATAATTCTTCAATGTAGTGTGTATTCTAAGTCCTGCAGTTACCCTCATTTACTGCAAAAGCGTGTTTGGCAAGAGCAGCATTATAGAGAGGGGAGATGAATCCAGAGAAAAGCATTCTGAGAGACTTAAGTATGTTGATAGCATTTTCTTTTGGAAGGTTTTGACTCTCATAGGTAAGATTTCCCCATGATGCAGGAACATCCTACTTCACTCCGGTATTCACCACAGTGTGCAGATATTCCAAGAGAAATATCTTAAAAGATTAGAAGCTCCTCAGGATGAAGGGTCTTTCATTTTACATTGTTTACCTGGAAGCATATTTCCATTTGCTGATGTGAACCATATTTTTTTATATCATTTTAATAGAAGAGATGGCTCTTTGTGTCTGATTTAAACCCATTTTGGAGAAATGTAAAATAGAAACAAAATGGAATTGGGTTAACTTCATAGCTGTAGTTGAATTAAATATTTAAGATTTTGATACTATTAACATGTAAGAGCCCTCCAAACCAAATTTTTATTGTTTGTTTTTTTTTTTCCCCCTTTTTAGGACCCTGCAGGGATCTTTGAACTGGTGGAACTTGTTGGAAATGGAACATACGGGCAAGTTTATAAGGTAAGAGCACTGACCTTGAGTGTGGCTCATGTGTGGTTGTGGTTCATGAATGCGGAGTGACAATGTTGTCTGTACTTGCTCATAAATGCCTTGCAACAGATTTAGTGAAATAACATTTAGTGACAGAGTCAGTCGACTCTGTCTTTAAATATATCTGTAGTCACGTTGCCTAAGCTGGATCCTGTGACTTGGGCATCTCCCCTCCTTATATATTACTGTGTTTGCATCTGACACGTGAGTTTGGATGCTGCATAGTTGAAACTTAAGTGATTAGTTTCCTTTACTTCAAGCACTGCCAGAGCTGGTTTTCAAAGGAGCAAAGAATGCCATTTACTTTAGAAATTTAAGCTATTAGACTTTGGCAGCTGGAAAAGTAGATTTGTTTTAGGCCTAGGGCACACATTAAATGAGTTTAGCTATCAGTATTAGAGGAAGACTGGCCACCTCACAGAGCTGAGGCCTCTTGGCAGCATTGAATTTTGCAAGTTAGGAAATAAAGTTAAACTTGGAATTGAGCTTCATGTCCTTTTACTAATCTTTGCTTCCTAATTCACCTCTCAAATGTTTTTAGAATGTATTTTCCCCCAATAAGTGATCTAAAATTTTTTTAAAAAAAATGTGGATTGATATTTTTGATCTAAAGGAAATGCATATGAACTGTTTTTAGACTAAAACTTTGGGGATTTTGGTGAATGACTTCTTGAAATGCCTTCAAAAAAAAAACAAAAAAAAACCCAGCTGTTTCCTCATGATTATTTCTAGGGAAATAGCCATCATTTTCCCTAGTGGTAGTAATATGGGATGGCATTTCCATTATAAATTATCTCTCATTGTTCTATTTTTAAAAAATTCCTTCTCTGAGCCCTAAACTTCTCTCAACTGATTAAAATTAGTGTAGAAGTCAGATTGTAATATTTCCAATTCTGCAGAATATCAATATATGTATAAGATGATCTTGAGTATCTGGTTTTTAAAGTGCAATTATGAGTGAATACACATTTATGCGTCTATCAGGAGGAGCCATTTGGCGTCCACTCCTGGGAAATATTTTTTCCTTGCAAATTAACAATAATTTCCTACAATATGAACCCCCTACAATTAGAAAGAGTGTAGTCTACCCAGGCTGTTCGCTTGATGTTGATCCTGTCTGACAAAGAAAGGAATGTGTCTCAGCAAATGCTTTTAAATACTTTCAATGAAGATAATTAGGTTGGAAGATTGTGTTATTTCGTTTTGAGAAATTGGATTGAACTTGTGAAGTAATGTGGCTAATGAATTAAGGTCTGATTTAGGTAGAGAATTACTTCTGACTTGCTGTCAGCGTGGAGGAGCTGCCTGCAGCATGCTCTTGGTTTGATGGTGCCACTTCATAGAGCCCTTCCATTGTGGGGTGCCTCCCACCTGTACATCTGGGAGACAGTTCATGGCTTTGTCCACTGATCTAAGAGGTGGAAATGTACCCTCTTGCAAGAAGAGGTAACAAAGGGTTTCAATAAACAATGAGGATGTTTGGAAAATCCAGAATTATCCCTAATTTCATGTCACCTAATGAGGAACAGGGAAGGAGTGGCAAGAAGTCTCAGATCTTATTAAGGTTTTAGCAACTTGGTTGTTAATGCTAGTATTCTCCAGGGTTCCATTCTCTTAGTGGTTGACACAATAACTGGCACCTTCCAAGTGAAGGGAGACCCTGTGTGTTTGTGGAGAACACACTGGATTTGGGGACAGGAGACTTGTTGAGACAGGAGACTTGGTTCTTTTTTACAGTCCCATTTGTTGTTTTGTGGCTATCACAGATTTCTGTGCTTGAGTCAAATGAGAATGTAATTTGAAATGCTTTGGGGACTTCTGATGATTGATCTAAAGAATTCTGTCTCCTCATTCAGTTAAGGGTTGGGTTTCTAGGCAACAAGGTGATATTAGGTGGCATTGCTCATGAGGAGACACCTGTCCTTACCGAGGGCAAATCCAGAACGCTGAAGGACTAGAGTTTAATAAAACAGCAGATCTGAACTTAAAAAAATGAGATCCTAAAGACTAAATCAGAAAGTGATTTTTTTCATACTTTAATGGAGTACATATGTTTTAACAATACTGTAGGCATAATAGAGGTTTTATTACCTTAGGAGGTCGTCCTTATATTAAAAAAACTATGATAAATATTTTCTTTACATTAAATATTAAACCTTTTGTTTTAATTTTTTTGTGAAGTCATCTTTCAGTATTCCTGGTTTTCACAAAGTGAGGTATAATTTTATGAATAACTGGTTGGACAGAACCTTTATTTCTGGAAACATTTATCATACTTTTTAAATGAGCTGCCCTATGGCAATCTTAGTGAACTTTTATTTTCAAATAGTTTTTAAGAAACATACTATATATAATAAACAAAAACATAGATATTAAGATAACATTTCCTGATGTACATCTACATATAAGCCAGATACATCTGGGGTTAGAAATATAAAAATTTTGTAAAAAGGCCATTAAATAATGTGCAGGTTTTCAAAATTGCCTGTAGTCTTACTTCCAAGTCTAGCTCTTGGTTTCCTGTAAGACTAGATTTGATTCTCTTTAGCATTTTGGTCCTGGGTGATCAAAGAGCAATTTGGCATTTGTACTGTTGTTTGCTTTTTACTTTATCTACTGGACAGTAGGAAAATGTAAAGAATAATGATTCTCTATTGGGACTTTTAACGAGGGAGCTATCTTTCTATATCTATGACTCCCACTAAAAAACAGACCAACACAAAACCACATAACTGTTTGTGGAAGGTCTTGGCGATTGATTGGCATGCCACCTATATAGAACCTAATGAACTCTGGACACATTTTTGTAAAATAGAGTAATTATTTTAATAAGTTAAAATGATTGTTTAATGTTTACTGCCAAAACACCACGTCAGATTAACCATGTATTTAAAATAAATGTTGGTCTATCCTGTTTCTTAATTGCCCTTTTGAAATATGTATTTTATTACAGAATGTGATGGGTTCCTCAGTATGTCTCATGGCTCTTTTCAATCTTCTTCAGGGTTGTCAAGTGCACAGTAAAGAGGCCTTCTTGGTAGTCACAGGACTTGAAAGAGTCACTGTGAGTGAAAGGGTAGGCCAGCCATGGGACATCTCGTTCAGCCGCTCCCCTGCCTGCTGGCTGTGTCCTTGGTCATGGCTGTGTCCTCTGACCATGTGGAACTGATTACCTCCCAATCAGTTCATTCTCCTGCAGCTCCTTAGAATGTTCTTTGCTGTACTGAGCTGAAGTTCTGCCTTCCCGAAATGTTTACTATTTTAACTCCACTTCATACCGTTGGAGCTATATAATATTTAAAATTAAATCTTCTGCAAGAACTTAGTCCTCCAGATACCAGAAAACTTCACCCCTCTTGTCCCAAATATATATATTTGTATTTTCTTTTCTCTAGCACTTATATCTTAAGATGCTTAATTCATTCTTCATGTGACATAGACCTGAGTCTTCATTTTTCCAGTTTCTGTCCTAGAACTGTCTTAATATTTTTACTTAAAATATTTTATACTTGTCAATAGTTTTATATTTCATGAAAACTTTTGTATATATATTTAATTTCCATCATAATTTCACGAGAACCTTCTTCTCACCTCAGGGTGTTATAGTTAGAGTTCCCTCTGCCTCAATCACTTCCCCCAGCCCTCTCAATATGGGCTCCTCCTTCAGGTCTCTGTTCAAGTGTTCCTCCTCAAGGAAGCCACCTTTCACACCTGCACTGGCCACGGCCAGCCACTGCCTCTGCCTCCTTCTGTCATAGACTTATTGTAACGTCAGCTGTCGTGTTAACTAAATTACTGCTGTCTGCATGATTTTACTTCGTTTATGTATGTAGGAAGCAATTTAAATACATAACTTGGTAAAACAAGGTGGAGGCCTACTCTGTTTAGTTCACTCTATTCCCACTCTGGCACATCATAGACACTGACAGTAGTGGGGCCCAGAATTAGGCTGTTTTTCTGGATAATTCTCTTTATGTTTGTTTCCAATTTTATCAACATTTCTCGTAAAACATTAGCCTGCTTACCTCAGAAAACCCTATTTGCACAGAAGTAATCAACGCAATGCTCTGCTTTTTCTTCTTCTTCTTTTTTTTTTTTTTTTGGTATTGGGGAATAAACCCAGGGGCGCTCCACCATTGAGTCACATCCTATTTTGTATTTTATTTAGAGACAAGGTCTCACTGAGTTGCTTAGGGCCTTGCTAAGTTGCTGAGACTGACTTTGAACTCGCGATCCTCCTGCCTCAGCCTCCTAAGTGCTGGGATTACAGGTGTGCACCACCGCGCCCAGCTCTGCTTGGTTTTTATGGTGGGAGATAGATGTGGATTTTATATTAAATGAATCGTTAATAATCTCTATGTTGGGAATTTACAGAATAAGTCAGGACAGTCTTATGGGATTCAGTCTCCTGGCAGAGGTTCTCAAACTTTGCTATGTAAAATGAGTATTTGGAAGAGCATTGTTTCTAGGCCCCAACCTTTGAAACTTGATTCAGGAGGTCTTGGGTATGGTCCAGGGATCTGAATATGTAATAAGTATGTAGGTTCATTCTGATGTTCAAGGCCCTGAGACCACACCCCTAGAAACTTTGCTATTGTGATTGTCTAATTTCCTGTAGTAAAGGTCACTTGACTGAATGCTCAATTTAGTGCTTTTTTTTTTACCATTTACTTCAGAATATCCAAGCTGATTCAAACTTGCAGAAATTGAGAAAAGGAAAAAAAAAAAGAAAAGATCTTGACCTGAGGTATGATACTGACCAGTTCTGCCTCACTCATTCAGAGATTGTACTTTCGCTGTTTTTATTTGACATGCTTGTGATTACAGTTTAAGGTTATTCTTGAGTAATTCAGCTGAAGACCCAAGAATCAATATATTGTCAAAACTGACCTGGTTTGGAAGAATTGGAGCCTGTTGCATGAGTTTTCCTCAAATCTGTGTATTGTGATTTCTTCATTAACCTTCTGTTTAAAAAAGAGAAAGCATTTTGATAGTAGGCTTATTGCTCGTCTTGATAGGAGGGTAATTCTATGACATTTCCTGGGGTGCAGTGTAGCTTTCCATAGTCTGTTGCAATGAATCATGTATTATACTATTCATTTCTTGTTTGGCAAGGAGTTACTACGGGAGAATGTTGTGTTTCTTAAAAAATAGTCGCATTTGTTTTTTTAATCAGAAATATCCAATATAAAGAATACATTCTTTCACATTTGTTGAGTGGCAGTGAGACAAAGCTCTGTGTTCTGTGTGGGAATAATGCAGAGTTTACTGAGGTGGTTCCTACCCTTAAGAATTATGCAATTAGATTATCTAATGAGGACTCAGAGTGCTTGCTGCATGCTGAAGTTCTTCATCTCCTTTGTCTTAGTTATTCCTCATGGTAGTTATGGTCATTTTATCAGGAGGAAGCACATTTATCACATCGCCTCACTCTAAGGCAGGTTTTCTCAGCCTTGGTGCTATGGAGATTTTGTGCTGGATAATGCTTTCTCATGGAGGCTCTTCTGGGCATTGCAGGATGCTTAGCAGTATCCTTGGCTTCTAACCCACTAGACACCAGTAGCATCCCCCAAAGCTGTGCCAATTGAAATGTTTCCAGACACTGTCAAACATCCTCTAAGGGACAAAATTGATCCTCGTTGAGGACCACTGCTAAATGATAAGAGAAAATGGTACAACTTCAAAAACTGAGGTATAAGCAGGACAGTGAGGTTGTAGAATACTGAGCAGCCAAAGCTGTTCAGGCAGAGTGGGGTCCTGAGCGGCCTGTAGGACAGAGGTTCAGGACAAGCTTAGAAGCCCTGGCATTTGTACTGCATCTGGAGGTGTCATTTGGTGATTTTGTAAATGGAAAAGACTTTGGAGCAGTACTGAGCTGGATTCCCAGGCTGCTTCTGCCTCGCTCTAGTTGTGTGAAGATAACCAACCCTCTCTGAGCCTGAATTTCTTCATTCATTAATAGTGTAGAGTAGGGTTATTATGAAAACTCAAGTGTGAGATGTGGAGCCCTCGGCCTCCCGCCTGAGACACAGTAGGCACTCAACCACCTTTCTTCTCTGATGCACGTGCTAGTTCTCTCCATGGTCCTGATCCCGTAGAACATTTTATGATCAGAGAAATATTTATGGAAGAATGAAGTCAGAAACACACATCTTGCTGCTTTACCTTCTAAATTTGACTTCTTAGTATCTGTGTGTGCTCAGAATAGCGTCGTTTGTATTAAATCCAATTCTCAATACTTCTTCTATGGCATTTGATGATATAATTGCCAAGTAGGTGCTATCGTTGATCTTGAGGATTGAAAAAAGACAATTTCTTGGTAATTTGTAAGGAGAAATGCATCATCAGAAGAAATAATCATTGGCTCTGGTACTCTTGAATTGTGGTAGGGTAAGAATATAATTTTTGAATAATTACAGATTTTACATATTCAAGGGGAGAATCGACAATATTTCCTCTTTGCTATTCAAAGGTTTAAGCAGAAGGCCTCTCTTGTGATATTAGTGGAGGGCAGAGTAGGCCTCACTTAGGAGCCAGGGCCTGTCTTGAGGTTTTGGTTCTCCCCCTAACTTGCCATAGTTTTGAGTTTGCCATAGACCCACTGAAAGCTTCAGTTGTTCTCACCTATGAAATGAGAATAAAAATCATCTTTCCTGATATACCCCACCAGGACCTGGTGAGTTTGAACTGAATTAAGGTCTATGAAAGTATTCTGTTAAATATGGACTACTGTGGATATCTAAGGTTTGATTATTGCTATTGTCATTCATCTGGGGGCAGGTGAGGGCGTACTTTATACAAGATGTAGGGTAGTCTAGTCTAACTGTTCTTTCTCTTCTTCCTCCTTGGGTTCACTGTGCTATATGTTAGCAGGTAAATGATGCTCCCTCCTGGGTAACTGGACTTCAACTACACATTGATTCTTGTACCTCTTCTACTTGTATTAGAATCTTTAAGCAAACCAGGGGCATTGGATTGAGTGGGAGGTCTCTCTGGCTTTGCTTTTGTCTGACCTTTGTCTCATTGGCATATATGTTAGCTAGTTTGCTGCATTTGCTGAAGTGCATTCAATGGAACCCCAGGAGAAGCTCTGTGTACAGAGTGTTGAGAGACTGAAGAGGCTGCATTGCTCTGCTGGCCATTCCTCCCTCTTGAAGGGACATAGTGACATTAGCTGTATTATTTTGTTTTACCCAGCATTCCCCCAGTTTATTTAACTTTGGAATCCCCTCTCCTTTCCCAAGTAGCCCCTATTAATATCTATTAAACTATCCCCTATACATCCCACAGATGTAGCAAGGTGGTTTTTGTTCCTGCATCACAGGGGAGTGCTGGTCTCCATTTCTGCAGGCTTTGGATCAGGGGGCAGTTTATGTAAAATGTGACTTTAGGGCTATTTTTCCTGTTTCCTTTTAAACCAGGTCAGGGCTGGAATGTTGATCTTTAAAAAGAGTTTTTATATTGTTTAGAATAGCAAATTTTGCCTATTTAAAAATTAATATAGTCAAGGGTACTAGTTGGTTTTATTCCATTAAAAAAAAAAAAGGTGACAGAATATCCAAGCACTGTTTTTCTAGAAGTGCAGAAGCTGTAATTTTTTTTAGTGGCAAATAGACTTTTGTTTACAAGTGTTTTTATGATGCTATAGCATATACAAACATTGTTCTTGATAATAGATTCATTTGACTACAGTTAAGGCTTTAGGATTATTATCTAATTCAGAATGTACTTCATTGGCAGTTGATCACAGTTGTAGATAACAATTTTACACCTGTCGTCCAATAAGCAGGAGAATCATTTCCCTTGGAAATGTGTGGCCTGCTGAGCTTTTGTCATCATAGACCCTATGTGCTATGAACTGTTGGGTGTAATGAATTGGGTGGATGCTGTCTGATTAGGGAGGGAAGACCTTCATGAGTGCCTGCATACCAGGTGTCCTATGAAAGGGTCACTTTCTGTGCCAGGTGATGGAATCTGCATCACTCTGCATATTAGGTGAGTGCTTCCAAAATTTGCTACAGGCGACTGTGTAGGATTTTTTGTTGCTTGTCTTAGTCAGCTTTTTCATTGCTGTGACTAAAAGGGTTTGACCAGAACAATTTTAAAGGAGGAAAAGTTTATTAGAGGGCTCACAGTTTCAGAGGTCTTAGTCCATAGAAGGCCAGTTCCATTCCCTGGGGCTTGAGGTGAGGCTGAACATCATGGTGGAGGGTGTGGCAGAAGGAAGTGAAGGAAGTAGCTCACATGAGATCAGGAAGCAGAGAGAAACTCCATTTTCCAGATACAAAATATATACCCCCTAGCTACACCCCAATTCCCACCTCCACACCGTATGACTTCAGTTCATCACATCAGGGATTAATTCACTGACTGGTTAAGACTCTCACAACCCAATTGTTTCTTCTCTGAACCTTCCTGCATTGTCTCACATGTGAGCTTCTGGGGGACACCTCACATCGAAACCATAGCATTGCTGCTTATGGTTCTCAGCCATCATTCTGCACAGAAATCACCTGGATAGCTTTAAACAGCTGCAGATATATGGGCCCTTCTCTGAAGATTTGGGTTTAGTTGGTCTACTCTAGGGCTGGGTAAAGTTTTTTTCCCCCCAAAAACTTCCCAGATGTAGCCAGGATTGAGCTGAGGTGTGGCTGCTCAGGTGCTATAAATGCTCTTTGGGGTGTTTTTGCCTTTGGGGATGAGACTTTCCCACTCCTAGCTCTATCCTCGTTTTTTTTTTTTTTTTTTTAAACATTTATCCACATACTCAGCATCAACCTGTATAGTATCTAATATCTGCTTGACACTGCTTTTGGGGCAGGGTTTATAGACATGCAAGTGGTGTAACCCTGTCCTCAAATCTTCAGGTAGCAAGACCTGGAAATGAGTTACTTTGGTGGTATATTGCCCTTCGCAGGACCATCCAGGGTTGAGCCCATTCTTTGGGGGCTGTGGGAAGACCCCACAGAACAGGCTTCATTTAAGAGGTGACATTTGAGTTCTGAAAGATGGTAGATGTGTGCAGAAGAGAAATTTGTAGGACTTTCTAGGGAACAATGCTACTCCTGCTGTAGATTCACCTCAGGTAGGTGAAGCAGGGCTGGGAAGCATGTAGGACGTGTACTAGGCAGACCATGGACCAATGGCTCTCTCTGGTTTTGTGTCTTGGCCTTGGGACATATTGGCTCTATGTGCTTAAGCAAGCCATTTAGCTTTTCTGGAACTTAGCTTCAGGTACAGACAGGTTCTGACCTATGATTTTTCAACTCTACAATGGTGTTAAAGTGTGGATAGTCTTGAATAACCTGCATAACCATTCTGCTTTTCATTTTCTGCATAGTATTCAATAAATTACATGAGACTGTCAATACTTTAGTATGAAATAGGCTTTCTGTTAAATGCCTCCCCAAGTAAAGGCTAAAGTAATGTTCTCAGCATATTTAGGGTCAGCTCGATTAAGCTATGATGTCCCATAGTTAGTTGTATTCATTGTGTGTTTTTGAATTAGGGTTATGGGATCTCCCCCATTGTAAGTGCAGAAGCATTTATATAATGAAGGGGTTGGGCCAGAATGTTCTCCAGAGTTCCTTCTAGATGTAGTAACCTTTAATTCTCAGTGGAGTGCCAGTTTGGATGACCTTATAATTTGCTTCCATGAACCCTTTAATGTTTCTGCTTTTCCAACTGCAAAACTTGATATCAATCTTCTAAGCCATGAGTGTAATAATTTCTGTTGAATGCCTGAAAACATTATTAAGATACCTCTTTGGCCTGGTAGCCCTGCTTTGATCAGCTCTATGTTGAAGGGTATAGATGAGTGAGTATTTTATATCACTTTCTCATTAATTTAGAGCCACACATTTTTGGCAGATTCTCCTTGCCTCAGTGAATATGATATTGCTTTCTAATATCAGATGAAAAAGTGATGAGGTTTTCTATTAGGGTTTGACATGGACTGCCACCTGTGGACCCACTTTTTTTGTGGTATGAGGGTTGAGTCTACCACTGAACTATATCTTAGCCTTTCTAATTTTTTAAATTTTGGGACAGGATCTTGCCAAGTTGCTCAGGCTGGCCTTGAACTGAGGATTCTCCTGATTCAGCCTCTGAGTTGCTAGGATTACCAGTGGCACCACCATATCCACATCCAGCACCCACTTTTGATTTGAAGTGTTTAGATCATTTTAGTTCAAAATACTTTCATTCCACCTCATATCAATGAAAAAATTGCCAAATAACCTGATGCACAGCACCCTCATGACTTGTAGTTTTTACGCCTTACAATACCCATAATGATTTGGTGATGATTAGGTGCTTCCCAGTAATTAAATAATCAATAGTTACTATGTAATTAGCTGTTATTCTGGGGTTATTTGTAATCTGTAAAATGCAAACCTGCCAGGATCATAGGTGCAGAATTTAGCCTGCTCACATTTTAACTGTTTTGTTTATGGAAAATATCTGAGACACTCTAGAATGAATAACCAATTAATTGGGGCACTGAGATTAAATTTCTTATCTCTGTAATTTAACCTCAAGTGTAATGTTATTATATCCACTTGGATATTTTGCATTTGCAAAAATAATATCTGCTGTTTGGCAAGAAAATATAGAATGTACTCTCCACTAAGCGGGAGCCTCGCTGGGTGCCGAGTGGTTGGGATTGGGAGGGAAGCCTGGCCCAGGGCCTGCAAGGGGGACTGGGTTCCACCTCTGCTGCTGAGTGCTGTGGCCTTGGGCATGGTTTCAGATCTCAATCCTGTTGCTCAATTCTAAGGCAATGCATAGAACTTCTGTATCCCTGTGTTCCCATCTGTAACAAAGGAAGGAAGGGTTAACAACTCACTCTAAATAAATACAGTTGTAATATTAACCACGTCATCTTTGTGGACTGCAGGGAACAGTTAGGAACTAAATTATGTGAAGAGGTCAGTCTCCTTTAGAGAGAAGATGCTCTATTGTTTTAGGAAACTTGCCCATAATTGCATAATGTAGTCCCCTGGGACACACAGTCTTTGGCAGGCCACTTACATGTTGGAGTTGATGCTTTTCTTAAAGCCTTTTTTGAGAAAGTTAGTTTTGACCTGTGTATCATGTTCAAGAGGCCGCGTGAGGTTCCTACCTGAATTGATCTTGCTTTTTAGTTTTGCCCCCCTTTTTTTTTTCTCTTGTATTGTGGTAAGATATACATGCGGTAAAAATGAACTATTTTAGCCACTTTTTAAGGCTACAGTTCAGTGGCATTCTGAAGACTCACAATGTTGCACAACCATCACTACCATTCATCTCCAAGACTTTTTTTATCTTCCTAAACTGAAACTTGGTACCCATTAAACGCTAACTCCCTATATCTTGCTGCTCAGCTCTGCACCCCTAGTCCTAGTCTCTCATTAAAAAAATTTTTCCCAGTAAACTCAACTGCAGATGCTGTGGCTTCCTAGATAACATGCCACAGCACTGAATCTCCAACAAGCCTGGTAAGTCTCCCTTACACTGGCATTTCTCCCAGGTGATGCGCCTACAGCCTACCTTGTCCTTAGGAGACTGACTGCCCAGCACCACAGGGCTCCATCCTGTTCTCAGAAGTTGAATTCAGCTGAAGCCCTTGATTTTTCTGTTTAGACCCCCCCAAAAAAAATTCCTTTTCAGGTAGAGGGCAACTAAAAACATTAAAGCATTTTGTTTTGTGAATTTTTTTGTGCAAAATGTCTGGACTCTGGTCACTTATATTCCAGTTGTATGAGCAAGATTCCCCTTTACCTTTACATGTATCAACCATTTTCTTTTGTAGCAGCAAAACATTTTTTCTTCACAGTGAATATGAATATTTTGTACAGAAGTAGAATGTTCTGGATAGAGGATAGTTGGGGTCTGCCTCAGGTAGCCAGTGCACTGCTCCTCTGACCCCATCCATCTGCAGAGCGGCCCCTCACCAGAGTAGAGTCACACTCTGGGGAGCACAGTCCTATGCCCCGGTCCCATGTTTTCATGACATGACCTCTTCCTCCCCCTGTAGCCTCTTCTTTGACCCAGCCTGACTACCACTGTCTGCTTCAGGAGGCACATTGCTTGGTGTTTGTGTGTAAGGCACACCATTTCTGGTTCTTCGTGCTGTACCTTCCCTGCTCCCAGCCTTCCAGGGCCAGTGACAGTATGTATGTCCTTAGTGCTCAGCTCGGGCAGCAGCCCCTTCAGGAGTGGACTGCTGTGGTCTTCCTGCACCTTGTGCACTCGCAGACCCTATTGCTCTGCAGTGTTCTGTCTAGCGTCTCCCACACTAAACCTTTGCACTCTGAGGTCATGGACATCTCTACTCCTTCAGTGTCAGAACAGAGGACATAACTAAAAATACCAACTAAAAAAAAAAAAAAACCAAAAGTGCAACTCCTTATGTTTGCTGGGTTTGGAATGCCTATGTCAGTGGGGCATTCCAAACGCTATACATAGTGTTTGTTTAATCCCAACTGTTGATGTGTATTAATCGAGGAGACTGACACTAAATGTAATATTTACTAGCCAACAGTAGCTAAATACCTGATAAATAAAACCATGTCCTCCTAACATCCAATATAACAGAAGAGAATAAGATAAAGGGGAAAAAAAATTTTCCCTTCTTTCTAAAACTGGTTTCCTGGACACGAGTTCAAAACTCTTCTATTACTAAACAGAAGGGGTCACAACTCATTTGAACTTGAAAGACCTTGTTACACACTTTTGGTACACAGATTGGTTTCTTAGGTTTTCCTTCTACCATATTTTTGGGACTGTGGAATCAACCCTTGATATTGATGATGGGAACAATAAAATGTTCGTATTTGTTATTTTATTTCACTTTCACAATAATACCACAAATTATAGGAAGTATGGTTATGCTTGGTGTAATGATGAAGAAACTAAAATCTGAGAGCTTTTAAATGACTTTCTGGAAGCTACCAAGTAAGTGGTGGAGCCTGACCCTAGGTAAATTCTAGCCTGACCCTAGCCTAAATTCTTTAGCTCCACATGGAAGTTTCTAAGGAGGAAATTCAGAGAAAAAAAACTTCTTAAATGTTTGACAAGTGTTGGTTTTGCCCAACCCTTGCATTGCATGTTTAGAATTCATTTTAAGCAGATCCCTGATATGTATGAATTTAAAATATAGAGCAAGCCTGATACGGTGGTATCCTAGCTACCTGGGAGGCTGAGGCAGGAGGATCAAGAATTTGAGGTCAACCTTACAACCTACCATGATTCCACCTCATAAAAAGAAAAAAAGTGTGTGTGTGTGTGTGTGTGTGTGTGTGTGTAGGGAGAGAGCAAGCTGCAAGCTAGCAGTGATGGCATAACTCATTTCAATATATACTTCTAATTTGTATATCTGAAATACCGAAGGGTAATTGCTAGCCCAGTAATTAATCACCAACTTCTTAGTAAGTGGAGACACTTTGTTTTTATAGAACAAACAATAACAATAAGAAGGGAATTCTTGTCCATCTACTAAAAAGGAGGTAGCATGCCTTGGGCTAGTTACATTTTACCATATGAAATACTTATGTGCTGATCCTTTGAGGGAGTTGGTCCATTCTTTTCTCATGATTTGTTTTTGGTGAGAGAAGGGAAAGAATAGCATAATTCTTAGACTTCTTCAAAAATCAACTCTAATAGCCAGGTGCATGATTTTTTTCCCCCCCAGGAAAGACTCTGCAATCAGACTAGAGCTTGATAAATGTTTGTTGAATTGAATTGATTTATTCTCTCAGCTGCAGTCATGTACTTTTGTGAGCAAATGGATGGATCTCACAGCTCTGGAGACCATGCAAATATTTGCCAGGTGCATAATCTGTACTTTTTCTCTATTCTGAGCAGACAGAAGGCCAGTTACCTATAACCTGGTGTAGCATTGTAGCAGATTGCTTGCTCTTTGGCTTTATAGTCCCTGCTTGGGAGTGTGCAGGTTTTCATGTTTGGGCTTGAGGATGGGGGGAATAATGAAACAGGATGGAAGGAATTTCTGGGTAATGAAGTTGAGGACCACCTGGGCACAATAGCAGATACCACTACTTTTTAGATAATTTATTGTGAATGCAAATTAGGAATACCTGTGTATCCACATCTGTTCCCATTAAGGAACAGATCCCCCAACCCCCATGGATATTAGATACATAGTGCCAGCCACCCAGGAACACCAGCAGTGCTTCCTAAAGGCTATTCTTAGACAATTCAATGACCAGTTTTACTCACATTGTCTCATTCTTTCTCTTTGTGTGCCAAAACAGTGGAAGTTAGTGAAGACACAGGACAGTATGTCCTCTTCTTTGGATGGAGGCAACGTTGATTGTACATTCTCTTAATAGGAGTTTTAAATTAGGCAGATTCTGATTTCCTCCAGCCAACCCTTGTGGTGATTTCACTGGAGAAAAGGAATGTTTTGTGACCTAAATGTTTAGTACATTTTGTTCTACCATTTTGTACCCACTTACCCGCTTTGAGAGATACTTAAGACCTTTCAAAACCATTCATTCCCCAAAGAAGCTTTTTGCCAAGTCCTGTCCTCACAGTGTGATCACGCCCTTCTGTGAGTGCTCCCAGGAGGCAGTGCTGGGCACCCCGTGAGGTAGCCTCAGCTCTCTGGGTCAGTGGAAGGACAGAGAGATGGGATGAACAGATGTTCATAAGCTGCTGTTCTCCTTGGGCTCAGTTTATCTATTGCCCGAGAAGAGACTTGCTTGAACAAGACTCATACATACAGTTCATCATCTCAGTTAAATAGGCCATCAATTAAGGTGTGGCCAAGGAACCAGTGTTGATAGGGGGATGAGGGGAAAGACACACTCACGCACAAAACAAGCCTGACAACCAAACCCAAAACAAAATAGCAACCTCCAAAACAAAAAGCTCTTTGTTTGAATATCGTTTGCCAGTTGGGTAAGCATTGGTTTATGAATACCTGGCTAAGTGGATGAGTAATACTGTGGTCAGATGTACTCTGAAATTTGGCCTAAATACATCATGGGATAGCTGTCACTCAAATCCATATACCTGTGACCATCTAAAAGTAACATAGGCTCAAGAAGGACCTAATAATTTTGCCCATGTGTTTCTCTTTACCTCCATCCATCACGTACATTGCTTCCTCCTGGCCAGTCTGTCCTCTACATTATCCGTGTTCAATTTCTTGCTCCCTGCACGGAACTTTCTTTGCATTTCTAATAATCAAATTCAGAGATTCATTGGGGTTTGAGTCCCATTTACTGGTGGAGAACATAAACATCCAGAGGTTTCACATCTTACTCAGGATCTTGCTCCTCAGGACCCCCGAGGGTGATGACACGGGTGCGCCTAGGCTTTCAGTCTCATGATCAGCCTTGCTTTTGGCTCTCCCAGGGGCTGGTTAAAGCTAAAAGGCTTTCTTTCCGGGTTTCCTTGAAGAATCAGTCAAGGTGTTCAAGTTTCAGTGTGAGTATGGAGCACTTGGGGTCAACTACTTCTCTGTGGCTGGTATTTATTTGCATACTAAGAGGAAGAAAAGTCCCCTCTTCACAGTCAGAAGTTCTGGTTAGCATAGAAGCAGTGGAGGTGCTGAGTGCTGAGCAGTAGTTTAAAAAGGAAGGGGACTCCACAAGGGTGCGTTTGTTCGCGCGCGCGCATGCACATGTTCGTGTCCATTTGGCGTGGATGCTTGGTGTGCTGTGCTTTACAGGGATTGGATTCTTCTCTATATGGTAGCAGTTCAAGATAAGTCTTTCCCTAGTAGTAGAGGGTCACCCTAAGGTAGATACAGATGTGGCCTTAAAACTTAATTCTTCTAAAATAATGACTAGTACTGCTAAAATAAATTCTTTGTTTGAATATTGTTTTCCAGTCTGGAAGCATTGGTTCATAAATTCAACTTTATACAAATACAACTTTTGGGTGGATTTTGAGGATAGAAAATATTTATGAAAAAAATCCTCCAAAATAAAAACTTTAAGAAATAGCAAATATCAACTTTGAAAGAAGTACTGGGACTATAAATATTACTACATATTATCACTAAGAGAAGAAAAAATAGTAGCTCTTTAACTCTAGCTCAATTGAAGGGCTGGACATCCCCATGAAAAGCCCAGAGCCTGTGGCCTAACAGGCAAAGGGTGGCCCCTGTGGATGGTCACCTTGGGGAAGAATGATAACTATCTCTCTAGACTTGAACCTTGAGGTTGTAATTACTGTAGAGCTCTTCAGATAGTTTAAGAGCCATGTCTATGTTTTTTAGTGTTTAGAAGGTTCATAGGTTTAAAATGTGCTCTGGGTGGCAGCTTTTCCCTGTGACATGTGGCTAATGTGTCTCTTCAAAGCCAAGTTAGTGCCCAAGGGCTGACCTTGCCCTGGGAACTAAAATCAGCACAAAAACATGTGTGTAGAGTGCTGCCAGCTGAATGAAAGGCTCCGTACCCAACCTCCGTTCCAGAATGTCACAGAGTCCGTGCTTACTGAAAGGTGAAAAGTGCCCAAAAAAATCACTTGGGGCGCGGGAACTCACGCAAGGGATTTTATTAGGCAGGCAAACAGTGTTTGCCCTGGAGAGAGAAAAAAATGAGAGAGAGCATGAGACCAAGAGTGAGAGAGTGAGTGCGAGAGAGAAAGAGTGAGAGTAAGAGAGGGAGAGGCAGACGACCAGCGTGTTCGCTCTCAGGGATGACCGAGAGAGGAGCAAAAGGGCAGAAGATGGCGCGGAAGCCTCTTTTGAATTGTGTAGTTTTCGCGGGCTGATGACATTCTAGCCAATGGCTGCCAAGAATGTTTGCAGGCAGACGACCAATGGCTGCTGAGGATATTCGCGGGGGGGACAAGCTGGGAGCGGGGAGGGATAGCTGCAGTGAAATGGCGTAGGAGGTAAGTAACTGCAGCTTCATCTTATACTTACTCTTTTGGCTTTACCCAGAGTCTGAACTCTGGAAAGTTTGACTTGCCCTGGGTCACACTGTCAGTAAGGGGTGCAACCTGGAGTTGAACCCACAACCTTTTGACACCAACAACTTAAACAACTGTAATTCATTGCATAATGGAAGCATGGCTGGGCTAACTGCTCAGCTGAAGTGTTCAGGGATCTAACCTGTAATTAAAAAATTTCTGCTTTAACTAAAAATGGTTTCTTGTTCTTGGAATTCCTTCTGAAGTAGGAATCCCACTGGCAAGCCACTTTTCATTCAGCGTTGTTTACAGGCTTTATTTCTCTTCTCTGATCATTTTTTTTTTTAAAAGGAGAAGAGTTATTTTGTGGCTTAAGAAGGACCTAGTAATTTTACCCATGTGGCTGAAATAAATGTCCTTTAAAATGTCCCACTTAGGAGGAGAGGTGATTTAAAGGTAGAAACCCAGCCAAAATATTTGCTATTCTAGAAAGTTCTTTGGCTTGAGTCAATCAAGTAACCTTGACACCACTTCTGCATTTCTGAGTACATTAAAACCTCATTAATTTTCAAAAAGGAGACCCGGGCTGAACTTGACCTTTTAAAGTGCCTTAAAAGGAAGAATTTACCAAGCAATTTAAGAATATAAACAGAAGTTTAAGAAGTTTGTTGAAAAGCCCCTGTCCTTAAGTGCCCTCAGGTATCTTAAACTGTTTATTCCTATTGATATGCTAATCACAAGTCATTCTTCAGTATTAAAGCATTTCCTCTATGGAATTTTTACTTTTTCCTTAAACTGTTTTTCTGCATGTACTTGGTTCATTATACATACAGTAAAATAATTTTGCAGTGAAATAATTCCTTATTTACATAGTAGTGTCTACCTTCGCATCCAAAGTAGTCTTGAGTTGGTGAGGCCTTGCTAAGCATTTATGCCAAGGCTTCATCATTTGGGAGACTTTGACAATGTTTCATGGGTAATTGAACACAGAGAACCTGAAACCAAGTCTCAGAAGGGATATCTCTTTAATATTGGAAAATGGAAAAATGTCTTCCTCTTTACTTGGGATGAGGTAGCCTGGTGGAGCCCACTGGCTTAAAAAGTGAATAGATCTGAGAATTGTCTAGAGATTTTAATGCCACTCAAAGATACGTAAAAGTTTGTGGATTAGAACCCAGAATCCTGAATTAGAACCCAGGATGAATCTTTCAAATATTCAAACACATTCTTTTCTTTGAAGCACACTTTTTCCGCCTTTCTCTGAGCTAGACCCCTGCTGCTCCAGGTGTGGCCAGCTGTCCAGCAGTATGTTTGTTAGCCCCTGGGGATTGTGAGAAGTCCAGGATTTCAGGTCCTCCCAAACCTACTGGAACCCAGTCTGCTTCTTAACAAGATTTCCCAGGTAATTTCTATGTGCATTTATATTTAGGAAGCACACAGAGCATCTCATTGACCCTGAGGACTAGAGATAGCTCGATTAGTGAAATGCCTTTTCTTAAGAGAGGGCATAAATCCAGGCTTCAGCATGGGCAGGTTGCCGGCAGTGGACCATTTAATCTTTGCATTGAACAGTTGGTTCTCCTGGGAACTGATGGAGGCAAAGGCAAGGCCCTGATGCCCGTGATGGTTGGCTTGTCACACCCACAGAGATAAATCACACTTTTGAGTAAGTGAAGAGGGGAAGGCAGAACGTCTCAGTTCTGGCAATGACGGGGACACATAATGAGGAGTCTTATAGCACTTAAGTGAAGAGTACACACAGATTCGAGACGTTTGGCTGCTACTGTGCATTGGAAATTTTCCCTCCTGACTCTTAAAAATTCAATGATTGTCCTAATCTCTGTCCTTTAAGATATTTTAGATGTTTATCTGGTGCCATTACATTTCTTATTAACATGAAGAAGAAAAAGAACACTAGAATAAATTATTTTTGTTCTTGAAATCAAGTTCAAATCAATACACTTAATGGAAATATGAGAAGGATGATACATGATGCAGTTTTTGTGTGAGTAGTTCTTCATGTGATTAATCCTCTAGAGTGTCGAAAATGGCTTTTTTTCAAGGGTCCAGAGATGTGTCAGGTGGTGTTAAAATGATAGGACAGAGGGCAGACTTATTCATGCACACATACACACAAGCTGCCTTCTGTATCTGCATGCATTCATCCACACATCTGCACGTGTATGCTTCCATATGCTCTTCTGTGGCTCAGGGAATGTAAATGAGATAGTGCACATATAGGTCTATGGGCAAGATTCAAGTGTCCAGTGTTAATTATTATTATAGGAAGCTGCAGAGAAAAATGGTTTAGATCACAAGCACTGGAGTGATCATCCATGGGTCCAGAATCTGGCCCTATCTTTTATTAGCTGTTTGACCTAGGATTAATTGTTAAACTTCTCTGTATCTTGGTTTTCTCTGAAAACACCCATGATATTAGTTTCCTACCTCTTAAGAATTCAATGAAATAATGAATAAAATGCATTTAGAAAAATTTTAGATATATACTACTAAAAAATTAACTAGATTTTATGTGTGTACTATCTGCTGTTATCTGGAATCCAGGGAATTTGTTTAGACTTTTCTTTTACTTTGTGGAAATCTTGCACTTCCTTTCTTGGCTAATATTATGGTTGGCTTTCTGGTCGATTTTCCTTAGGCTAAGTGAATTTCAACAAGGAGTAGAATTAACACAAAATATTTGAATATGGCATTATCAGATGTCATCCTCTGATTTGTGAAGGTATCATGTTATGGTTTAGATGTGAAGTGTCCTCCGAAAGACCATGTGTGAGACAATGCAAGAATGTTTAGAGGTGAAATGACTGGGTTATGAGAACCTTAAAGTAATCAGTGCCTTAATCCCCTGATACGGATCAACCAAGTGGTAATTGAAGGCAGGTAGGGTGTAGCTGGATTAGGTGGGTCACAGAGGTGTACCTTTGGGGTATATATTTTGCCCCTGGTAAGTGGAGCTCTTCCTCTTGCTTCCTGGTGGCCATGTTCTGAGCCACTTTCTTCCACCACCCTCTGCTGTGATGTTCTGCCTCATCTCAGGTCCAGAGCAATGGAATCGGCTATCTTTGGACTGAGACCTCTGAACCCATGAGCCCCAAAATAAGCATTTCCTCCCCCAAAATTGTTCTTATCAGGTCTTTTGGTCATAACATGAAAAAGATGAGTAAAACGCATTGAAAGTAGCTCTCATTCTGGGAGTTGAAATTAACTGTAAAGTTCCAGGAACACTTAAGAATCCTGGATCCAGCAACCTGATTTCCACCCTAGATTCAGATTACGCAAAGAGCATATTGGCTACCAGCTTTCTTCCAAGCATTAGTCCAATCCAGGGTCTGAGAACTTCAGTATGGGTCCGAGCAGACCTGAATTCAAATCCTGATTCTGTTTGTTACTAGTTGTAGTATTTTGTGCAAGTATCAGATAGGAACAATAGTGTAGGCGTTTTGACAGAGGTGAGTGAACTCATTGAGAGTCTTATTCAGTTTCCTCAAAAACTATTGTCATAATGTTGTATTTTATGTCCACTGTAGTTTGTTGATGTTGGAACTTAACGGCTAATGTTTTAGTATTCTGGGGTGGAGCCTCTAGGAGACCTTTAAATCACAAGGGCAAAGTCCTCATGAGTGGGATTAGCAACCTTGTAAAAAGAAGTTAGAGGCCAGCATGGTGGTGTACACCTGCAATCCCAGTAGCTTGGGAGGCTAAGGCAGGAGGATTCCAAGTTCAAAAGCCAGCCTCAACAATTTAGTGAGCCTCTGTCTCAAAAAAAGGGGGGTGGTGCTAGGGATGTGACTCAGTGGTTAAGCACCCCTGGATTCAACCCATGGTACCAAAAAAAAGCAGAGGGAATTAGTTAGGTCCCTTTCACCCATCTGTCCCTTCTGCCTTATAAGGATACCTAAACATTGCCACCTCTGAGGAATGTATTCCATAGAGACCTGTAGATATGGGAGGACCATTCTTTCACCAGACCCTGAACCTGTGGCCCATTTGATCTAAGACTTCTCAGCCTCCAGAGCTTTGAGAAATAAAATTCTAATACTTATAAATTACCAAGTCTGAAATATTTTGTTTTAGCAACACAAATACATGAAGACAACATCTTACTTATTTGGTAATTCTTCTAAATGTCCATGAGAATTGTATAGAATATTTTGTGGGAATAAGCCTGTCTTCCAGCTTCCTGAGAAAGATTTCATTATGTTTTAAAAACAACTTAAGGCCTTCTTGCTTTGGTAGTAGGTAATTCCATTCTGTCTGGGTTAACAACTATTAAGACATAAAAGAAAGACATGAAATTCTAGAAATACTACTTTGAGAAGACCCTAGATACCACCGGCTTCTTTTGATTCAGTAATGAATCTGTGCTCTGGGGAACTAAGGCATGGGAAATGGACCCCTCTCAGGTATTAGTGGGGACATATCCTTCTCTATACCTAAAGCATGCCTGAAATTGAATAATTATAGGTACATTAAAAATACTGGGCCAGAATATTATTCTGAGTTTCTAGTATCCTGTTTTGACAAGACTCCAGAAGAGCAGTTTGGGGGCAATATGTCACATGCGTGTTGGGCAAGGGTAAACAGTCTCCTTGTGTGACATGGCCTCTTAGGAGTCAGGAGTCAGCCTCCTCCAGACTCGTCAGGGCTGATTAGTTGATGCCCTGGGGCTGTCTGCCTTTTGTAAAATTATTCCAGCTGGGAGGACAGGCCTTGCTGATCTCATTTTTGTGTGAATGTCCCATTCTTGTGGGGGATCTTTATCAATTATCTGCCTCTACCCGTGCAATGCAAGAGTTGTAGTAGGATCATTTCATGGGCTAGTGAAAGGAGGAGCTTTGTCCCAGCCAACAAATGCTTCTTGGTCTCCTAAGAAACTACTGTGAACCACTAGTTCGGAAAACTATTATGATATGTGATCTTAAACAGCATTCAGCAACCAGGCCACTGTCTGACAATTCCAATTTTACCAGTAGATCAGCATTAGAAATTCTGGTCTCATTTTGCTGTTTTTCTTGAGAGGTGAAGGTAGCTCATGGTCTGTATGGCACTTTTTTTTTTTTTTTTTTTTTTTTTTTTTTTTTTTTTTTAGTTAATCTTAGTATTTCCCAAGCTTCAGTCAATTGATTTTGTTTTTTTCTTTCCAGAACTTGTAGTATTTTCACTTAATTTTTTTTCACCAAATTACTTTATTTACTTAGTTACAATTTTGGAAAAGGAAATTATTGCTACTTTAAATAGGAAACCCACTATTTCCAACTACGCTTTAAAATATAATACATTCTTTACAAATTAAAATGTTTGCCCATATCTCACCAAATCACCATAGTTTTTATCACTTTCACTGTGTCTCAGTTTGACCAGCACAGCAGAGGAGAGGAACTGACTGCCTAGGGCTATATTATAACTGGTAGGAGGCCCATTAGGCATTTGAACTCCTTCCTTCATTAAAATTAATTAAAAATTAGATTTTATAACTGCTTCTGTATAAAACAAATATATTGCATACTAAATCCTTTTTTGACCTAATGATTAAAATTTTTGTTCTGATTTTAAAATTAACAGGACAGTTTCACCAGGCATGCTGGTGCACACCTGTGATCCCAGCAGATGGGGAGGCTGAGGCAGGAGGATTATGAGTTCAAAGCCAGCCTCAGCAAAAGCAAGGCCCTAAGCAACTCAGTGAGATCCTGTCTCTAAATAAAATACAAAATAGGGCTAGGGTGTGGCTCAGTGGTTGAGTGCCCCTGAGTTCAATCCCTGGTAACCTCCCCCCCAAAAAAAAGGGAGGGTGCAGTTTCCTTGGCTGTTAGAAGTGTTGGGGCCTTGGGCACTGTGCCTAGCACCCAAGCTGGTCTGGAACCACCCATCCTCATCAGGGTGGCAGTGGCAAAACCCCAAACTGACATGTGTTTGAAATCTTGCAGATGGATTTTCCCTCTATAGTATTGGCATAGTCATTGTTGCCTCAATTTAAAACTATTTTAACATAATTCTGATAGAAAGAAGAATTATAAAAAATTCTGTGGCTTCTTGCTGCTGTTTGGCATAGAACCCTGTGCCCCGGGGAGCCCACGAGTCACAGTTAGTCACAGGTATAGACACGGGGCAAATCAAGCATCAAAGGCTTTCTTCCCTTTTTTTTTTTTTTTAATCTATGCTGAAGGGAAGGAATTGGGTTTATGATGGATTTTCTTATTGTCAAAAACAAATAACTGCTGATACTTCCCTAGCATGGTTGTCACCATGCGTGAGTGATCTTATGGTGACTGAAAGTCTACTGGGGTTCCTAGAAGAGGGTAGAAGGATCCATATTGCCCTGTTGAGTTTCGAGCTCATTTATCAATACCTCCTTTCTTAGGGCCTGGTCAGTGATTTAGACTCAGCTATTTCTAGCAGAGAGAAAGAATAGTCATTCACATAGACACTAAAATTCTTCTTGTCACCTGCTCCTTTTCAAGAAGTCCCTGCAGAGGTCTTGGTGCGAAGAGGAGGAGGCTTTCCTCTCTGTCCTCTCATTACTGTCTGATCCAGGACAGGCTGTGATAAAGGCCTTTTGTTTGTGAGATCACTTCTCTGATTTCTAACTTCCCCTTTCAGACCTAAATGCCACACTCCTTCTCCCACATTGCCACTCCTGCCACAGCTCCCAGGGCTTCTGTTTTGCTTTTTTAAGGATCTTTGTCAGAAGTTTTGCTCTCTTGAAAAGAAAGCCCTAATGAGTCACCCAGTTTGCTAATGTCTTTGTAGGTGTGACCAGCTAAGTGCCATCAGTATGGAGTTGAAACAAATCTTTGCATCAGGAGCCCACTTATCCTGAGTCTAATGTGGGCTGCTGGCTTCTCTATAATTTTTTTTTTTTGATAGACTCTACTGAAGTAGGGGCCAACTCTGAGGGCACTAGGACTTGCACACCAGGGATCCAGATGCTACTTAGAACTAGCTGGGCTGGCAAGATACAGTGGAACATGTTTGCTATCCCAGCAACTGAGGCAGGAGGATTGCAAGTTTGAGGCCAGCCTCAGCAACCAAGAGAGACCCTCAACAAATTAGCAAGACCCTGTCTCAAAATAAAAAGGTCTGGGGTGTAGCTCAGTGGTAGAGCATCCCTAGGTTCAATCTTCAGTATCTCTTACAACACTCCTCCCCAAGAACAAAACAAAACAAAACAAAACTAGCTTGACTTCCAAAGAGAAGAGACGTACTGTGTTCTATTGTGTTCTGCATGATGTTTGGTACCTAAGCTATAGGGTAGGGTGTCTTGTCATTTTTTTCTAGCAAGTGAACAAAAGAATGAAGAGCATTATTTTGACTCCAAAATTCAAGTAGGAGTCCCCCATGATATCATCTCTTGTATTTGAATCTGTCACTAGGCTCAGCCAATTCTTTTTCCTAAGTGGTTCTTTCTATTTACCTCTGCTGTTTTCTGTCTCTACTGACACTAGTAGTACAATCCGAAAAGGGACACCTCTCATCTGAATAGTCCCCTCATGGGATCCTTGCAGCCCTGATGCCCACTGTGCAACCAGTGAAGTCATATTAAAACACTTACTTGATCATACCTCTTCTGACCTTAAGATCTTCTAAATGGTTTTCCATTTGCTCAAGACCAAAGTTAGGCTATGGGGCTCTGCACAGTCTGACCCCTGCTTTCTTCTCCAGACTATTAAATTGCTGCTCCTCTTCACTCTCAGGGATTCAGAAATACAATTTTTTTTTGGGGGGGGGGTTGCTAGGGATTGAACCCAGGACCTTGTGTTTGTGAGGCAAATTTCTTTTAATACAGCAAACCCAATTTTCTCCTTCCCACATCAGGACCTTTATACATTTCTACTTCCTGAAATGTTCTTCTGTTCTTATTAATTCTATGTCACTTCCTTAAAAATCCTTTTCTTGTTCTTGAGAAGATCCCAGAGCCTGTTTGGAGCTCTCACAGCCCCCAACACATTCCCTTAGGAAGCTCAGTCAGACTATAGTAGCAATACATGGAATAATTGGTAAAGACTATAAGCTCCCTGAGGGCAGGCAGATGTCTACTTGCCTTACTGTAGTATTCTCAGTAACTAGCACAGTACTGGGCAAAGACTAGGTGCCCAGAAAGTAAAGAATAGAGTGCAGTGCATGGGTTGCATGCTTAGTATGTATGTGAATAAACAAAGGATGATATTTAAGTCATTAGGAGAGATTTAATTATGGGCCATATTGCTAACAGGGCACAGGGTTATGTAACATTTTTAACATTTTTTTTCTTCAAAGTTATAAAATCAATGTTTGGAGACTTAAAGGAGAAGGTACCTATCTATTGTGACTCAATCCTGCATAGAACATTAAGCTTTCTGAAGTCATTGGTGCAGTACCTGTGCACCTGCCCTGTCATTTGCCTGGATTCCTCTCCTCCACACACCCGTCATCTGCCCCCTCAAGTCCTTCCAGTTTCTGCTCAGATATTGTTTTATATAGATGTCTCCTCTGACTTTCTCATTAAAAGCAGCACTCCACCTTCTGGACACATCTTCCTTGTTGCCCCTACTGTGCTTTGCTCATTGGCTACTCATTCATTCATTCATTCATTCATTGATTCATGCACTCATTCATTCATGCATCATTCATCCCCCCTCCCTTTCCACTAGGCTGCATTTGGAGGATAAGGATTCTGCTTATTGAGTACTCTATCCATAGCACCTAGAACAACATTAAATACCTGGGTGACACAAAAGTCCACTTTCTGAATGCATGAATGATCATGTGAAGGAAACATCACTATTTCATCTCCTTACGCCTAAGGGAGAAAAAAAAGTCCATTTTCATCTTTGACCTCTTCTTGCCCAGCATCCAAAATTGAGTTTCCTAATGTTTTCTCTCCTTTGAGCAGCTTGGGGTGGGGGTAGGAGTGAAGGTCAAGTTACTATCTTATTGGATCTATTGGATCGTGTGGTCCATTATAGCTCTTGACCGTCCATTAGAAATCCATGACTCGTCAATTCCTCTGCTTCTAGGGCTTTCTCATGATCTTGAAGGCTAAGCTGCATGCCCTTTGCCATGTGGCAACAGTAAAAATACGAAAAAAAAAACCAAACAAACCCAAAAAGCAAAAAACAAAGCAAAATAAAAAAGTTAGGGCATTTTTACCTAAAAATAGCACTTGCTTTTCATGAAGTGGCAGCCTGCCCCTGGCTCCCACATCCAGTTCTACTTCAGCAAGATGTACCATAACAAAAGGACAGGCTGGTGGTCACAAGCCAGGACATCGCAGGGCTCATTAATTACTTGGAAAATGGTGCCTGGGCTATGGCCAGAATCCCAAAGAAAGAAAGAAAATAGCTCCTGTTCCCCCAATGACAAGTTGATGAGTGAGGGAAGAATGAAAATCATTTGGGTAAGAGAAAGGCAAAGAAGTCAAATGGAAGCAGTAGTTTTGTTCAAGAATAAGTATACCGTACCCTTAAGACATATTTCTAACTCTGAGATGGTTGATTCTTATCAGTTGAGACCATGCAAGTCACTGTCTGCTCTTGGCCACGAGATGGATTCCTTATCGCTAATAAAAGGATTAGGAACACCAATTTAGGAAAAGTGTGGATGGTGTTGGAGCCTGGACCAAAGTACATGATATGTATACAAATCAGTTATTAGTCTCAGTAGCTCTTAAATCACTTGGTCCTTATGAGAACTATATTGCAAATACACAGAGTTAAATATTCTCACTCCAGAAAATAGAACCCATTAATTTTGGCAAGGTTCAAAGTCCTAAGCCATTTTAGCAAGTATGTGATAATTTAAGCAGGACAAGTCAGTGAAGAAAGATGAGAATTTCTTAATGTTGATGTGAAAAGAGATAAGAAAAACAGGCTTAGTGGGTTAAACACTGATTGTTCTAAGCGTGATTATATTTTCAGACCTTGTGCACAAGACTTTCTCCATTCAGAGCTGTGCACGGTACATTGTGAATCCTGATCATACAGTACTTAGATATGAGGCCATTGGTAACTTCTTTCTTTTGTGAACAAGACAGTGAGCAAGATTTCAGCATCTGAATGGCCATATGTCTCTGCAATAAAAACTGTGGCATTAGGGAAAAAAAGAAAATGCACACACTTATCTGTCACCTCCCTCCCCGACATCACCACAGATCCCGGACATAGAAGCAAGGACTTCTTGTCACTGTTCAGTAGCCTAAACAGAATATAAAGAATATTTGTTATTGAAGGAAACAACTTTTGGGTTTTTTAGGTGATCTCAAGGTCAAAGCCATGTCCTGTGGGGAGAGGTAACCAGAACTGCTAACTAAGGGTCACATGTTGGTAATTTCCCAGTTGTGTGAGTGCAAAATGAAAATTAAATTTGTGTTGCAATTACATAGTGGAAAAATATACCAGTGTTAAAATCTGTGTGTTAAAGGAAAAAAAAAATTGGGGGCTTTTTTTGGCTGGCAGCCGGGAGGTGAACATGGAGAACATGAGAAATAAAATGGGCCTATTTCTAGGAAGAGACAAAAATTCAGTTATTGTCAGACAGTCTATTTGAAATGTTAATTTCTGCTCAGACTAGACAGGTTGAAAGGCTTGGCTTGGAAATTGGTTGAGCAGGAAATTGGTCACATGCAAAAGGGATTGTCCCTTCTATTTTTCTGAAACGAGTGAGTGAGGCATCTCAACTCATTAGTGCCTTTTGGTTAAGTCAGCTGTGATAGTACACCAAGTCTCAGATCAAATCCAAAGACTTATTGGAAAAAAAAAAGACTAGACCCCCTGATTGTGATGCACAACCCTTGGAAATACCTGGAGAAGCTGAGGGAATGAGCCCCAGTGCTCATCATCTCAATATGGAAACTATGCACTTTGCTCGGTCGCAAGCTGACCACTTGCTTATGGGGTTGACTACAGGGAATCTGCAGGACCCTTTTCCTTTCAAGAGGATTGCAGGCAGGCCCTGTGACACTGCTCATCAAGCCACTGTGGGGTCCCTCCCTCCTGAGCACCTGGAGAGATCAATGTCCTCATCCTCCTGTGGGTGGGTGAGGCTGGGTGACTAGGGAGTGGGGCATTTAATGACAGGGGCCAGTTCTGTGTTTCTTCAGACTTCATTTTCTCTTGGTGAAGGAGACCAGCAGCCTGAGTGATGGCAGCTATTCAGTGGGCCTTGATTTCTTAAAAAAATAATAAATACAATGGATATTTCATTTGGATTTCACTTGTTTTCCCCTATTGTCCTTATCTCTTCCAGGGTCCCCTCTAGGATAACCCCACATTGCATTTAGTTGTCACATCACCTGAGGCTCCTCTTGGCTATGACAGTATCTCAGTCTTAATGCTTGTTTTAGTGACGTGTCAGGAGTTTTGTAGACTGCCCCCTCAACAGCCACATGGTTTTCTCATTGACTAGACTGGTTTGGGGAGCAAGAGCACAGAACTAAAGTGCTTATTTGTTTCTTCTTCTCATGACTTGACTTGTTAACCTTGACCTTGAACACCTGGCTGAGAGTGTGTGTCAGGTTTCCCCACTGTGTATTGACTTCACCCTCCATTCCACACTGCTCTTTGGAAGGAAGTCTGTCTGTCCACCAGCGCTTAAAGAGTGGGGAGTTAAGACTCTTTCTTGAGGGCAGAGTTATCTACCCAAATTTTTTGAATTTTTCTTCATAAGAGATTTATGTTTTTCTCTAATCCAGTCATTCTTCATATCATTATGAACTCATGGACATTTTATTTTATACCTCAGGTTATACTCTTATACTGTCTTATAGATTTAGTAGCTCAAATTATTCCTGCTCTGGCCAACTCTTTTGGTTATAGGCTGTGTCTCTTTGCCATCAGAGACCCTCCTTTCTTCCCCTTCTCTCTTCCTTACTTTTTTTTTTTTTTTGGAACCAGGGATTGAATTCAGGGACACTCGGCCACTGAGCCACATCCCCAGCCCTATTTTGTATTTTATTTAGAGACAGGGTCTCACTGAGTTGCTTAGGGCCTCACTAAGTTGCTGAGGCTGGCTTTGAACTCGCGATCCTCCTGACTCAGCCTCCCAAGTCGCTTGGATTACAGGCGTGTGCCACCACGCCCGGCTTCTTCCTTACTTTTTAAAGCAATCCTTCCTTTCTGGCACCACAGAATGCTCCAGAACCCTGGTTTCTGAGTGATTGCAAGAAGCAAAACCTTCCTGCCAGCCTGTGAAGAGCACATAGTCCTTTTGAGAAAACACAACTCTGTAAGGCCACTGAGATTCCAGAGCTGTTTGTTTCAAAATTTAGCCCAGTGGTTCTCAAAATGTGTTCCTGGGAGCAGCAGCATCACCTGGAAACATGTTAAATATGCAGATTCCGTGGTCTACGCTCAGACTTAGTCCTGTACTCTGGCATTGAGACCTTAGAGTTTGTGTTTAGCCAATTGTTCCAAGATTTTGGTACCCGATAAAGTTTGAGAACTTAAAAAACTTGATAAAGTTTAGATCCAAACTTTTGAAACTTTACCAGCAGTAACATAAAGAGAGCAAACTTAGTAGCCCTTTGGGTTGTATTTATTGTATGTTGTTTCAAAGCAAAACATGAAAAAAATGCTTTAAATCAGGAAGATTGATTTTCATGAAAATATATGAAATCTTGAAAATGTATTGATATGGGGAAGTATTACTTAAGGCATGTGCACATGAATTTGCTGTACATGAGGCCCATTTTTGCAAACCTCTAGCAGAAGCACTACCAACTTCAGGGATTCCTTGGTGAGATCAAATAAGATAGGAGACTGAGTCTGTAACTCAGTGGTAGAGTGCTTGCCTAGTATATGCAATGTCCCTGGGTTCAATCCCCAGCACACACAAAAACAAGGAAAAAAAAAAAAAGATGGTGGCTTGGAATGAATTTTGGGATTATTTTTCTGTTGAGTCTTTCCTCTCTGAGACCATAAATACCATCAAGATAAAGACTAGGCTATCACCAGTGCCTAGAATAGATCCACACAAGGGTATCTGCAGTGAATATTTATGAAATGATTGTGTTATTTTTTAGGCTTTTGTTTTCATATAATTCCTTGGTATTTCTATCAACTCTCCTCTTCCATTACTTTTATTTTATAAAATGGAGATAAAAGTTTTATACAATGAAATAATACAGTTCTTAGGGATACACTGTATTGGGGTTTAATAGATGCAAGTATACTGTATTAGTTTTCTTTAAATTGACTCTTTTTGTTCTATTTATGACTGCATTAATAGCTATGAATTCATGGTCTGGTAGCTGTTGATACATATATTTTCTGATTAACACTAAAATCAATGCATATTTATTAAAATGGAAATATCAGTCCAAGTGTCACCTAAAATACTCACCTAACCTCTTTTGAGAAACATTTCAAAGAAATCTGCCCACGGTGGGTGGAACTTCAATCACCAGCTGTGGGATGTTAAATGTATGAGTAAAGCCTGGGGTGTGGGGAATGTAAGGGTGAGGTTGCGATGAAGGAAATCTGCTTGGGCTCCATGGCACAGCATCAATTATTGATCATCTGAGGCAGTTCAATAACCTATCTAATGGGAAACCTGGCTTATTGAGATACTTCAACCACCCCCATCTGCCTCTTAAATTGCTTTCATTTCAGAATTTTGTTTTGCCTTAAGGGAGGGGGACAGCTTGCTGACTTCTGAATTTTTACAGACTTCATATTTTTATGCCATTGTGACAAAAGGGACAGTGGAGAGACTTTTTGACCAGAGGGGGGATTGTTTCCAGTGGACTGTCTGGTTATTTTTTCCAGAATCACTTTGGAAGAAGCTTTAGAACCAGTTTATATACTCAGAAAATTAATTTTCCCAACAGGCATCTATGGTTACATCAGTTCCATGCAGGGCTTTGTGTTAGGACTTAAGGACATTCTTTAGGGAGCAGCTGGGAGCCTTGTGGGAGAAGAGAGAGGCCCACAGGTAAGAACAACCATGGCGTGAGCTGGGCATTCAGAGGACTTGAGCTGTGTGATGAGGCTGTACCCTACTTCAGTCTGTGGGTACTTCATTAGCTTGAAAGAAAATAGGAATAAATTAAAATTCAAACTGTATCCTATTTAATTAAGTTTATTGACAACCATACACTAATAATTCAGATCCTAATGGCTTGGAAACTTGTCATGGCACAGCAACATCTGCTTTAGGACATGTTTACAATATTACATTTAGTGTCTTTTTTACTATTATAAAAGTAATATATGCTTATTGTGGATATTTAGGAATACACACAAGACTGTAGATGAAAAACCTGGTCGTCCATAATTCAATACCTAAAGATTATTGCTGTCTTTAAAAAAATGTGTTTTCCCATAGGAGCATACTGTAGAGAATACCTTGCAACTTTTAAAATATTACAGGCATTTTTTATGTTATCAAGTGTTTTTGGGATGACAGAATTAAAGCCAGTTAATGGTCTTATTATTTCCAGTTTCTTGCTAAATAATAGCTTTGAACATAAATCTCAAAAATTTTTGTAAGTAAGCGTATAAAAATATTTCTGGATATAACCAGGCAAAGAGTAATTAACAGAACTAAAGGAGGCATGCTGGGTGGGGCTGAGAAGCAGCCCATGAGCCAGTGTGTGCCAACGAACACCTTGCAGGCACTGCCAGGAGGCCTGCCCTGGCAGCCAAGGCTCTTGATCTGAAACTTAAAGGAACAGACTGGGCTCTGGTAGGCTCGTGGAATCAGAAGATCCAGGGAGCTGTGGGGCATCTCAAGAAATCCAGTTAAATGGTGTCAGGAGGGGAAAATAAAGAGTAAGTGTCTGGAGACTAGCTAGCCACAGCATGACCATCACCCAGCCCAGGATTCATCCAAGGGACCTCAGTCTTCAACCAACAAACATTATTGAAGACGTACTGTGCATCAGGCACTGTGCTGGGAGCTTAGTATACAAACCGACAGGGATCTTCATGTTTGAGAAATTTATACTCTAATGAGGACAATCGTCCATGGATGCGGACTGACAAAAGCAACCCATCGCTCTGGTTCTAGAGAAACTGGGTGTTGATTGTAGTCCAAGATAGACTCAGGTAAGGGGAACAGGCTGAAATCAGAACTGGCTCCTGTAAGGTGCTGGCAGAAACTCAGGAACAGTACTGATTATCAGAATGGGACCCAAGACCAGAGCCAGAGCCAAACCCAGCAAGGATGACTTATCAAGCCATGGGGTGGAAACTAGAAACGCATCTTTCTGGTTTAAAGCCATGTTGATCTAACATTGAGGCCTCCTTCAGCCTGTAGAAGCGGGGTCCAGGGCTGGGACCTGCATACTGACACCTGTTCATGGGAGGTGAGAGTACACTTAGTGCCAGTGATGGAAATGGAGAAGTCAGGTACGTGCATCGAACTTTCCTGCCCAGCATGTATTATGGTTGGCAGTCAACGAAGATTTGTTGAATGGATGTATGGATTTAGAAGAAAAAATGATGAGTGTTATGGAGGAAGCATGGGAGAGAAAATAGGACTGCAGATACAGCTTGAGTGAAGTCAGTCAAAGACTAAAATCTTAGTTCTTCCATCTATCTCTATGACCTTTGGACAGATGATGTAAGATCTTTGAACCTCTGTTTCCTTACCTGTAAATCGGGCTAACAGCAGTACTTAACTTAGTGTAGGATTGTTAAGACAGGTCTTATAAAGAGCCAAACATATTTCTTGGTGCATAGCTAGTACGCATTTAATAAATATTTGTTAACTAAGACAATATTAATACTTTTTAAATTAATGTATGAGTTGGGGCATTTTTACATTTTACATGTTCTGTGGTTAGGTCTAGCTATCTTTTTTTTTTTTTTTTAAATCAATATCATGACCTTAAAAATTAAGAAAAGTTGTTACATTGATAGAGAAGATGGGCTTTTATATAACCTCACCTATATACGTCACCTGTTTTCTTCCTGAAATGAGGAAGTCTCCAGCTTAGAAATGAGGCAAGGAAGAGTAGAAAGGTTAGCATATGCAATATTATTATTTTGATTAAAAGTAAAAGACTTGGATTGGGGAATCATAAGATAAATGTGTCTTCCTTTAATCTACATTACTGAAATAATTCCAGAAGATCAGTCCATGAAGGAGAACCTGATCAAATTAGAGACTTAGAGGTACATGGTTCAGATTAAGCACTAAAGAACTTTGCCCTTCACTCTTTGTGGAGACGCCTTCTCTCTCTTCTGCTTGCGCAGAGACATGTAGATACGGGGTCACTCTCAGTTCCTGCTATGTCTTGGCTTCTGCTCTTTGAATGTGTTGGTCCCCATGCCATTTTCAAGTTCTCTCTCTGGAGAGGGTCTGCTACGTGCACAGTAGAGCTAAGGAAAATATTTCTAGAAGTGAATATAGTGGCCTGGCTCTTCATTTGAGCAGATGGTCTTCTACCTTCTACGGAACGAAGGCCTGTATGAAAATGAGAAAAGATGCTATCTCAGAAGATGCAGGCAGTGGGTGAGAAGTGTATGTAATAGACATGTGACTTTTGTGGTTGTGTGTGTGTGTGTGTGTGTGTGTGTGTGTGTTTGTGTTGTGCTGGGGATCAAACCCAGGGCTTCACACCCACTGGGGGCATGCTCTACTCTACTTCTGAGTTATACCCCCAGCCCTAGACATCTGTTTGTGTGGATAAGGGACATTAAGTGGGAATAAGAGAGCAGCAGTTTCATTGAAAATCTTGCAGACTTCAAACTCAAGAATGAAGCGAGGTACCCACCTAGGATGCCCGGGTTTGAACTGCCTTTACTCACGCACCTGTCCAAGTGCCCAGCCTTGACTCTTTTTATTCCTCCTTTGGACTTCATGCCCCTTCCTCACCTTTGCTTTCTCCCTGCCCAAAGCCTGCTTTCTGTTTCCCTCCTCTTTCCGGGCAGCATGATGGTGCTCCATTTTCTCTGTGAGGCACCTGTCCTCTCAGTCTGGCTAAAGGGGAGTGTGTTTCTGTGTTTCTCTTCATAGCAACTTTCTGCCTCTGCTTGAGATTATGGACTCTTGGTTGGCCCGGCCTCCTTTCCCTTCCAGCTGGCATATTCTGGTGTCCTGTAGTCATGAGGCTCTTTTTCACACCACTCCCATGTTCTCTTTTGTGTTTGACTGGCACAGGCACTCTGAGGTGGGCAGAATGTTCCTTAATGTCCTCACTTTTTAGATGAGGAAGCCTGACTCTCCCAGGAAGGGCCCCTAGGCATGGGGAGGGTGGGGGGGAGGCCTGTGTTTCCCACCAGGGCTTCAGAGACCTGAGGCTCTTCACAAGACGAGTTGATCTGTTAAAATTGACACAAAGGAAGGCCAAGAACTTACTTTAGGACATTGTACTGGAGCACCAACCCTACTCCTGCCCCAAATTGCAGGCCTTCGGTAGGGTCATATTTGCATGGTGTCATTCATAGCTGTGGAACTACAAAAAGGGCCCCTTCAGGGATCATTTGGAGTTGGTTGGTAAGTTCCAGAAAGCTTTCTGGTGTATCTGGAAATGCTGATGGAGATTCTCTTCACTGGTCTCAAAAAAACAAAGAAGTATGGGATTCATCTTGGGAAATTTTCCTTGAAAAAAATGGAGGAAAGCGACAATTATTTTGTCAGTCTTGATTATTTGACAGAGATTATGGATATTAATCAAAATATCTAGGAGAAATTCAAATGAACAATGTAGTTTTAATTTACAGTGAAAGATATTTGGTTCAATAAAGATGACATGATTGGCCTGAAAGCACACATATACTTAATGACCATCAGCAAATGCAAATTAAAATTGCAGTGAGATATGCCGGTGCACTGTGAGTATGACTAAGATTAAAAAGACAGACACTATTAAGTGTTCACAATGATACAAAGCAACTGGAACACTCATGCATTGCTAATAAGAATGTAAGATGATACACCACTTTGGAAAACACTTTGGTAGTTAATTGTAAGTTTGTTCACACATTTCTCATGTGACCTGGCAAATCTACTTGTAGGTGTTTTACCCAGGAGAAATGAAACACATGCCAACGTGAAGATCCATATGTGAGTGTTCATGTGGTTTTCCTCATAATAGCCAAAAGTTGGAAATGATCTAATCATCTTACCAAATGGAGAATGGAAAAACAAATCTAGGTGCATCTATGTAACAGGACACTACTCAGCAATAAAAATGAATGAACTTCTTGTACATGCAGCAACCTGAGTGGACTTAAAATCATTATGCTAAATGAGAGAAGCCAATGTCCAAAGACTATCACTTTGTGATTCCATGAGTATTACACTCTAGATATGGCAAAGGTATAGAGATGGGGAACAAATCAGTGGACTAGGATGTGGGGAGGGATTTGACTACAGAGGGACATGAAGAAATGTTTAGGTGATTATGATGGTGGTCACATGACTACATACTTTTGTCTACCTTCCTCCAACTGTATACTAAACAGGAGTGAATTTTATTGCATTCATATTATGCCTCAATGTAGAAACTGTGGACATTGCATTGCTAAATTAATAAACACCCTTTTGTTTGTCTAGCCTTTCAACAAAATTTTATTGCATGCCAGTAGAATGCCAGTCATCATACATGACCCTGGGGACAGAAATATGAATAACATTAGACTCTGCTCTGACCACTCTTAGTTCCAGACCATTTGCATTGGAAAGAGTCTACAATATTAACGAAGCTAATGAAGTTTATTAGTGATTGTTTATTAGGAGTTACTTTGTTTTTGTTTTTATAGGAGCTTGCATTTTGATAATTACCTCTGAAAACACTCTGAAAGTCACTTCAAATGACAGTGATCTCTTGTTAGCACTAGCAGAATAACAGATTCTGTCTTCAAAAGGATTGCAACAGTTTATGGTAAAAAAGAGCTCATAGAGTAGAGATCAGCTATATGGGATTCAGGTTTTGAAATTTAATTCAGGCTATCCTCTTTTCATACTTCACTTCTCCCAGGGAGATTGCTGGAGATTTGAGGCTCAGAAACTTGCTGTAGTCCCTAGAAGCAATATGGTGATGTCATACATGACAGGTGAACAGCAGCACCTGTTCCAGACTTTTCCAGATTCCCCCCATTTTTTTGTTACAGCCCAAGTGTAGTTAATCTTTAAAGGAGAGGAGAAGAAATGGGCCAGAAGGTAGCTTCCTTCCAGATTATTTTTAGAAGACTCTTCTAGGGATTCAAGTGTCATATTTTGAGATCTTGCAGGACAAGGCCATTTCTGGGTGCCCTGGTGTTGTCACAAATGAGATCTATGGGCCAATAAGTCTCTGGTGCCCACTGGTCCTCCTAGAAGCTGACTGCTTTCTGTGCTGCCCTCTCTGCATCTGCTCCTTGGTCTCCCCATCACCCATCCCAGCCTTCTATTCCACTCACTCCTCCTCAGGAGAGAAGTAGTTACTAGTTCCTGTAGTTACAGAGGAGGGGATGAACTCAAACAGCAAATACTGCTTGGATAATCTTCCTGAAAACTAAAACTGACATGGGTCTTCCAGTTCTTAAAACCTGTCCTCCCATTTTAATTTGTTCATTAGGACAAAACCCAAGTGGCCTGTCATGGAATACACAGTTCTTGTAACTCAGTCCCAGCCCTATTCCAGTGTCCTACTTGATTCTGCCCCCACCCCACTGGCCTTTCCTCAAAAGCCCCATGCAGGGCACTTTCTCTAGGCTGTTGCTTTTGTGCATGGAGGGAGTGTGATCCTGAAGTCCTCTCTTCTTTTTGTCTTCTGGGTGAATTTCTAGTAGGCCTTTAAGCTGAACCTAAGCTCCTCCCCGTCCTCCCTGATCTCTTTACATTCCTTCATGGGGAGGCCTTGACCCCAATTATACAGCATTTTTGAGAAAACTCTGTTTATATGCTTAGTTTTGCCACTATAGTTTGATTTTTTTGAAGTCGTCATTTTGTTTGTATCCCTATACCTAGCTTATTGAAGGTATGTTCCTACTTGTTCAGTACGTCAATGATAAACAGCAATGAAGGAAACCAACCCATTCAAGACCAGAATTTAGGAAGGAGCTAATCATACCTTCTACCCAGAGGTAGATGAGTAATTGATATATTATTGTTCCAGGTGTAGCTGCCAAGACAAGGAGCTGTTATCCTGAATGTAGAAGAGGTCAAAGCATTATTAACTAGCTTCACATCAGTTAAAATATTGTGTTAGTCAGCTGTTCATTATTGTGACCAAAATACCTGACAAGAACAATTTAGAGGAGGAAAAGTTTATTTTGGCTCATGGTTTCAGAGGCATAGTCCAAGGTCAACAAGTCCATTGCCCTGGGCTGAAGGTGAGGCGGAACATCATGGCAGAAGGATGTGGTGGAGGAGCACTGCTCCATTCATGGTGGCCAGGAAGCAGAGAGAGAAAGGGGAAGGGTCTGCGGGAAAGGTGAACCCTTCCAGGCGCACTCCTAGTGACCTACTTCCTCTAGCCATGTCCCATCTCCCCAGTTACCACCCAGTTAGTACCTTAACTAGGATGGGATGTTTAGGTTACAGCTCCCACAATACATTCATTTTGTCTCTGAGCAGTCCTGTATAACACAGAAGCATTTGGGGGACCCCTCACATCCACACCACAACAATATACTGAGACTGTCCGATGTGACCCAGAACGGACAGTTTCACAGATCTTGTTTACACCTCATGGCAACCTTGTGAAGTATGTCCTGTTATCCCCACTTTACAGATGAGGAGACTGGGGCTTAGAGGGACTAAGTGACAAGGCTCATGCCAAATGAGAGGTAAATAAACAGCAGGCTCCACTTCCTTGGAGGGGTCCTGCCTGTTATCTTTGTCTTCCAATTTCCTTGGCTCCACACACTCCTGAGGCCTTTTGGTTTGGAGCTTCTGATGGGCCTGGGGAAGTTCCTTTCTAGTTGGGGCAGGGATTCTTTGGGGGAGAACGGTCTGGGGAATGGTGATGATGTTGGGGAAGAACCAAGACACTGGCCCTTGCAGACTTGCTCTCGGGCTCCAGGAAGGGAACTTCTGGTTTGGCCCAGGAGATGCTGATTAAAGGACAACCATGCTGTTCCAGAATTAAAACTGGCTTGAGCAGGAAGGGCCCCCTGTGCTGCGAGCCTCCATTCACTGCTGAGCATGCTGGGGAAGGGGCAGGGAACTTACTGCCTTGGGCTTTCCCAGAATTTCCCCAGACTGGGAAATCGAGGAAACCTTTGGAAAACCTTGCCTGGGATGAGGGTTGCAAATCAGATGCCTCCAGGGTCAGCAGGTAATTCTCAGTGAAATATTGCCCTCAGCCTAAGGGGGCACCCACTATTCATTTCTCACCAATTTTATTGCCATAGGAATTGGGGCCCAGTGTTGACAGGCCTTATGATTTGTTTTGAGAGAAGCCAGATGTCACATAAAACTTCCAAATCATTCAATATGAATGTAAAAGTAAAAAGAGACACAAAGACCTCTCTTTTGTCCACGGCACTTCCACTGCTAAGGTCAAATAAAATGGCTTGAAGCAGAATTTACCTTGGAGGTACCAGCTGGGGCCCGTGCCTGAGGAGTTGTGACCACAGCATCAAGAACATCACTGCTGTTGGCACTTTGGGCAGAATGCTGCCTCTTTCTGTCGAAGAACTCACCTCTGCATCACAGATTTCTAGCTTTTCCACCCTTTGATCCATCCAAAATTGCCTTAATGTCATCTGACAAATAAAGATGCTCCAAATTTGTAGATAACTCCTCTAGAAACAATATCCCTGCTCTGAGCTGAGGCTTTTCCAGTGTCAGTAGAGACAACATCCACATATCTCAGTTTGTGCTTCCATTTCTGGGAATCATCTTGGGCTGAATGGGATACTTCAAAGTCATGGTAAAAAATCTTTGTTTCATTCATCCTTCCTGTTCCTCTCATCACAGCGGGTTCTGTTTGGGTAAATGCACCTGGTCTTTGATTATAACTGAATCAGGGGGTTGGCTGGCAGGAGGATTACCTGGAGACATGTGTGCATCTCTCACCGTTCCTTGGCCACTGCAGCCCTGACGCACAGCAGACACTCTGTCCTGAGGCTTTTCCCAGGAAGTGCCACAGTGTGGAAGATTGGCAGCATTCTGGCCGGTTTGGAGGTTATCATATGTGGCAGTGTGGGGTGATGCACTCTTTAGGAAAAGGTTCGTTTTCTGGAAAACAGTTTGGCCATGTCTGAGAGTGTTCATCTATCTCTGAGAAATGAGCAGAATGTGAAAAAGCTTCATGCACAGTTACTTTGTTTTTAAAGGTAATTTTGGTAACCAAAAAGAAACAAGTTCAGTATTCTACACTAGCAGGAATAAACAAATTTTGGTCTAGCTATGTGACCTAATGATGAATGGCCCTTTACAAAGAACACTTGAAGAATTTTTAAAGACATGGAGAAATACTCTGTCAATCAAGGGGTGACAGATCTGTAACTACATATATATACAGTTAGAGATATATTTATATTTATAGTTATATTTTATACCTATATACCTATTTTATAGGTGCTTTTCTTATTTACACATTTCTGTAGTTTTTCAAATACAATAAAAAGAAGTACTATCTTTTTAAAAATAATATTTTAAAATAGCTTTAGCTTCAAATAAAATTATAAAGATAATGGAGAATTCTGGGACACCTCACCCAATTTCCCTTATATTTGTGTTATTTTAAAAAATTGGAGCAATAGTATTTTAAAAAATAATTAAGAATAGGTCCTACTGCTTACAATACCACAGAGATAATTTTTCTTAGTTACTTAGTTTTTTTCTTTTTTAAATTTAGTTATTTTTAAAGGAAGCTTTCAAAGAAAAAATATTATATTCAATAAGAAGACTTGAGTTTTAGGCTTTATTTATTTATTTATTTATTTATTTATTTATTAGCACTATTACATATAACTGGGATCCCAAGCATTTTCGCACATCTTGGATGGAGCATTGGGAGATTAAAAAACTCTCTTTAACTTTGCTGTTTGTCCTAAAACGATTTAAATGAATCTGTTTTTTAAATTTACTTTTTACTTTGGGATTTGATTCCAAAGTTATGTACAAAAGAACTTCCTCATTCCTTTTCTTTGAGATAGACATTTATTACTCCTTGTCCAACTTCCTTAGCTGCATAAGAGTCAGTTTTACATGAGACGATGGTGGATGAGAGTTTAGGATGTAGTCATCTGAAATTGAATTTACCAAGTAGGTGCTATTTTCATACTTTGTTTTGACTGATCAACTCACCAAAGCTGGAAGCTAAAAATAATAAACCCTGTCATTTTAGCAAGTCAAGCCATCAGGGAGATTATTAAGAAATGACAGCATTGGTATTTAGAGGATTCTCTTGCTGTGCTGTTCTCCAGTGGGAGCCCTTGGGGAAGGGGACAAGGTGTGGCCCTGGACCCCATGGGGAAAGGTGAATTATGGAATGAAGCTCTGTGCAGAAGGAAGGGTCTGATTCACAGAGGGGTGAGAACTCTGTGCTTCCCACCCGACAAGGATCATCAGGACATGTGCTGCTGTTTTAGAGCATCTCAAAATCTTGTCTTCATGTCATGGTTTCAAAGGCGTATGTTGTTCAATTTGAAAATTTAGTCACATAAACAAAGCTGGCATTCTTGTAACTTATGTATTTCTGCTATTTTGTGGGAGGACCTTCAATATCTTTTGTCCCTATCTTTTATCTTTTGTAGTGAGGCCAGATGGACCTGTCCCATCTTCTTGTGTGGCGTCCACTCTCCTTTGGGGAGGACCTCCAGGGGTGTTGTAATGCAGGGTCTGTAGGCCAGGGCTCAGTGGCCTGGTGCATGGGTTTATTGTGATCATAATTTGGAATGTTGATTTGGAGGAGAGACAGTGCTTCGCATTTAGGTTTGGTTTGGAGAATAGAGCAGGAATAGGTGCAAGATGTAGCCTGTGTATAAGATTCATCCAAGCTTTTCCCTCCATGCTCCCCATGTGCCTGGTGAAGAATTCCCAACAAGGCTGGGGTTGTAGCTCATTGGTAAAGTGCTTTCCTAGCATGTGTGGGGCACTGGGTTTGATCCTCAGCACCACATAAAAATAAATAAATAAAATAAAGGTACTGTGTCTATCTACAACTAAAAAAAAAACCCAAAAAACAAAACAAAAAACAAAAAACAAAAAAAAACCCCCAGAATCCCCAACAATATGATGTCCCCATCTCCCTTCTCCTTTATAAGGCAAAATTCCTGGCACATGAAAAACAAAACAAAAACAAGAAGCCCACCCTTGTTATAGGATTCCGCTGTCTCCCTCCTCAGTTAACAGTCTAAGGGAAAATCTATACACTGTATCTCTCAAAGGCCAGAGAAGGAGAAGGAAAGAAAATTAAGACACAGTTTGGTTGGCGGTCATTAAGGCTTATTCAGCCCTGTGGGAAAATGAGCTTCTTCTTCTACCTTTGTTATCAGGTAGATTAGGTTGGTTAAAGAATACCGGAGGAGGCCTTGGAGGAAAGGACATGGTCTTTACAAAGATACTTCAAAGTAACTGAAATGTTCTTTCCTTTAACCATGTCACTGTCTGATTCAGTGGCACTTAAGTGGCTTGGAATCAGCTTTTAATAAGCACATTGTGTCCTGATCTAGCAGATAAGTCTTTTCTCCAGAGCTCATACCAAGACGTTTCTACAGATACTTCTCAAGAAGGGAGAGGATCCATCAGAGTTGTATATTTTGCAAACCTTCCAATGCTGAGATCTGAATCATCTATTTAGGGCAGTCAGAGCTGCCTAATGGAAGCTGCATAATTGAGTGGAATTAAAAACCGCTTTTCTGTCGATCTCCTCCCCGTCCCCCATCTGCAGCGACCTTTGACATTGCATAGATTTTGAGAGTCATACTGTAAGGTGACCGCACAGGGGTCTTTCAAAAGATGCTTGTAGCTGAAAATATGTTTTCTTATCCTTCAAAACTGCAAATCATGAAGTAAAGAAAAAAATTTCTGCTGCTTTTAATGAACAGTCTTTGCAGAATCAGCTTCTTGCAACTTCAGTCCTTCATGTGAATCAAAAATAGCAGAAAGTAGGTCATATTGTAAAAGTGAATTAAGCTTCACTTCGTTTTATTGACTTTACTAGACTTTTTTTTTTTCTCATTCACAGTGGCTGATGGTTAGCTAATGACTGGCATAAATAAGGAGGCATTGATTTTCTTGTTTTCTTTATTTCACCATCTTCTTTAGACTATCTGTGCGTCCTGCTATGTGTTCAGGATTTTAACTTTTTTATTTCTCAACCTCACAACAACCTTGAAAGTTGGAATTTTTATCCTCATTTTATGTATGAGGGAACTGAAGCTCATAGAATTTAAGTTAAATGGCCCAAGGACACACAGCTCATTAGTAAAAGATATGAGACTTGGACACATTGCTCTGTCTGGAAGCCCTAATGCTATCTACTACATTTTCTTGATGTTAAAAAAAAGGAAATTTATTTTTGGAGTGTATTAGTGGGAAATAATTAAACTGAACTAATATTGCCAAATCTTAATGCCTCATGAGACAAATGAGAAATACTTGCCATGTCATTAAATCATTTTTTTAAATGACAATAACAGAACACTTACTTGAATTAACAGTATGGACTAGGCATTATGAGGGAGGGAATGTATAATACACAAATAAACAAGAATTTTTAATATGTCAGTGGAGAAAAGTAGGGCAAAGGGATAGAGCTGAGAGCGGGGATTTGTGAATGCAGTGAGGAGCTTTTGTTTCAGAGGAGGCCTCAGGAGTATCATGAAATTTGAGCAGAAACATAAGGGAAGTGCAGGAGCAAATCTTTCAGACAGCTGGAAGAAAACTAAAGAAGGAATAGCAAGTGCAAAGGCCCTGAGGTGGGGTGGTGTTACTGTATTTGAGAGTCAGGGAAGTGGCAGTCTGAATAGAGTACTTGGGCTGGGGTTCCTCAGTGACTTCATGCCACAGCTCAGACATGATTGTCTGGGATCTCAAGGGGCAGAGAACAAAGGGAGAAAGGCAAGCAGAAGCAGCCCCCAAGCAGAAAGGTTGGGGAGCCAGTTCTATTTTCATATTTAAATATTTCCCTCACAAGCGATAAAACTCAACTCACTTTAATTGAGCATTTAAATCTTTCTCACTGCTAGGTATTTCAGGCATTTGGCTTTATGCCAATTATTGCATCATCTTAAAAGAGAAGCTTTTATATTAATTAAACCCATTACACCTGAATATTTGATTTTGATTCCTGCCAACACATAATTTGAAATTCTCACTTAAAAATAATTTGGTAAGGGTTAGTAAACCTACCAAAATGTCCTAAACTGTGTCCCTGGAGATGTACTATCCAGTGCTCTGATAGGGGCAAAGCGGTCCTTTGAAAGGGATTTTTCACTGTAGGCCCACAAAAGCAAATCTGGCATCTCAGATCGTATGGTATTACAGGAATACCCTCAACTGGGGAACTTTAACAGCAAGGACTTATTTTTTGTAGTTCTGGAGGTTGGAGAATTCTGGATCCATGTTCCTGGAGATTCAGTGTCTGGTGAGGGCCTGCTCTCTGGTTCATGGTCTTCTTGCTGTGTCCTCATGGGTCAAGGATCCTCTGGGACCCCTCTTATAAGTATGTTCATGAGGGCAGAGCCTCACCTCCTGCCATCACATGGGGGTTAGTGTTTCTAGGTGGATTTTGTGGAGACCCAAACATTCATTCCGTCCATAGCATGAAACGTGTCTAAGAAGCGGTTTGACTACAGTGGTGACAGGGCAGTCCTTATACCTGCCTTTATGTTGCTGCTTTAGTTAGGCAAGGCTATGCTGTGCTGCAAAAACATAAAGCCCCTGACTTACTCTCTGATGTTGATTTCTTTTTCATGCAAAGTCCAGGGCCAGGACCAGGGCCAGTGTTCTAGAAAGGCAGATTTTCTCCAAACAGTGCCATGGACATCCTGGTGACTTCCATTGAGTCACACTGTGTCCCCGAGGGCCTCCTCAGAGATTTCTGCAGTCAGCTCAAGAGAATCCGCTTTTGTGGGTTGTTTTAGAGACCTTCTGCCTGTATTCCACTGGGTATGGCTAGTCCCTTAGCACCTTCTAGGTGCAAGGGGGCTGGGAAAGGTAGCTCTCCATGTGCTCGGAGGCAAGAGAGAGCTTTGTGGAACACACACAGCAGCACTGGCTCTGCAGCTGTGATCCATGGTGCACACCTGGGTGAGTGTTACACAGTTTCTCAGTGTTTTTCCATCCAGGTCTGCCCAAAATATCAAGGTGCTGCATGCTGAAGATTACTGACCTCTCTGCCTTCAACCCTTGTTCACCTTGGCATGAGGAGGAAAGACAGTCTGGTTGAACTAAACCACACTGAGGTGTAATTGCACACCTGACCCCTGAAGAGTCCCGGAAATCATCTTTATCTTAAAGCAAGAGTTTCACCAGGGACCACATAGCTGTTTTCCTTTCTTTATCATAGATTGTTTAAGAATTCAGGATTTGTACAATGCTGCTTGTCTCACTGACAGAGAGGTGTTCAGGGGCCTGAGTAGATGTCATCCAGGAGAAGGTGATTCTAATTATAGTGTTAGTGAGTTGGGAACTTTCTGGACAGTCAATTATTAGGGAAGACCTGAACCCTAAGAAGGGCACACCCAGGGGCAGAGATGGTCTGTGTCTTTGGTATGACAAATCTTAAGTGCTCAGTGTGAACAAATGAATTAAACAACGTCATTACCTGTAATTGCACAGTGACCATTCTCAGAGAATGTACATCCCTGGTTGCCAGACAAAACACAGGATACTCAGATTTATATTTTATATAAACTATAAATACCATTTAGGATAATTATGTTCCATAACTCTAAGTAGGTACTATTTAAATAAGTTGAATATTTGAATATAGACTAAGTTATAAGTGTTGAATTTTAGATAAACAGATAAATTCTTTTCCGTATAAGTATGTCCCATACTACTTTCTCAGTTACAGTCTGTATTTATACTAAGAAGTTAGTTTATCTGAAATTTGAGTTTAACTGGGCATCCTCAAGTTTTACTAGCTAAATAGATTTTACTGGTCACAACACGTGTGACTGTGGCAAAGGGTTCTTTGGGGGCTGCCAAGATGTCCAGAGCTGCTTAAGGATCTCTAGACGTAGCCCCTGTGAACTTGGATTCTTGGTTTGTGAAGCCATAGGTAGCCTTGTTTGGGGTTTCCTTCTCCTCCTGGGGTTTGCCTTCCTGGTCTTCACCCTGCCTGCCAAGACACTGCTGACCTACAGCAGCTGCCACTCTGAGGTCTTCCCTTTATCAAACTGGTCGCTCCCAGAAGATTAGATGAATCTTTCTATTTTGGAGCTAGATGATGTCTGAATATTTCTGGGACAAGAAACCTGGCATTTCTGGAAGCCGAGCTGACTGCAATTCTCTTGAACAAAAAATTTTTAAAAAATCTCTGGTGAATCACAAAACCTTTCTAATCTCTCCAAGTGAGTTCTTTGTGTAGGTAATGGTAGCCCGTCTAATGAGGACAATTAGATGAATAAGGACACCTGGCCCCCACCAACTCAGGTCCTAATGAGACTCTAGTGCAGACAGACTCAGGTAGGACCAGACTAAACAGGCGCTCTCGGCCTTCCCTGGAAATAACAGAGGCCCAGCAGCCGCAGTGTAAAGTCACTTTGTTCTCTCTGTCCTAGATTCCAGCCGCTGCTTTGCTCTAGAGACCTTTTATGCTTGTTTAGTTCTCTATGAAATCAACAGAAACATAGAACACTAAGGAAGCCCATAGGAGTGAGAGATGCTGACCTAATTTGAATGTCCTCCTCCTCCTCCAGTTACTCAAAAGAATTCAAGCCTTAAAGGCACAGAACCTTGGAGTTGCTAGAGCTTTACCCAGACTCCCCTTGGGCTAGGAGACTGCAGAAAACTCCTGAAATATTCTTTCCTTCCTTCTCTTTTCTCCCTTGCACGTTGTGAATTCCAGCATATAAAAAAATGTAATGTTGATTTTATCTGGATGAAGTTCTGCTTGGGAGTGGTCAGCTGTCACTGGCCGTCACTGCTGGGATTGCACTGTGGAAGGAGGCAGGGTGAGCTTTTGGGTTTTGATTTTTAATGTTTTTAATGGCAGTGGATGGTTATTAGATGTGTTGTAGAGATTGGTAATCTCATTTCTGTTTTCCACCGAGGGTCCTAGATATAGTGTTTGGAGTAGAAACACAGAAAATGAAATTTAAACTCTCAATCTGTTGATGGTTCAGAGCACTGATAGCTTGACATTAGTCATACACTGAGTTGAGGTCCTGTCTTAAATCAGAGGCTAAAATGATCCTTTTGCTCTAAATCATAGCTTATAAAGAACAAGTCAGAGGACATGGAGGTAGTGAGTGGTGGCAATTTCTCTCATTGCCACTTGCTTTCTGGTGTAATAACAACATTATTTTTAAGAGTTTTCAATCTGAAGTTACAGAAATTACTTCCAGTCTTGTCTAATCCCATCCTGGCCTTCAGTTTGTATTCAGTCTCTTTTAGGTTTTCACTATTGTAACAAATAGACTGAGCTGAGAGTCCATGATGGCAGAGAAAGTCCATCTGTTGACCCTGGATGTGTCAGTACCAGGAACACTGTAGATGCTCACCAGTCAGATGAAAGTTAGGCTCTAGAGGAGTGTACCCCATGTCAATAGCAGATTATAAGTAATTTCTTAGGAATAATAGTGTCCTGAAGGTCGAGAAAGAGAAGCTGGAATTTTGTCCACATATAAATGATCTGTTTATTGGATTATGAGATCATTTTATATTGCACACTCATCCCTCCCCAAACCCCAGTGTACTTCTGGTCATTTTTACCCTCTGAAAGGGTGTCCACATGGAATATAAAGAGCCTATTTACAAGTAAGATACAAGGAAAATGAATCTCATGTCCTAAGACAGGGGTTGTCTAAACTTGTTCAGTAAAGGGCCAGATAGAAAATGCTACGGTTTAGATCATGAATGTCCCTCAAAGTCCATATGTTAAACTCTTAATCCCTGGGTGGCACGATTTTGAAGTGGTGGGAACTTTAAGAGGTGGGGCCTCATGGGAGGACTTTAGGTTATTGGGAGTGTGTCTTTGAAGGGGATTGTGGGACCCAGCCCCTTCCTCACTGTCTGTTGCTTCTGACCATGACATGAGCAGTGTTGCTGTGCCACATGCTCCTGCTGTGATGTGCTGCTTCACCATAGGCCAAGAACAATAGGGTCAACCAGTCATGGGCTGGAACCTCCAAAAATGGTAGCCAAAATAAACCTTTTCTCTCTATACATTGATTATCTCACTTAAAAAAATACTATACATATTTCATTCTTTTTTGAAAATAAGATCTTCGTCACAGCACCTCAGTTACTGCCCTTGGAGTCTGGAAGCTTCTATAGATGGTGTGCAAAGGAATGATCATGTCTGTTGTCCAGTCACATTTCATTTATGGACACTGACATGTGCATTTTTTAAATTTCTCATATCATGAAATGCAGTTTCTTTAAAAAAATTCCCTAAAACATTTAAGAATGTGAAAACATTCTTAACTCATTGACTATATAAAAACAGGTGGCAGACCAGATTTAGCCTAGTGGCCAGGGTTGGGTAGTGCCCCTGCACTAAAAAATATTACTAATACCAAAGGCAAAGCTTTGTTGAGGAGAGAGGCGTTTTTGCTCTATCTGCTTTCAGTGCCTCCCTAAGCATGGAAATGAGGGACAAAGGGGCCTTGCTGAGTGGCTTATTTTTATACCTTTTGTGTTTGTTATGTGCATATTTGCCTAAGTGCATCCATGTGTGTATGGTGGAAGTAGGACTGGGTTTTCAGGTTACATTAGATCTATTTTCTAAATAGTTCGGAACAGTGAGAGAGAATTGTAGAAAATACAGCATGAACACAGTTCTGTTTTTAAAAGAAAAAATGATGTGTGTATATATACTTGTGAAACACTCTGGAAGGTATTTACTAAATGGTAATCGTGGTTATCCATGAGAATTATGTGTGGGATTGTTAAGGGGTAGGCTTCTTGACCTTTTTCTGAATTATTTGGTGATTTTGAATTTGAGAATGATTCTTGCATTATTTTTGGAATTAAAAATAGTTGAATATTTAATTAAGAAGATATTCATGAATCAGAAAACACTGCGCCTACTGTGAATCTGTAAATATAATTCATCTGTGATTTTTAGTGACATCAGCTTTTTATATTGACACTTTCTGAAACACAGCTTTTGGGAAATCCCTTCTCTATAAGAGAATTGATAAATAAGAGTGTTTAGGTATTTACAGTCTCCAGTAATGTTGATATTCAAATTAATGCAAATGTACACTGAAATCTCACAATGTTAATTCTACTGTGGATCTGAGCCACATACACAGAGTTTTAAAATACGTGTCTTACTAAAACGCAGAAAGCCTTGAAAGCAGGTGGTGTTTTTGTCCCTTGGTACCAATGTTTTTTAATAAGGTTTCACTAGATTTTCAAAGTCTTTGGTTAAATTGAAACTGACATTTATGGTAATTAGCTGGGTTCAGGAGCAAAGCAGGTAAAATTGAATTAAGATGTGCTCAAATTATGTTTATTTTTAAAATGGTGGCTCTGAAGAATGTTAGTTTCATTTGTTAGTGATTTTATATCTTGATTCTTTTCTCATGCTGGGTGTGTTAATCTGGTCATCTGAAATCTTTTTGTCTGCCTGTAATATGATAGCCTATTTTGCTGTATTCCATCTGTCTCCTACAGGAGGTGAAAGTGCTTTCCAGAAATGGCTTGGGTTGATATTATTAATCTTTATAAGCAGAGAAATTCCTTGAATAATTTAATGGCCAAATGGCATTTGGGGGACTTGGTATGAAAATGAATTTTCCTGTCAGCTTTAAAAATCACAGTCTGGCCTGCCTTTCATCCTTGTACCTCAAACATCAAAACACTGGATGTTTATACTTTTATGTAGATTTTTCTATTTTGCACCACCTAAGACCAGGAGGAAATATCTAGAACATTTTTGTTTACTTTTTCCTGTGTTTTTAAAATTTTTTAAAATACCTCATGATAAACTAATCACCCCAAAAGAAAGCCCTTCTTGTTCTCTGGAACAGCAGATGCTGCTTTTGACCTTGGAAGTTAAGGGCAAATCTATTCTTGTTTACATGTCTTGAATTTCTTGGATTTGGCTCTATGAAGGCAGCAGTTGGGACTGTGTGTTTTAGAAAGTATATGAATGATTTTTTTTTTAAAAAAGTAAGTCTGCACAGCTGTTCTGCTTCTAATGAAATCATTGTTCTCCTTCCTTCCAGTTCATTAATATATAGGGTTTAAAAAATTTTCTTATTATTTTGAAATTTCCCCCCCTATTATTAATTGGAATGATCGTGACTGGGTGTCTGGCCTTCCATCTGACACCCTGTCTCATTGTGAAGGTGCTCAGGGTTGGAGTATGACACATTTGACTTGCAGGGTCCCATTGTTCCTGTGTGTTGGGTAAGGAAATACAGCCAGTCCAGTGTTAGGCCAGTGGGAGTGGGAATATTGATAGCCAAATGGTTTTTTTTAACCCGCCTCTCTGACAGCATCTATGTAGTGCTGCCTGTTTGCCCTGTCTTTTGGAAAGTCATGTGAAGGCAGAGAAGTCTTTCTAAGAAATATGAGGGCCAAGTGAAATTACTCTTCAGGGTTTGTGTCCTGATGGGGTTATTAATATTTTATTAGAAGACCTCTAGCAAGTTTGTTGTATTTTTAAAAAAATCAAAACCAATAGGTATGCATTGAGAAATTTTATTTTTTCATAGCCCATGTGTTTGAGAAGTTAATTTTTCTTTCTTTTTTTTCTCACCTGGTATTGGTAGTCAAACCCTGGGCCTTGTGCATGCTAAGCCTGTAACTACCTCTGGCCCCAGAAGGAAACCTTAGTGGTGAAAAACTCTTCCCTTTGAGCAGTGCAGAATCAAGTGGTGGCTTTATCCTTTTCATGGTGGTGAAACCAGAAATACTTTTCCCATTTGAATGTCATAAAATGCAGTGGCATTTCTTTCCACATTACATTTTCAACCTGAGCAAACTGACGATGAGGTGACCAAATTGTTCTTTGCTTTCCTTCGGAGGTAATTTCACTGTGTATTTCTTTTGATCTTCTTGATGCCATCTTTTATTTGTGGGGCCTTTGTAGTGAAGCCTGTTACTAGCAGTTTGTATAATTTTATTCACCAACTTATAGGCAACAGGCAAGACATATTAGAATATTACTTAATTAGGAAATTTTAAGTGAACATATCTTTGTTCTGTTAGCCACACCTGCTAATTTTATAACAGGTAAGCTGCTTGGGTGTGATGGGCCAATATGGAAGAAACCAGAGGGCCCATAGAAAGCCTGCTTTCCTCTGGCTTGATCAGTAATAAGGGAGCAAACAGCAGCTGGTCAGCTTCTTCTAGGAGTGGATTCTTTTGCAGGCCCTAGCAGTTACATGCCTACTGAGTGTCACTACAGGGTGACCTGTCCTCTCCTGATGCTTTCTGGGTCATCCTCCAAGATGCTTTCCGCATCCCTACAAGGTTAGGTGAGGACTGATGTTCTCAGTTTTGGTGTTTAGGGACTGATACTCCTAAGTAGCTAAGACGTCCTGTCTTCTCAAATGATATTATTTTGGAAGACATCATTAGGATATTCATTAGGATATTTTGATATACAACAGGGTGGTTATAACTTACTGGAAAATATCTTAATAATCCTTTAAAGGCATTTTCCCTGTTAAGTTTTGGTACCTAGAAAGAGTCTCAGTGGTTTTGGTGAATGCCTTGAGAAACTTATGTAAGTCTGAAAAGGAGTTTTAATGAACTCAATTCTCTAATTATCTCCCTTAAATCCATTTCATTGTCTCAGATGTTCAAGATGGATGTTTAAAATTTATTTGTCTCATCAATCAATTACTGAGTCAAAAAGCCAGCCTCACTGAATATCTGAAACTCCTTTTTCCCTCTAAAATTTTCCTATAGCTTTTTAAAAATATCAATCAAGAATGATAAAGGTGTGCTTTACAAACCATAACAGTTAAACCTGTTAACTTATGAGTGGGGGGATAACAACCCTATCTGTCATTTTAACTTATCTTCATGATAAATTCTTTCCAAATTAGTATTAGAGCTTAACTGTGCAGAATTCCTGCCCAACAGTGGACACATTTTCTATAGAATTATGGAAGTTGTCCATTCAGGAGCACTCTGAACTAAAAAGGATAAAACCTTCCTCAAAATAAAATTTTGCTCCTGGAGTTTTTAGTGTATGTGTGTGTGTGTAGAGACACACAAATACATATATATATGTACATGTATATGTATATATATACACACACACATATATATATTCATTTATTTATATTAATATATTCATTTATATTTTCTTTTTGTGGTGCTGGGAATGAGACTCATGAATGCTAGGCAAGTGCTCTAACCACTGAGTTACATCCCTGACCCTGTCATTTTTGACACTATGTGAGTAGGATAAATTATCATTTGCATTCACTGGTATATTTATAAATATGTTGTTAATTATTGGAGTCCACTGGAATGAAATACATTGCATTGCACTTTAAGCCATTTTTGAAAATTTTGAGAGTTTATAAAAGGTTTGATCCTAGTGCATTTTAGAAGTTGCTTTTCAAATTTTCTTTTCTTTTAATTTTATTTATTGGCAAAAGGATGGAGTCCATAGGCCATGTGAAGAACTGCAGATTAAAAATAATTGGCTGCTGAAGAGTTATTCTTCACTCTTTGTGAGAACATAGCTAGGACTTTCAGGAGAATAGTGTGAACAGGAGATTTGTATCATTTCCTAATGAGAAATGGTTATTCACAAAATAGGCTTTGAGTTTTAAAATATTTGCATTTCTTCAAACTTTACTATATCCATCCAAGTTTATTCTCTTTGAACAGAAATTTTGGACCATTTGTAACTAAACAGCGATCTGTATTTTGGAAAATGATTACTTGGACTTGATGTTTGTGCTTTTTCAAGTGTTTTTATGTTATGCCCGTGTATTGATCAGTAATTAAATAATCAACACACCCCTAGTGAATAGTTATACAGATGGTCTATTTTAGGTTGCTGTTGCTGTTCTTGGCCTTCTATTTTCAAAGTCATTTCCATCCTTTCAAAGGTCAACTTCAGGTTAAATTATATAGTAGGACACTCCTCCTTTCTGTTGTATTTTGAAAAAGCATAGATTTTTGAATAGAGACAGATCTGGTTCTAATCTAAGCCTCTTGTTTATTAGCTCTTTGAACCTTGTAAGGTTCAAAGATGTAAGTTATTTAAGCTCCCTGAACCTTGAGAATGGAATATTTTCTAAATTTCAGGCACTATACTTGGAATTAGTACACCCCTTTTGTTTACTCAGGCTGGTCACTATCCCATGGGAAAGCCAGCCCTATGGGTATAATTTCACCGTCTGTGATCGGTATTCCCAAGTTCAGAGAAGACTGCTCCAGGCCACTCCTGCCTAGCAGCCCACTCCTGTCCAGCACACATACGTCTGAGGTGTGTGCTAGGTGTGGTACTAGGGATAGAAGTTGAACAGCCCTGACCCTGCTGGTGTCTTACATTCCAAGTAACAGAGATGAGTGTAAACTAGAAGTACTGGCACCTTTCTTAGAGGCTTTTGTGAGTATGAAATGCGTTTTCCCTTTCCTTCATACCATCTCCATCCCATGCCCTCTGCCCTTTCCAGGCTTCCAGTCTCCCACATGCCTCAGAAGGCAATGGAGGCAGATCTTTTTCTTGGGTCACAGTTTCATATACAGGATCTCTTTATAGGCGAATGGCTGAAACTCCTTCCTGAGAATGTTTGCATTAACATTAAACACTCTTGGATACATTGAGACCACAATAAGTACCTCTTTGTTTGGCAGATAGCCACTGAGCAGACAGAGCTCCATGGATAGCTGGGTGTCTCCCTCAGGTCCTGGTATGAAGGTGCCTGCTCCTATCCTGATGGCCCAGGTGATAGCTGGGATCCCTGGTGCTTCCTGAAGAGAAGGACAGGTAGTAATCCCTCCCCACCTCGACTCTGAATACTGTTAGTGTCTGGACTTGCCAGGTTCACGCTAAAGCCAAGCAATCTGGCCTGACCTGGAAGTCAGAATGCTTTGTTATGGGGGAAAGTTCTCCTCCTTCCTTTGGTGGCTCATCCATCCTCGCTGAGGATTTAAACTCCACAGCCTTCTCTCCTGAGAAGAGATTGAGGACCTGGCCTCCATCCTATTTAAATACTTCTCAAATATGGCCTTTGAATCATAAAATGTGGATAGCCAACTACATAATTTATATAATAATAATTAGTATAGATAATAAACATATCATATGATGAATTATGTAGCCCATTTTGAAATATAATTCCTTGTAGGTAACTTTTAAGTTCCTCAGGCAAAACAAAGAGGTAAATAGTAGATGCATAGGTAAATATAAAACACTCAAGTACTCCTTGTAATGGGGTAAGAATTCTCAGGCAGGAGGACAAAAGAAGATCCCATGCACGAACCATTTCTACATTATTTTTTCTTTCCTTCTGAAGCTCGGGTGGGATTACATCACCTCCCTTCTTAACAAGATGCCGGGGCTTCTGCTGGACTCAGAATAGCGGGGGTTCACAGGCCTCTGTGGGCTGCCTTTCTACTGAGTTTCCACATCCCCGTAGGCACGCCCTTTGTTCCGCTTACCTGTTCTATTAACTGTTCCCCCAAAGACCGTGCTTTACATCTACAGGCCTTTGCTCATACTCTTTGGTCAGCAGGGAATCAATTTTACTCATTCATTTGTAAAATCCTACTGATCCCACTAGGCTAAGTTAAATTACCTCCTCTTTCAGGAAACTTCCATATTCCTGCTAATCAGAATCGATTACTCATTCCCCTCTGTTCCTTGCGGTTGGCCTATCATGTGTTCCTCTATTACCTATGTAGGCTTTTCTCATTCTTGCTTCCATCTAGTTAACTTGTTCACCTGTCCATGTGCCCATTTGGTAGTTCTTGAAAGCTTTATCCCTGGCACTGTGCAGGCCAAAGGGAATGTAGTGGGGAGCAGAAAGCAGAGATGGTGCCTGTGTCCTGGGAGCTCACCTTCTCTGGATGGACATGGGCAGTGAGGACATAATCAAACCCACAATGCTAACACTGTGGCTGTGGTAAGAGCAAGGAAGACAGAGAGATTTGTGTGTCTGTCTTTCTAGACTGTAAACAGCTGGATGTCAGTTTCCCAAAAATGTATGTGCAACTACTACTGGGCATTTTATTTTATTTGGAAATCAGGACTTTACAGATATGTTAAGATGTGGTTATTCTTGAGTAGAGTAAGTCCTAATCCAATAAGACTGGTGACCCATAAGAAGAGGAGAGAAAAGACAGTTACAGATGCAGGGGAGAACACCATGTGAAGATGGAAGCAGGGACCAAAGGGGTAAGTCAAGGAACATCAAAAAATGGTGGCAACCAGCAGAAGCTGGAAAAGAGGCATGGAACTGGTTTTTTCCTCAGGCCCTCCAGAAAGAGCCAACCCTGAACACACCTGGATTCTAGATCTCTAGCCAGTAAAACTGAGAGAATACATTTCTGATATTTTAGGCCACCTGTCTGTGATACTCTGTCATGGCAGCTCTCAGCAACTAATACACTCTCCTAGAGGGAAGTTCATATGAACTAAAGTACAATGTCACAATGGTGTCGTGTGCGTGAATGAATGAATTTGGATGAATGAATGAATGAGTGAGTGAATGAATGAATATTGTGTTGCTCTCTTGAGAGGTAAGAAACCAGGCTGAATTGTTCTGTTTCAGCTCTATGAAGAGGACAAAAATGTGGGTTCATTTAACAGCATGGTCATCAGTTGAGGAGGCTGAACGAATTACTCAGTTGTCCATGGGACTCTGTCTTTAGAAATAAAGCAGTGCTTTTTTTTGTCACTGTGACTAGTTAGGTGGTATAAAAAAGCTAGAATCACTTAATATTGAAATAGTAGAACACTTTCCCTTCTCCCTACAAAGCAGAGTCTTAGTCTCTCATCTCCAATCCCTGTCCTCTCAGGCAATTTTTGTTTGTCCCTCTGGTTGATTGACTCCCTTCAAGGTAAAGCAGAAATTACAGTGGTGTTGTTTATGATTGTTAAAACTCTGTGTTGCATATTTATTTTCAGAGCATTTTACAATGGCCACTTGAGTTCCGTAGTACTGAGGAATTCATGATGTTCAAAAGTTTTTTGTTTGTAAGGGGAGAACCAAGATGTCCAGTGGCAACTGAAAGCTACTAACGTAGGGTACATCCCGCTTCTGCCCAGAAACTGGTCCTATCCTTCTGCTGCCTGAATCCTTCTGCTTGCTCTTGGGTCAGTGCGGTGCCACCTCTCTGAACCCTCCCTGACCTCCTCAAGTCTCACAGATCTTCATTGCACTTTGTTATATGAAATCTGGTTTACGAGGGCAACCAAACTCAACTAGTGGGCATGCTGGGACCATCTCTTGAGGGAATGAGTGAATGAATGCATGAAGTGCCCAGAGCTGAGTGAGGCCAGGAATTCTTAGTCTTTTAGCAGGGACTTACCATTTTTACCATCCAAGACCATATCCATGAAACTCGGGTGAATCTCTAAGCAGATCACAGAAGGCAGAAATGGGGCAGCAGTGCCAGCTTGGAGGACCTCCAGGTCATCCTGAGGCTCTGTGTGGATCTCCGAGTTTTCTGTCAGTGGAGGAGTCAGCTGTATTTAAGCCTGTCCTGGCAACCAAAGGTGCAGGATCATTGCCAGAGGGGCAGCCCAGGTTGGCCACTGTGGCTCTGAGTCTACGTGGTAAGGCTGAAGGAGATGTTCTCCTAACCCATAAACCTGCTCTGGTGCCTGAAGTCCACAGACTGCATTGAGGGAGGTAGTTGTAAGGTGACTTCAGTAGCTGGGGGCAGAGCAGGCCACAACCTGCAGAGAATGGTTCTTATTTTCCTCCTATTCCTTGTTCTCCGTCTACTTATCTGTATGTTAGGAGCATCCTGTCATCTCGCTCGAGTGTTTAACACCCATGGGGCACCTGAATCATTCAAAATGGAACACTTGGTCCCTCTGTATCCCTTCCAGCCTGTGTCTTTTTCTTCTTTGTGCCCCAGCCACCCCGTGCACTGCCTGTGGAACCCCTTAACACTGATCCCTAGGTTTCACACATAATCACATAGGAGAGAAAGCTAGTTCTCAGGGCACTCAGATCACAGCATAAAGAAAGAGGAAAGGTAGACTTTCAGCAGTTCATAAATTAATCATAGTTTATTACCGGGAATGAGAGCGAACTTCTATCTGCATTTATTCTCCAGGTTAGGGGATTGGGATTGTGGCCCTCTGGGTGACAGATCTGCACTTTTTATTGTGTTTTTTCCCTTCTTGTTAAATGTTGGGACCTTTCTCTTTCACTTATCACCCAAGCTAGAACCTTGCTTTGAGGAAATTTGGCCATGTGTTTGTTTTTTCATAATACGCTAATTTATTCTTAACCAGAAGTGAACTTGACATAGTTAGAATTATTTAATCACAAATGAATTTGTCATTATTAAAATTATTTTTTACTTCAAGAATATTCTTTTGTAGAGTCTCTTTCTGATGACAAAGGGAGAAATCATGGACGTTACTTTCTAGGATTGGTAGGTAAGGAAAATAGTGAGCTGTTTTTGGGACCCTGCTCTGAAGCATTCTGTGTCCTCCATCAGGTCACCTAATCTTCCATGTTCACATTTTCCAAATTGTTACAATGAGAAGTTGAGTGTCCCTAAATTCATTTTCAGCCCTACTGTTCTGTGATTCTATTTGTATATCATTTTAGCTTTTTTTTAAAAATATACATATAAGTTGGTAAACAGTTCTGAAATAATGTCAAATATAAATTTTTCAAAATTGGACAAGCTGGGATCTGTAGAGGCAATATTCCAGACTTTGAATTTGTAAACTACCTGCTGGTAAAATCTCTTGAGTAGTTTCTAAACATTTGCATTCTTACTTCCTCCATTTTCAAAACCCTGCATGATTGCAAAGTGATTCCCCTGAAATGTAATCTCTTGCTCTGCGTAGCATGCTGGGAGAATGCAGGATCCTCGTGGAGAAGTTAAGCACACACAAATCTTGAAGGTCAGAGGTACATTTAATGGCACTCTGTGGTCCAATTCCCTCGTCTTTAAGTGTCGGTAATTGCCATGAATACTCAAAGAAGTGCCCCATGTGGGATCTGCTGGATTTGGGCCATAAACCAGAATTCAGGAATATGCGTCTTGTGAAAGCCAAAGCAGTGTTGTCAGAGACAGGCAGGTGAGGCTACTGCATTAACCAGCTGGGCAGTGTGCCATTCCTGCTGGAAAAAAAAATGAGGCAGTTTATTAGATTTGACTACAATAGATGAAACTGGTGCATTTACTGGGTATGTTTTAAAAACTTGAATATTGATAATGAAACAGGAAAGTGATCTCAGTTAAAATAAGATGCTTAGCACAAAAGTTTGAAAGTACTCAGTTAAATGGATCTTTGTCCCCTTGGATACTTCCCAAGAAGAGGGCAGTTTGAACAAGCACATGCAAAGTAGTTTGTGTAGGCTGTAGATAAAATCTCAACATTACTCCAGTTGTCAAGGACCCAAGAGACAGCAGTTGCTCTGGACATTCAAGCTATCACTCTTGTTCCAACCTTTTAAAAAATTTGAAAATGGAAATATTTAAAATAATATACTACATATAGTGGCATAGACATTTTTCTTCTGTAAAAGTGATATATTTTTTTCTGATAGTGGTGGAAGAGTTAGAAAGACAGAGCTCACAGTTGATAATCCTCCTTACTCAGAGATGATTTTATTAAACTTTTGGTGTATTGCCTTCCTGTCTTTTTTCTTTTTTTAACTCCATATTTTAACATAGCATATACACATTTTAAAAAATCAGATTTGCCAGGCACCATCTAGCCTGTTTGGATCTGGAACTGGCATCAGGGACTGCTGAGGAAGTACAAAGCAATAACATAAAATGTCTCCCCTCCCTCTTCTTTTCCCCCACAGACCAGAGGGCTGAGGTTTGGGATGGATGGGTAGGCATTGCCTGCGGGAAGTCACCGGTACCCTGAGGGCTTTAGTGCTTCCTGACCTTGCATATGCCTTAGTTGCTGAGTTCCTTCCTTAGCCCTGCCAATCCTGCTATCAAAATCTAGGTGTCTGAACTCTTGCTTATCTGAATTATAGCAGAGTTTATTATTAAAGAGAAAGGCATCAACAACGGGTCTTGTTCTCTAAATTCCTTTGTAAAGAAAAGGTATTATTTGTTATATTGTTCCATTATCCCAACTTGTTGAACTCATGGGAAAGCCAGAGAGAAAGTGCATGGAGAAACTTTATGATTTATAGTTCTGGGTCAGCTGAACTCAGGGGACATGCTTGTTTTTTGAGCAGGTTCTTGAAACTGAGACATTGCTGCCAGCAGCCTTTTGTGGAGGAACAGTGCAAGCCCTGGAATCAAACAGACCTGGAATTGAATTTTGGTTTCTTTTCACTTTTCTATGTGATCCTGAGCAAGTGACCTAACTTTTCTGAGCATCAGTTTCCTCATCTGTGAACCACAATTGATGGTGCATACCTTCCAGATGTGTAGAGAGCTTAAATGGAAATAACTTGGAGATCTCAGCGTGCAGTAGGGCTTCCTAGTGAGCTTCCCCTTCTGCTTTCCCCTGTGGTTTCAGGGAAGTGAGTAGAAGGAATACATTTCATCAGTGAGTCAGTGAATGATGATAATGGTATGCTAATATTTACCCAGATAAGCACTTTGCACAAAACTATTTGTATAATGTTAATCAGAGGAAAAGGTTCTCATCATGTATCATGATGAAAATTTTCCTTCCTTCCTATTTACAAGATTTGAGTGAGAGAAAGTCACTGAATCGAAAAAAAGTTTTCCGTGCTTTGCTGTGGGGACATGCTTTTATATTTGTGAATAAAGCTTGCAAGCTTATCTTTTTTTATTACATTCTTACTATCCCACAAGAATTTTAGTGAGTAGGGTGGGGAGTGGAAATATTTGGTGGTCACTTGGTGTTTGCTTTGACAAGATTTTGGGGGAAATAGATCAGGATCTGACATAACTGGATGGCACCTGTGTTTCATAAGTGCTGGATATTTTCCTGAAAAAAATAGAAAATTGAATATTTTGCTTTTTGCTCTGGCAGCCATTCTAAAGAGTATAGCCTCAGCTTTCTATTCTGCTTCTCAACATGTATGGTGTAGTGCTTGTCAATTTAAATACTTTTTTACAAGTATTGCAATGCTTGAAAATAAACTATTTAAATGTTAAATATTAATATGTAACAAAAGATTGCTTCACCATAGTGTGGAATAGCAAAAGAATGGAGAAAATTTTCATGCCCAAAAAGTGAAAGAAGTTGAGTGAAATTACTTATTTTTCCACTCTGGTTTTTAATGCCACTCACTATGTACCCTAGTTTTCTAAGCTCGATGCATTTCTCTCAATCCTTGAGTTCCCTAACGTTTCTCCAATTTTTCTTGGCAACCTGACTGCTTTTGCCTTTGAATTCTCTTGAAGGGAGAGGCAGGCGAGCAGTAAAGGAAGACCAAGGATGGGCTCTGTCTTTTGAAATACGTGATGTGGGTTCCTTCAGAAGTTTCACTGCCTTGAAGGATTGCCAATATACCCTTGAACAGGAAATTACAACTTCATATGTACTTCCCTCAAGGAGCATTAGTTTACAATGAATGTTCATTAAGCATCTATTCTAGGGGAATGAAGGGAACAAATGAAGCCCAGCCCCTAATTTCTTTTCTCTGTTGGACTTCAGGAAGGTCAGAATCAGGTTCAGTGTACTATGAGAAATGTGTTATAGCTTTGCTGGTTTATTCATTTGTTCCCCCAACTTTCTCTCAACATTTTTAATTTCTAAATTGAGTCCTACATTCACTAATAGATTTGGTTATTAAACATCTTTTCTGTGCTAGTTATGGGGAAAGAAAAAAATCTATAAATCTCACCATCTTGATGGGTTGAAATCCAATAAACAGAAACCTGCAGTTGGTCAGTGCGAGGTTAGATCCTTCCTGTGGAGGGAGAAGATACAGCCCAATTTTTTTTTTTTTTTTTTGAGACACATTGTAAGGCCAGATGTGGTGGCACATGCCTGTAATCCTAGAGGCTCAGGAGGCTGAGGCAGGAGGGTCACAAGTTCAAAGCCAGCCTCAGCAAATTAGTGAGGCCCTAAGCAACTGTGTCAAAGTAAAAAAAATAAAAATTAAAAAAAAAAAAAAAGGGCTGGGCATGTGGCTCTGTGGTTAAGTGCTGCTGGGTTCAATCTCCAGTACCCCAAATAAATAAATAAAAATAAAGATACGTTGTAAATATTAATTAAAAATGAAATCAACCACAGTGAGGACAAGTGGAGGAAGAAATGAGGAGATGTGTGATTAGGAGCCCCAGTGGGCGGCTGTGATGATGGGGTGGCAGAAAAGGTTTATTTGCAACAGCAGGAAACCTCCCTAAGAGAAGTGGCAACAGGACTCTGCAGAGAGAAAGGCCAGGCTGTTGGACAGCTGGAGATGGCTGCGATTCGACCACATCAAGAAAATGGCGGAAGGAACTTTATGTTTCTTTATTTTTCAAGCACTCTGTTGCTTGTGTGACACCATGATAACAAGTTATGGTTGAGTAAGATTCTAAATGCAAGGTCTCTCTTAACAAGACCTCTACTCCTTACGGAATTGTGACCACAGGACCCCTTTACATTCTTCTCAGTACTGGGGACTCCAGAAAGCTTTGCTGGGTTTATACCCATCCACGTTGATTGTAGTATCAGTAAAGGGGGGACCTACATTCACTGAATTCAGTAATTCAGTGAAGAAATTTTAAAGTATGAGAATCTGAGAACACATGCCCTGTTAGCTGCAGAATGGCGACATCATTTGGTGGCAGTTGGCTCCCTGGTAAACTCTGCCCAGCTGGGGGTGGTGAGAGTGAAAGTGACACACGATGTCACAGTATTGTAATAAAGATGGTTTGACCTCATAGACCCCTGACCAGGTCACAGAGGCCCTCAGAGGGCCCCAAACCACTCTGAAGACCCTTCTAGCTATTTCTACTCAAAATGAGGTGGGGGCGGGGGGCGGGGAGATTGTGCTGATTCTTTCATTCAGTAAGCCCTCACTCATTTCTCTTTCCTGGATAATTAGCTCTGTGCGCAGGTTTAAAAATAAAGAAGGCTGAATTTCACAAATTGTTTGTGGCCTGGAATTGGTACTGCTGGTAGTAGGAAAGAAAACACAACAGCAACAGAGGAAAACGTCCAGTTGCTGATTTTTCTATAATTATTTTTAAACCTTTTAGGTTAGACCTGTGAGTCAAGAGAATGTACTGTAGCCACATAACATAGGGAACTTCTTGATCCCTTGGGGTAAGTGAACACCAGGTCTGATTCTGTCTCCAACCTGGGGAAGATTGAAGAAGAGCTGTTCCCTCCAGGGCCTGGTTGGTGTGGATGAGGCTGGACGCAGGGTTTGAGCTCCCTGACCATGGGCTTGGCCGAACTTCCAGCTTTCAAGGTTCCTCTCCAAGTGATAGCACAAAATGGCAGCAGCCTGTTCTCCCTGTCCCCTCTTCACTCACATAAAACTTTCAAGAATTAAATAGAAAATGGAGGTTTGGGGAACATACAGAGAACAGCTTGGTATTAGGGCTGATTGTTTTGAGACCCATTGCCCTTTTGCAGTTAGCCTCTGACAATAGCCATGAATTCCTTTGTCTGAGTCCATTTTTCTGAAGATGCACAGTTGATGAGCCTTTCTACAACATGAGGCTTGCTGTGGACTTCGTTCCCAGGGCTGGTGTCTGCCAGATCTGACGAGTCAGTTCCCATCACTGCCGGCTGAGATTTTTCCCATCACCAGGACAGCAGAGTCCATCTTCCCTTAGAGGGTTTGTTATTTCAAGAAAAGCCAAGCATGGAATTGCTGGGAATCGCTGCTGCTGCTGCTGCTGCTGACCACCCGGAGCACATTTTCCCTACTGGTTGTTTTTCTTTCCAGCTTCCTGGGGCTTTAGTGGTATTTACATTTCCGCCCTGTCATTTCACTCTTTCATGAAAATCCATTTGAATGAGATGACTGGATCCAAATAAAATTTTTTTCATTGTTGTTTAAAATGAGTCCAAATGTCCAACAGTCTTGCTGTTGGTTACTGAAATGGAAAGACTGAAAAAAAAATTATTTGCATAGTTTTTCTGCTTTAAATCTAGTAAAAGAATCATTTTGCATGCCCTGAGGAACACAGCAGGCACCAGTAACCTGCCTTCTTATTTTCTATAGCATCCGTTTCTACTCCACACTTTGAGATTTGTGATGCAAAGCTGCTGAAAGAATTCCAAATGATTTTCAAATGAAGTATCTTCTCTGAGGTGTAAGGAATGCTTCAGGTCTTCAAATGTCCTTCCACTCAGTGTGGGCTTTTCCTTTGTCATCTGGGTGAAGAGCAAAATGGACAAGTAGATAGTGTGTGCTGCATGATGGCCACAGTAAAGCCAGGTTAAACTTGAGCTCTCCATGTCACTGCATCTGCTGATCTACTGGTGTTAACATTGTCCTCGAAACCCGTCTCACTTAACGCTAGACCACGGCCCGCCTTTCTTATCTCCCTCACCGGGGCTCCTCCTTGGCTTGCCTTGCTTGGCTTTCCTGTGGTTGGCACCTGTCAACCTAACAGCAGGCATTTTCCTTCTACTCCTCAGCTGCTAACAGGCTGGGGCCACCTCAGTGCCCTGCGCATATCCCATGCTCGATTCCTTCTGTCTTTCCTTTTGCATCTATGTGTCCCTCTGGATTCCCTTCCCACATGATCTAACTCAGGCCATCTTCCCTCCAGAGCCATCCTCAACTGCTGTGAGTTCTTGTATTGATTGGCTTCTTCTTTGACTCCTGCATTTATCCAGTCTGCCCTCTAGAAAACCATTCCTTGCCACAGACTGCCTCCTGACTTACCTTCATTATATTAGTCCTGCTGTTGCTTTCCCTCTGAGGACAGGGCCATAGGCCAGCAATGATGTTTTCCTTACACCACCAAGAAACTCAGGTGGGGCTTGGGGTGAGCTGGTATTAGAATAGCTAAGAACGTATGTTTGATAAACTGGAGATGCAAAGGGAAAAATGCATGAGTTGAACCTCGGGGTGCCTGGTTCTAGGTTTTATGCATGAAGGCTACTCCATATAATGGTCCGCATTTTTTTTTTTAAGGGTGGATAGATTTTATTTATTCAAGTTGTTAATGGGCCTTTCTTATTTATTTATTTATTTATTTATTTACTTACATGTGGTGCTAAGAATAAAACCTAGTGCCTCACACATGCCAGGCAAATGCTTTACCACTGAGCTACAACTCCAGCCCATGGCCCACGTTCTTAATGGAAAGGCAAGCATGTAGTCATATAATCTGAATGTTTTGAAATGTTACTTATTCTTTATATATTTACATACAATGTATTTTATATATTTGAAAAACAAGGATGTTTGGACTGGCCATTAAAAATGTTTTTCATTATGTTGATCAGTTCTACCTTGGCATCAGATATTTTGATACCTGACCTGGGTGTTTCACAATGTTGAATGAAAGTTTTGGTATGAAGACACCACAGATAATTTACTTAAATAGAGCTAATGTCATATATTAGGCCACTTAGAGTCTGAAATTTGGAGCTGGAGGATTGAAAGTGGATGCTCAGATTCTCTGGAGTGGGAAAGGAGGCAGAGCTGACTGATTCCAATCCAGCACTTCCCCAGTGGCCACTGCCTGTTTACTTAACACTATCATTGAGCAATAAAAGATAAGGGAAGTGTTGTTTTGGTCTTGCTTAACTTTAATACAAATATTACTTTTGAGCAGAAGCTTTATTTTGTTGGGCCTTACGAATTTTGTGTTGGTAAGTGTGAGCTCTATCACCTTCACAAGGATACATTTTATGATAATGTCATTATCAAGCTGTCAAGACAAATAATCACTCTGTGGTATGAATCTGATTTTTCATCTTGGAGCCACAACTGGAAAGGCTGCTTGATAATGATAAGGAGCCAGATGACGTGAGCCAGAGAGACTCGGGCTGGATGGGGAGCAGATGGCGGAGGCGACAGGGACGCTCCCAAGGAAATAGCTCAGTGTTTTCCACAGGTGCAAAGGACAGTGAGAGAGGGCGGAAGGTTTGGACCTTGAGATCTTACTCCTTTATTGTACATATAATATCTTTGCATTTTTTTTCTTTTTTGATATCAAAATGTTATTTACAAAGAATTCATGACTTCCCTTTAAATCATATAATGAATTCATTCATATGTGGACTTCTGCCAGGATTTTAAGGCATATGCTCTTGACTATTCAGCAGAGAATTCAGACCTCAAAAGAAAAATTTTAAAGTTTAATGTTTGGGTTCCCATTACCATGTGCAGGGGTGTCCAAACACTCACCCGTACTGTCCCAAAGCTGTGTCGGCACTGATCCTGAAGTCAGTAACTGAGCAGTTCATAATAGTTCATTTTAGAGTTTGTGCTGTGTTTCAGCAGCTTCTGTAACAAGTGAAATATCCTTTTTCTGACATGGGAAATAATGTATATTTTCTTATTTTAAATTTCCATACTAAAATAGATGAATCTCTTTATTCATCTATTGGGTGTGGCAATTGGAGTGTCTTGATCCATTCTAAACTGGGAATGCACTTTCTGGACTGTCCTATCCCTCAGATGAGACCCATCCCAGTCAGAGGGACTTATGAGGCCAAGCATGCAGACTTCGTCCAGAGACCCTGGAATATTGCTGTTTTCCGTGACCTACAACTGAAACAGCCAGCTCAATCAGATGCCAGGTTTTACCCCTCTCCACCCTCCCCACCTTTTATTTTTTAAATTAAAAGTTTCAAATTAAACAGGAGAGTTGTGAGAGTGGTACAGTGCATACATATATATTTTCATCCGAATTTGCCAATTGTGAACATTTTACTATTATTTTGCCCTGTCTCCTTCCATATATGTTTATATGTATGCATGTAAAACATTTTCTATTTCTGAACCAATTGAAAGTCTGTTGCTGACATCATGCTATTTAGCCCTTGTGTACATCAGCATTGTCACTCAAGAACCAGGGCTTGGGGGAGCTCCTGAACGTAGAAGAGAGATGGATATAGCAGAGGACAATGGGGGGCAAGGGAGGAAAGGAAATACTGGAGAATGAAATTGACCAAATTATAATGTTCTATTGTGTGCATGTACACATATGTAACAAGTAATCCCATTATTATGTATAATTATAATGTATCAATTTAAAAAGTGGAAAAAATACACAGTTCACATCAAGATTTCCCCAATAGTTCCAATAATTATCTGTATAGCTACTGTTTTTGATCAAGGATTACACACAGCCTTTAGTTGTTCTATCTCTTTGGTCTTCTTTCATCTGAATAGTTCCCTATGATTTTGTATTGTGTAATAGTGCAGGTTGGTATGGAGACGTCTGGGTCATTCTTTCCGCATAACGTCCCCTGATCTGTGTTTGTTTTCCTCCTCATGATCAGACTAAGGAATGACTTTTGCCAGAGTTCTGGGTAGTTAATGTTTGTCCTTCCTATTACCTCAGACCAGAAGACACTTAATGTTTGCTTGGGCCATTATTGGTGGTGCTAAATTTAATCCCTGGCTAAAATGGTACCCCACTAGATTTTTACATTGTAGAGATCTTGTTTTTTATTAAGAAAAAATTGGTAAATAACCTTTGGAGTAATATTCTGAGGACTGTGTAATTCTCCTGTTCCCCTCCAAACTTTGGTCCAATGTTGTTGATATCTGTTGAGAATCCTTGCCTGAATCCTTACTATTTTGATGATTTCCAAGACCCCAAAGCCTTTTAATTGAACACTCCTGGTTACTGCAGGAGCCAAGGAGGAGTGTGGGAGTGGAGTTTCAAGGCAGAAAAAGCACCAAGACCATGACTGACCAAAGCTGTATCCTGTTCATCTTTGTGCTCTTTCTGCCTAGCATCATGTCTGGCACAGAGAAAGGCCTAGATAAACATTATGGTCCAGAGAACAATAAAAAGAACAGCCTTTTCCAATTTCTTTTTAATTGGGCCTAACAGTTTCTGCTTAGAACATTAGGTTATTTCCCTCAGAATAGCATGGCTGTTTGAGTGCTCCATCGGCATCGACTGTGGTTTTTACCAGCATGCAGCATTTCTTCCATCAGCATCCTTTATATTGAGAGCACAGATTTTTTTTTTTTTACTCATAATTCTTTGCCCAGAATCATTAAAATAGCCTGTTTCCAAGTCCTATGAGGAAATGATGTTCTCTCTTCCAGAAATAATGTCAGATATATTTGTTCCTTTCTCTTTCTCAGAAAATCTCTCCCTTACAACGATCAAAATATGTCTTGATGATTCTTACTCTCAATAGGGTGTATGCAAACTTGAGAGAAGCAAACTGTGCTGCCGTTCTGCATGGTAGCACAGGGCAAGCTATGTTTTCCAGCGGGGGTTGCTCCGTGTGGTCACGCCATTTTCCTGAATACAGTAGGTTTACTATTCACAAAGTTACCCATACATTTACTCACACCAGAGACTCAGAAGCTGGGGTATATTTCTGGACTCCACAGCCAAAGCAGAAACATTACCCATCTTGGAGAACCTTTGGTTTATGTCTAAAGATAGAATTCCACTAATCTTTGTAAACCCTTTTTCTCACATGATCACTAATGTTTAGTAGTTAGTGAACACATTTGCATATCGTTTGTGTTTATTAATATTGAGAAAATTTAGTGTTAGCATTTTTTTAAAAATCTAAATTGAAAGAAATTATTGATTTGTGATTCATATTTCTAGCTCTCTGGAATGGCAAAAATGCAAAATGCCACAAGTTGCTCCCTTATATGTTAGGCAGTGTATTGACTTTTCTTTTGTGGATTCTGCCAAAGTTTATGGCCACCACTCAGCACACATCAGGCTTAACCAGGTGGTGCCACCAAATGAAACTAGACCTTGACTGTTGGAGGTTCCTAAAATTTGTAAACCTGATGCACACTTTATAAGATGTTGAAGAAGCGAAAGTGGTTGGAGACAAAGCTTGCTTTTTTGTTCTTCAACCTCAGGTCGGATTTATAGTCCTGCTGAAGCCCCATTTCATTTCCTCAAGCAGAAGAAAGAGCCTAGCACAAAACCCTCTGAGGTCAAGCAACCAAGAGTTATAAAAATCACCTTTTACTGTGAAATGGTTGAAAGTCCCCAAGCCACTGTGTGGTGGCTAGTGGGGCAGTTATTAGCCTGGCTTTACACAGCTCCACAGATTTGGTTGGTAAGGTGGCAGCAAGTCCAGGTCAAGTTTTGTACAGGCAAGATGAGCATGGCAGCAGCCCCCTGCTTCCTCAGTCCCAGTCGGGATGACACCGAAATGGGAGAGACCACGTGACAGGAGGCATGTGAGATGGGCCACTTTGCCCTGGTGAAGCCTCTTCTAAGTTACGGTCAAGCAGTTTCACAGACCCACAAGCCTACAACTGTGCCCCAAGAGGAAGGAGACACAGGGCAAAAAGGCCTGTGCTCTGTTGAAATGAGGGAGATTGATGGGGCAGGTCTTGTGGCAGTTCTCCACAGATGGTGATGTAGATGACAAGCTGCCTCATGGCAGCTCCACACAGGGCTGCTTGCATCCCTTAATTCCAGGAGAAATTGGCAGAGCATCCCCCAAGAGGTGGATCAGACAACTGTGATGTTTAAGCTTTGCCAACGTGGCCTGTGGGTGCCATGACAAACCCATTTCTTGCATATTGCCCTCCTCATCCTTTAGTATGAGAAGAAATTTGCAGAAATAAGGCATTTGGAATTTTGTGAAGTGGGTTGGGTGAAAACTTCAAGATTTTTGGATAAGCCATTGTGTTATTCAAGATAGGATAGATGTGCTGCAGAAACCAATAACCCTGCCTTCTGGTGGCTTCCCCCACAAAGGTTGGTTTCTTATTCATTGTACATAACACGCAAGAAAAGCTGGGGGGAGCCGTACCTCACACAGTCAACCAGGACCCAGACCGATGGCAGCAGTTCTACCATCTGGTAGCTTTAACATCTGTAACTCCTGGCTCCCTTGGTACACCAAGATAAGACAGGACACAGCCAGAAGATCCTGTGACAGCTTTTCTATGCTTTGGCTTAAAAGTGTCATTAGTTACTTCCATTCACAACATATTGTTCAGGACTCTCACATGAGCCATCCTAACTGCAAGGGGCTGGAAAGAGAGGGACCAGGTGGAATATTTTGTGTGTCATCCATCGTCTTTGCCACAGGCACTTGTTTCTCCAAAGTCCACCTATCAGTCTAGCTTAGTATTTTTACAAGTGAGTATTGACAAAAAAAATTTTTTAAAAATTCTTCTGTGAATGCTTTTACATTTTACAAAGTGCTTTCCCAGGAAAGACAAAGAACTGGAAGTTCAGGGGAAGGGACTACACATGACCAAAACAGTGAGGGGATAATGTTCCAGACTTCAGAAATTACAGGTGGTCCATGTAGTGATACTTAGAAACCAAGTTGTGCTTTAACTTTTGTTGATTTTGGAGGGAGTTAGGCTGATCATTTTGTACTTGTTCATGTTGGATGGAAATCAAGTGGTGGTTGGAACACCATCACAAATCATTGAAGCCACTGTACTCTTCTTCAGACAGTTTGCATCCACACTCTGACCCCAAGTCAGCAGTGTGAAGAGCTCCACTCCTGCGCAGTTGGAGGAAATGAAACGGTATCAGGACTGCAGGTGCGGAACAAGTAACTCTCCCCACAACTCTAAGCAGAGATTTAATTGCTGCTCTTCAGAAGTACAAAACAAGAGAATGTAATAATTAGAACTGTCATTATATACTTTTTCTCACCCTGATGCTGATATTAACTAGTTTTAAGTATATTTTTAACTGTTACTTTGGTATAATTATGAAATTTTTAGCATAAAATTCAAACTGATTTCATTTCTTACATTCGGAATACCTTAAAATAAAAGACCCAGGTTTAGTTGGCTGATGAAGATGAATGAGAGAAGTCATGAAATTCTATTTGGTGTTTAATTTTCTCAAAGACATAGAAAAAATCTTTGAATTTATATGATCTTTCATTATTTTGTTGGGATATAAATAAAAGTCAATAATTTGGGGGAAAGCTTTTGAAACAGCCTTCCCCCAGGCTATACAATTTTTTTTAAAAATATTTTTTCAGATGTTGATAGATCTTTATTTTATCCATTTATTGTTAATGTGGTTTGAGAATAGAACCCAGTGCCTCACACATGCTAGGCAAGCACTCTACCCCAGCCCTGAGGATATACAATTTTTATGTTATCATGTTCAACCCTGACAGGGATTACCAGTGATTTATATTCTGCATTACTTACATGTGAAAGTTGCTCTGGTGGTGCAAAAACAACAGCAACAACAGTCAAACAACACACACACACGCGCACACGCACACACACACACACACACACACCCAGCACACTGCTTTACTGTCTCCCTGCTCTATGGACATAATATCAGTATTTTGAAGGGTCAATGGGGGGAAAAGAGCTGTGTTGGTGCTTGAGATCTTGAGATGGACTGCAGCATACTCTCTCTGCTGGCCTCCCCTTAACCCCACCCAGATCCCAAGGGCAGGTATGGAGGAGGTACTGGGATTTCCAAGTGAATCCTAAGCTGTGTCCAGATATCCAGAATCATGATTGATTATAAGAGGCAAGGACTGCAGTGAAATTCCCATCAAAATTTTGATTTCTTATTAGGCTTGAACAATCAATTGGGAAAAAATAAGGCTTTTCTTCCTGCATTCCCTTCCTATGAACCTGTGAGAGCAGAGAAGCCCAAAGAAATGGTTCTGCACAGTTACCAATAAGGATGGAATTCAATAGATGGTCTAATATTTATCTCTGGAGAAGAGAAGAAAGTTGTTCGTTGAAAGGAGGCCTTAGTAAATTGCTTATGTTTTGATCATCATGAAGTGTCATTTAAGAATTTGTTGCAGAAAATTTCAGAGACACACGAAAGTGGATAGAATGAGTTGCCCCATCTTCCACAGGCATCGATAGCTTACCCCTCTGCTTCAGTTCCTTTCATTTTGCCCAGCTTGTGTCTGGCACTACTCTCTTTTATTTTTAAGAATTTTAAAGCAAGTCTTAGCCCTTGTGTGAAGAAACTTGCCCCAAATCTCCTAACCAGAAGGTGGTGCAGAAATAGGATGAGGCAGCCAAGACCTCTGAAGTGGAGGTGTTCTTCAGGGTGGTACGGCCACCAAGCAAGCAAACTCTTTTCAAGGCACCTCCACGCCCTTGAATCTGGGTGATGAGCGTGCGTGCGGGGTGTTTAGGACCTAGCACCAAAGCCTTCTTGCTAGGATAGCATTTTACTGACATGAAACGCCAGTTTATTGCAGGGCCTGCCTCTCCCCTGAACATATTTATAGAAATTAATATCTACTCACGTGCTTCTGCCAACAGTTCACAGGAATTTAAAACAGTGGGGTCAAGCTCAGGTCACCAGTGAGTGAAGGCTTGAGTCGTGGGGCTCCTCTGTTCTGCTCTGATAAAGTGTCAGGGGTTGACTCTTTAATTGTGGCATTTGGGAAATGACGAAAGATTTGACACTGACTGTTGTTGATTGTTTAAAGATATACTGTTTTGGGGGAGTATGGAGAATACAGTATCCGTGGCTGCTAATGACTCAAAGGTGCTGATCAGTATTTGAGTTTGGTTACCCTCAGTGAGCCCAGGCCTGGTGCTCAGAGCCTGCATTGGTCTCTGTGATCTGGGGAGATCAAAGCTAACCCTGGGGAGGAGTGTTTCCTGCTTTGAAAGAGCTGGTGACCACTCTGGGTTGAGGGGTGGCCAGGTAGGACCAGCCGGATATTCTAGAAGTGGGGTTGATGGGGTGACTGTGATTCCACTGGAAAGGACTCCCCCTCCCAGGTGGGGGTCCCTCCCTGGCCTGTGATGGCCCAGGCAGGGGCTGCAGTTGCCATGTCTGGCTAAGCCACATTCAGAACAGCATTGTGACTCCAGGAAGCCTCCGTGTAAAATATCCTTAATTTCCCTGGAGAGGAGGAAGGAAGAGCTTTCAATTAAGGTTAACACTGGTTACTTTTTCAAGCTAGCTAATTGAACTCTCAGAAAGCAAAGACTTTGTGGAGAAGATGAGAGACAGGATTAGTAAATTTCGATCACAATAACAGCTAAGAAGGAAAGGGCGGCTAGGGAACAGGCAGCCTGGAACTGGAGTGAGCACCCAGGTTGTGTGTAGAAGTCTCCTGAAATGGGTAGGACATCTCTGAGGTCTGTCTGGCTGTCCCTACTTTTCTGGGGTAGATGCCTGATGCTGGGGACTGGAAGGCAAGCCAGAAGGAGAGATGTTAATCTCCAAAGTCAGGTTTTCCAGAAGTGGTAGCTCTTGCTTTCCCTGTTTGAAAGGAATATAACCTAGTACATACTTTCTTGAACTTGAGTGAGTTTCCCAAACCTTAGGCTCTCCAAAACTCAAAACTGTGTCCTGGGCATAGAGTTAGACTCATTCCCTGCCTGCCTGCCTCACAGGGAAGGTGCCATAGACTGAGTTCCAGCCTGTGGAATGTGAGCAGAAGGATAATGTCGACTCTAAGCCTGGCCCAGAGCAGTCTCCCACACTGTCTGCTGTTCTTCTCCTTCCCCTTTTTTTTCTTTTCCCCTGTCTGCTGCCCAGATATGCTCAGAGTGGTCTTGAATCCAGGCAGAGACTCTGTCATCCTTAGTTCCTGAAGGAACACAAGGAAAACTGCCACAGACCAGAGAATTCCCCCAAAGGGAATTGGCAGCACTTTCATGAGCAGGAAGCAAGTTTTGTTGTGTTCAGCTACTGAGACTGGGGTGGGGACAGATATTATAGCAACTGGAGGTATCTACTACAAATATTTTCCCAATTATCTCTATATGAACTATACTGTCATTTAGTATTTTTAAAAATTGATTCACCTTTTATGAATTTTGTTTTAAAAAGTAAACTTTCTATGGTTATCACAAATGGAAACCAGTATCCCTACAAATGGAAGGTTGCTAAAAATAGATTGAGTGAGAACAAAATGGTGTTAGTCATTTCTAGCTAGATGCTATTGCCTGGAGAAGTCTCTTCATGTGAGCCCTGCTGCCTCTGTGCTGTAAAGGGGAAATTAGGGTGCTATTAGGAAGGTGTTAAAGGCATATTAGCACCAAACTTGAGATTTATTCCTTGACAGAATAAGAAGAGTTGAAGAAGAATTGAAAATAACTTTCCCCTAGTGAGATTCAGTGCTCTTTCATGTGCATCTTAGCCATCTGCAGTCATCTCGTTTACCAGTGGTACCTGCTGCACTTGGGAATCAGAGGCTTTGCAAGTGGAGACCAGATACGAATGATGCCTTGAAAATGAGTTGAAATGCACAGTGGAGAATGCTTATGTGCCATCGGCAATAAACCCAGTGCATCTCTTGTAGGGGTGGGATCAAAGGACATTTCTGTGGGCATCGAAAAACTTGGCAACATATAGAGTTCATTTATTTTCCCACTACCTGTAGATGACCTGTGCTGAACCCAGTGTGTACTGGACAGACTCAGAGGAGCACAGTTAATAATGAAAAGAACTGGACTGAGATTTGTTTTGTTGCTTCTTGCAGATAAGACTGGGTTTGCAGTTTAACAAAAGTTAATTGCCTGTTAAAAGAAACACTGTTCAAAGGAATATAACAAGATCCATAATGTTCACAATAGCTCTCTTAATGTTCAGGATACAATCTCAAAATACTATTCCTACAAAGAATCTGTAAAATGGGACCACTCTCAAGAGAAGATGAATAGAAGCCAAAATCCTAAGGTAATTCAAATGTTGAAATTATTGCATAATGATTCTAAAATGGCTAGCATAATTGAGATAAAGGAAAATATTCTTGTACAAATGAATGAAAATATAAGAATTTTCGGCAGGAAAATGCAAAATATTAAAAAAAAGGGGAATCTAAGAAAAATCTAAGAAAAATAATATTCAAAATTTTAAAAAATCCTCTATATAGGCTTCATTAATAGCAGAATAAAAGCAATAGGAGAAAGATTTGGTAAATCTAAGATAAATCAGTAGAAATTATCTTTGGCAAAAGAAGAGAAAATCATTTTAAAAGAGTGAACAGAACCCTAAGACAGTAGGACAAGATCAAGATCTAACGTGTGTACTGTTTCAGAAGGAAATGAGAGGGAACAGAGCAGAAAAAATTTTATAGGAACATATGAAGAGATAATGGCCAAAATTTTTCCAAACTTCATGAAAAACATAAAGATTCAAAAAAGATTCAAAAAAGCTCAGTGAAACTCAAATAAGATACAAAGAAAGCCACACCAAAGCCCATTGTAGTCAAATTGCTAAAACTAAAGACACACTGAAAATCTTGAAAGAAGCCAGGGGAATAGGGCCCATGATGCGGGCTGGGTAGCTGATGCAGTGATGACAACCTCCTCCCTCTGAAGCTGTGCAGCCTGAAGGGCCATACCATATCTTTCAAGTCCTTAAGACGAAACACTGTCAAGCCAGAACTCTAAATTCACTGAAAATATCCTTTGAGAACATAGGAAAAGACATTTTCTTTTAAATAAAAGGAAACATAAGAAACTTCACTGCCAGCAGATCTCCATGACAAGAAGTACTAAAGTTCACGAAGCTGTGTGGAAATGATAGGAGAGAAGCCTGATTTTTCCAGGAGGTGATGTAAAGTGTTGGATACGGTAGATATCTATGTAAATAAAAGAGACTGTGTTTTCTCTCAGTTTATTTAAAATACATGTAATGATTTTAAAAAATTATCTTGTGGGTAGATGGAGCGCAAGAGACAATAGCAGCATTAAGTACAGTGGGGGTGGGGACATCAAATGGAATGTATGGTTGCTAGGTTTGTGTGTTTTCCCTGAAGTGGGATACTAGAACTCTAGAAGATTTTTGTTTGTTTGTTTTTGTTTTTTTGTGGTGCTGGGGATTGAACCCAGGACCTTCTACTTGTGAAGCAGGCACTCTACCAACTGAGCTATATCCCCAGCCCTCTAGAAGGTTTTGAAATGTTAAGGAGGCATATTATATTCCCTAGAGCAACATTAAAAAATGGTGCAAAGAAGCATAGCTAAGAAGACAACAGATAAATCAGAAGGAATTCTAAAAAACTAATCAGAGTGTTTGTGGTGTGGAGTGACTAGAGAGCAGACCCCTTTCCAGTTCTTTGGGTTTGTCATGGAATTTATAAAATTTGATTAACTGTTTCTTTCTTCCTACTCCTCTGGTCATTTTCATTGGATTAGTTCATCCTGTCCTTGGTGCTTGGTCACACATGTTCCTATCCTCCATAGCATGTAATTCATACGTGGTGCTGTTCCTTCAGCAGTGTGGAGATGAGGATTTGGAAGTTTCAAATGGAGAGAAGTATTTAACGTGTATCTTCTGTAGAGATTGTCTTTTCTTAATAATAAGGAAGGCTCTGGAAAGTTAAAAGGCAAAAGTTACCGTGGGAGGCTTAAAAGTAGCCCATAAAATTATGAGTACTGGGTAAGTGGGATCTGATGTCCAGCATGTTTGCAGTTTTCATCATAAAATTCATTTTTGAAACCTACTAACCACTGCCATTTTGTGCATACCTACTAAATGCCAGTACCGTACTGGGCCCTGGATATGTCATATATCACCTAATACTCAAAGTTGTGCCAATGAGAACAAATATTATTTCCCATTTTGCAGATGATCAACTATCTTGTCTTAGGTTAGGTAGTAAATGATGGTGGTCAGATTCAGATCCAGTTGGCTTGGATTCGAATCCCTTCCCACCTATCACATCCCCTACTCTTTGAAATTTATCAAATTTAAATGTTAACACTTGCTTTCTCATCATCATTCATCCATAGATGTTCTTGAGTACCACAGAATAGCAAGTTGCACCACAATACATGATCTGGTGTTGATGGGGGAGTAGTTCGTGCCTTTGCAAGAGCCCAAAGTGCTGGAAGCCCTTTCTTCATCCTCCCCCATGTCTATCTGAAGAACACCAGTTTACAAAAATCTGACAGCATTTGCCAGTAAGATTCGTTATTTTCCACCATATAGAGGAATAAACTGAGGCCCAAATGAATGTATTGGAGAGGCTGGATATGAACTCATATGCCTGGGCTCAAATCTAAAGTGGGGCCTTTCCTTACACTTTAAATTTGAATCTCTAGTCTAGAAATTTAGTGGTAAAGACATGTTTTTCAAAGTGTTCCAGAATTGAACTGGCTGCTGGCAAAGTCAGGCTAGTGAGAGGATGGGAATAGAATCTCTATCAGCCAGCCACATTTTCTCCTGTCTCATGTCTGGAATGTAATGGCAGGATATCAGATCGGTAGTGACATTTACAGGAGACTGAGCATTTTTGACTGCAAAGATGGAGAGTTTTTAAGACGTTATTCAGATCAAACTCCAGGTTTACTTGGAACCATAGCGTTTTAAAGATGTGAAGGAATCTTAGAGAACACTATTCTTCTATTCTCCTTTCACAGGATTTAATGCCTACTCTTGAGGCAGGGACATAGAATTAGTCCTTCCTGTGTCCTGGCTCCCAGTTTGGGCATTCCTCACCATGTTTTACTTCTCACTTACCCTCCATTGGCTTTTTGAAGGAGCAAACTTGTATGAGGCTTCCTCATATGCCTCCTGAACTCTACTGTCCTGAAAGGGTGCCAAGAGTAAAAATGTGTATGTTATAACTTAAATTGTTAACCCATCTTGGAACAAGTTATCCTACAAGATATTATCACCATGAATGAACTTGAAAAGGCGAAGAAACACGAAGGAGGAAGTTTACTGCCTCAACAGTCTTAAATAGTTTTATCAGTATTGTAAATACTGTCTTTGAATAAAATACTAAACATTCACGACATTGCTTGGCCTGGTGTTGTAATAGATGTGATTGAAATCAAAACTTGTTACCTTCTAAAGTCATGTCATTGTGAAATAGAGTAGAAATCTCCAGTAAGTTTCCAAAAATAAGTCCTAAAATATTATGTGGTAGAAATTTTTAGTGGAGACCAAAGCCATCATTCTAAGTTGAAGCCAGTGGACACAGTCATTCTGTTGGATTTCCATTCTGCACAACTGGGGCAACCTTCTTAGTTGTCCTTATTCTACAGTTTGCATTAAAACCACGAAAAAGCTGCAAAATAATTGATTAGATGTATCTAAGATCATATTTTAAATTTATTGAATTTGGAGTTTAGATTTAGTGAATTTGAAAGAGATCAATACTAAAATAGGATTTGATGTCATATACTAAGATAATAGAGTTGAGAAGTTTTTCAACAATGAAAGTAAGAATTTTTTGTACAGTTTTTGAGTTGGACTGGGAAAAAAAAAAAAGAATAAGGTCTGCAACAGCATGTAATACCCAGGATCATCCTGATTTGTTTTGAGTACCATGGGAGAAGCCCCTAGTTTGTTCCTCAACATGTTCCTGGAAACAATACCGTGAAGTGACTTATTGTAAAATAGGTGTTTTTCTATGAGAACAACATTGTGAAGCAGAGTGACTTTTCTGACCAAAGATGCAGCATCATATAAACCATTCTGCCAGCAATAAGCCATATAAACAGATACAGAGAATAAAATTCTGTTGTCATAACGCTTCCACCACAATTGATTTTTACCAAAGGTTTCTCTGACTAGTCAATTGTCATGGAGCTCTTGAAACTACAGCCTTGCATCATGGATGATGCTGTGTAAATGGAAGGACCTTGCATGACTCCAGCTTGTACTCAGTTCCAGTGATGTCAGTTGAGTCAGAACAAATATTAAACATGTATTTATTCCCCAAAGTGACCTTTTTGCCTCTAAATTTTTATGTTTCAACTTACAGCGTACACTCTAGCATTATTAGACTGTGAGAGAATGACTTACACTGTGGACAAGTTTCAGAAGACCTAGGTTTCCTCCTGAGATATCTGAATAAGACCTTCCACCTCTGTTACACTGAATTTCCATGGAGTGGATCAAGGCTTTATTGGTTCACATTCTGAGTGCAGGAGTGGGGACTCCTTAGGTATCTGTTATTGTGGTGGAGAGAGGAGAAGGAAGAGGAGACAGAAGAATGAAAAAAGAACAGCAGCTAACCCAGCCTTTCTCCCTGTGTCTCTTCTAACTGTCCCACTTAATTCAGATGTGCTATTTCAATGGCTCATCATCAGACAGATGGCACTCTTTCCTCATCATAGCAATAAGAAGGAAGTATTGGATTTAGTACTTCTTTCTCTTTTAAAACCATGGGCTATGCTAACCATTTCTCAGGAATGCTAAGATAGGCTAAGACTATATCCTGCTCCTGATCCTTTAGGAACAGGCCAGTCCAGGCAATGACCAAGTCCGAGAGCAGCCAATTTTCTCGAAATTGATTTTTGTAAAAATGAAAAAATTCACCTGAAATAGTGTGTTCTCATAAATATACCTAAATCCCCAATCCAGTTTTTCTGTGGTAGGTGGCAGTTGAAAAAAAAAAAAAAAGCAATTCTCTAGGCTATTCTAATATAGAGCCAGCGTTTTGCTACTGTATTAGAGCCTTTCATCTGCTAAATAATCAAAGAAAGAATGGAGGGAAGAGGGCTCATTTTACTAACATCTAGTGAATAGATTGAAATTGTAAATGGTCGCTTCTTTATAATAATGACAATATGCACTAGTATTCACTATATTACGGGCACTGTACATGCATGAACCCATTGAACTTGCCCCATAGCCCTTACTTTCCCTGAGTGTCACAAAGAATCCAGCTCTCCTCCCAAAAGCGTTCACCCCTTTCCACTCTGTCCCAGCACCTTTACATTCTTCCTTTCTCATCTTATTTTTCCTTCAGTAAATGCAGTGTAAGTCAGGCAGTCTAACATGGACTACTGCTGGTCACATGCTTAGCAGCCCAAGTATTGCTGAGGAATTTCAACAGCTGATTTGTTTGTCCCAGTCTTGGATAAAAATGATATATTATGAACAGCTTATGAAGAAAATGTTTTATTAAAAAAAACTGTCTGCTTCAATTTTCCATGATTGAGGACAGGTAATTTCTGTCCATGGAAGATAAATAGTCTCTATCCTTTAAACAATTTAAAGCATACTTCATGCTAATATTCTGCATTTGCCTATGTCTTTTATTTAAAAAGTATTGACCCAGTATCCTAAAGCAGGACAATGATTAACTTAGTTCTCAGGGAATGGAGGTCTTTAAATAATTTTCTCTGTTCTCCATCCCTCTTACTGTAAGCATGCAGCAAAGTCTTGGCATCTGTTCGAAATAAATGTTCTGCTTCTTTTCTGTGTTTTAGTCAGTGTACATTTTATCTGAGTTCTCCCGCCCCTTCCCCACCCCTTAGTAATCTACAGGAAACCAGACCTTACTAATTTGAGTGCTTACACCCAGAGTTACTTATTATTGCACTAGTCCATATTTGCCAGAGCTTGTAGAGGATTTGTATTGCTTTCAGTGTCATAAAAATTACAAAAGACCAACCCTTTAAATAATGTGTGATTGTGAGGGAAACTACAAAAGCAGGAGAATTTATTTGGACTGACTCTTTACAACAAATTGCTCCTTTTAAAATGCTGTATGTGAGAGAATTTTTCTTTTTTTCTTTTTTGGAAAGGACTGTTAAGTAAAACAATTTGTAGTGAAAACTTATTGTGGTCAGAGAGAGTTTCTTCTGTTTGGACACCTGTTGCCCAGCACCCAAATGTTTTCCAGGTTAATAGTTCATGATTGTGCTGTTCTAGAATGTTCAATGGTTCTTCATCTTCATCATGCAATAGAATCCTAGGAGGGTTTCTTAAGGCCCACATGACTGACTGCCCTTCCTAGACTTTCAGATTCCTAGGTCTGGGTTGGGGCTGATAATTTGCATACTTGATCATGTTTCCAGGTGAAGCTGGTGTTTCTCCTTGGATAATAGGCTAATGATGGTGAAGTCCAGCAGGTTTTGATTTTAGAGATAAGATGCCCATTCAGCCTCTCTGAATAAAGTACTGCATTTCATTTTACCAGTAGATCACCTAAAGGAACCGGTAGGGGTTGCAGGAGACCTGGAAGATGATGGAGAGGCAGTGCCCTTGGGGGTAGTTCTGGTGTGCCATACCTGCCCTGCATCCTCACATCACAAGGTGACTTGAGGCACCTCTCTGGGGGCCAGTTACTGGTGTTGCAGTTCACCATAGCTTCCAGACCCCAGTGGCATCATGGGAATTCCTGTTTCTCCCATGCCCCCCACCCCAACCCTGAATCCACAAGGTTTCTTCCCATCTACAGGGAATTCCATTTTCGCTTCCTTGGTTTGCAGGGGCAGGAGCTATGGATTTTCCTGGATGGCTTGCACTGAACGGCCTGAATGGCCTTGTGTCTTATTCAGAGCTTTTACCTGGTAGTTAGCAAACTGAACTGCTTTGCTCATTGGTAGATGGAGCATTTGGTGGTGGTAATGGTTATTATTTGGAAGATGTAGCACCCAAGTTTGAAATTCTCCTAAGCAGTGATTTGGAGGATCTACTTCCTTTAGTTATACAGTTGGCTTTCTCCTGTGTTCATTCAGGTTGCCAAATCTTCTGTATAATTCTCGTCCCCCATCAAAGAAGAAAACAGGAAGAAAAAAAAAAAAAAAGGAGTACTTCTATTTTTGCGGAAGAAGAGGAAAGAATCCAGGAAACATTTCCGAGGACTCTGTGTTTTTTTTTAGCTTCTTCTCCTGATGCATGTGAAATTCAAGGACAGTTTGTCCAGTTACTAACATTGCATGAGAATTTTTAGAAATTAATACAAAATGTAGCTTTCTCTATCCCTACCTCTTAAGAAACTATGGGAAGTATCCAATTCGCATAATTGAAGTAAAACAATTCTTTTGTAAAGATCACATTTTCTTGTCCCTCGGAGTTGTCATAAGAGGAGGGCATGGAAAGGTGCCTCTCTGTGCCTGGGTTCCAGTGGCACTGTGTGGGTAGCATAGCTGGGCCAGCCTCTGGGGGAGCCAGGCTGCATCACTCTGCTGGGATAATTAGAAACAGCACTTCTTCGGGTTTGTTGTAAAGCTAGGTCTCTGGCCACCCCAGAACTGCCTCCTTCTCCCCTCTCTTGCTTAAAGCTTTATATTCTTGATTTTTGCTTTGAATCTTCCTAAGGTAAGAAAGTTTATATTCTCATGAGACTTTACATCATCTGTTCATGAGTATCAGAGAATAGTTCATTATTACTGTTTTGGAATCTCTATTTTTCTCTTTGTTTTATTATTTTTCTTTCATCATCATCATCAGTATCATCATCATGATTGTTATTTTGCCATACTGGGGATTGAGCCCAAGATCTCACGTGTGTTAGGCAAGCCCTCTACCACTAGGCTATGTTCCCAATCCTTTTAAAACTTTTATTTCAAGACACTGTCTCACTAAACTGTTGAGGCTGACCTCAAACTTGTCGGTCTCCTGGCTCAGCCTCCAGAGTCTCTGGAGTTACTGGCATGCGCTACCATGCCCATACCATTTGTTATTTTTAAAAGGCTTCAAGATACCATTAAGAGAATCCACAGATAGTTCTTTTGGCAGATATGTTGGTTACAAAAATCCTTGGCCACACACCAAGTCGATGACCTATAAATACTCCATGCTGGCTCTGCTCTCTCCTCTTTGTGATTCACTGGAATGGAGATCTTGGATCCATGCCTTAAGGAAAACGTTATTTTGATGATAACCAAAGATTCTAATCTGAAGAATTGAAGACACTGATTATAGACTGGAGGATTTCTCTTAGCCTAAAAATTCATTCTCTCGATCACACTAGTGTATGCTGAGTTTGGGGAGAGGATAGCAGCTCACATGTCACTGTTTTAAAATCGTACTGGGTAATGACAGCCAACTTTGTCCTCCCTGACCTTCAGGTTTGGTGAGATCCAGATTACTGTCTGAGATGTGCAGAAAAGCATTTGTGTATGTAAGAGAGAGAAATGTAATATATACTTAGAATAGTTTTAGTGTTAACTGTTGGGATATTGGAACTATTAATAATATTTGAATTGTGGTGCTTTTCAATTTGGGTGAGTGTCTGTTAAGCGCTGCATGGGCATTAGCTTATTTTATCCTTCCAACAGCCCTGTGATGTAGTTTCTCTACCACCCCCATTTGCAAGTTAAGGAACTGAGACCTTAAGAAGATAAATATCTTGTTGATGATTTCATAGGGAGTCAGTAGCAGCACAGAATTTGAACTCATCTCTGACTTCAAAGCAAAGTTCTTATGTACTTTGTTACTCTAAGGAAGCTTCTGGTTGAAAACTGATCTGAATGTGGTCAAAATTGTTGCCTGGGCAATGCCACTCCTCCTCCTTGCCATCTTTGGATCTTTCCTATAAGAAAGAGCACAGGCAGCTGTCATGAGCTATTCTTCCCTCTGTTCCGGGGCTTCACCTTCACACTGCATCCCAGCTCCTTTTTTTTTTTTTTTTTTTTTAAATAAAGGAATGAGGGAAACAGAAGGTAACTCTCACCCAAGCAAAATCTGTGAACCATAGGTCTATCTCTATTTAACCAGAGTATTTTCTCCTAATAGATAGTGTTTAATATTATGCTATTCCATAAGGACATCATTACTCCTTAGCCTTTTCAAAGGGTACTTTCTGAAAGTATGGCTATTTATTCAGCAGGTTCCAAGCACCATATCTTACTGACTCTTCTAGATGTTAGATCATTCCTGTAGAATTACAGTCAGCTAAAATGTAACATGTGCAACACACATAATAACATGAAGTACAAGAAACACCAATTTTATCACGGGAATTGCATAAAGTTGCATTAATAAATTATTAATGCCTGATGCCAATATTTATAAATACTGTGTGAATATTGATAATATTGATATGTGTTGGGTGACAAATAAAGCATTATTTATAGTAACCAAATAGTCCTAAGCCTTATAGATCTAATACTAAGAAAGTTTTATATGCTATCACATATTAACATTGATTCCTTCAGTTTAATTTTTTTAAAGATGGTTCTTTTTTAAAAAAATTTTTTTTTAGTTTTAAAAAAATTTTTTTTTAGTAGATGGACACAATGCCTTTATTTTATTTTTTTAACGTGGTGCCGAGAATTGAACCCAGTGCCTCACACATGCTAGGCAAGTGCTCTACCACTCAACCACAACCCCAGCCCTAAAGATGGTTCTTTAAAGGCAGTCTTTCCCTTAGAGACAGTTGGAACTGTATGGTGTCATGGTAATTCTCCAGGTGATGAGAATATCAAACAGGAACAACAAAAGGAGCTAACCTTTGACACGTGGGAACATGATGGTGACTTCTACTTACCAGGGATTTGCCAGACTTGTAAGCAGGCTTTCTCACATCATCAGCCCAATGTGCCATACACATTGTATCCCCATTGCACAGGTGAAAACGCTGAGGCTCACAAGGATTAAGCTCTGATCCAAGGACACATGACTTGTAGATGGTGGACCTGGAAAGCCAGAGTCTTGTTGGTGGCGTTTCATTGCCTCTTAAAACCTGAGATTCTGTTGTCCTGTTCTGGTCTCAGCTGTGGTGCTCAGCGGTGTGAGCTGGATATTAGGCAGGGTAAGTCATTAGCATGACTTTGGACTCAAGGCTGAAGGAAGTGGCAGGTTAGTGAGATATGGGGAGACAGTGCCTGGCCATCCATGGGCCACATATCCAGGAGCGAATGGGCAGGACGTAGTTTCTGATCTTAAAGGAAACAGATTCCAAACGAGAAAGTACTTAACTAATTGTATTCAAGTAAGCGGCAGTCTGCAAACCTGCAGATCTAGACCAGAACTGTGTGGGATGGGCATCTCAGGACAGGAAAGGATGCTGGTCTCTCTGTTCATGCCGATTTTTTTCTTTATGGTCAGGAACTGTTACAAGGTATGTATTGCACCTGGCAGGTAAGATAGATTCTGAAGGACTCTAGAACTAGACTGCAAGTGTTTGAATCTTTATTTTACCTCTTATTAGCTTTGTAGATTTGTTCACTTTACATCTCTCTCTGTACCTCCCTTTCCTCCATCTGTAAAATGGAGGTAATGATAAGGAAATACCCCCTCCTAGGGTTGATGTGTCAATTAAATGAGATAATATATGTGAAAAGCTTAGAACAGAGGCATTGTTCTAAATGTCGGTGGCTGTTGGCATTGTCGTGGTTGTCGTCATCATCATCATCATCATCATCATCATCAATCATGGTTGTTGTTGTCAAAAATGTTAAGTACACTTAACAGTGGCCTCAGATGGAGCAGCTCAAAGCCCTTAGTCAAATTATGATCCATTTTGAAATAGTGTTGGAAATGGATGCTCATAGCCAGAGGGGCGGTGGGATGGGCATTCAGCAGAGTCATGTACTGGTAGGAGGGTAAACTGGTGTAACTTCTGGGAGGTCAGTTAAGAGCTTTGTTATCCAAAATTCTAAATAGGGTCTGGGGATATAGCTCAATTGGTGGAGTGCTTGCCTCACATGCACAAGGCCCTGGATTCTAATCCCCAGCACCACCAAAAAAAAAACCAAAAAACAATCTAAATAGACACAACCTCTGTAATCTAGGAGTTCTGCTTCTACAAAGTTCTACAAGTGCCTAAACAGCGTACAAGGATAAATGAAGATATTAACAATTTATAGAGGTTAATGTTTATGGAACAAGAAAAGATTTAATACTAGTGAAAAAGGTGAATTAATAAACAATATAGAGGAGGCTCTCGTCAGAACTATAGGTATTGATAGATAGTTTCAAATGAGCTTTTGTTCAATTATAGCCAGAGGTTATAATCACATCCCAATTTCAAAAAACTTTCTTATGCTTTTTGGGTCTAGTTATGTTTTTTTCCATCAGTGTCCACATACAACTTTTCATCTGAATACTGAGAATTTTGAGATCCTGTGAGATGACTTTTCTCTCCCTAAAAGGGATGAAACACCACGGAGTGTGATTGATTATTTGATGTTCATTAGGAGCACACAATTTGGGCAAAAGCATCCCTTGTCATTTAGGAGGAATACTGCCATTTTTTAAAATGGTTTCTTTAGCAGATCATTAGTTTTTTTCCTATTTGCTCTTCCCACAAATTGGATTTACCTCCAGGCAACATATCAATTTAAAGAATCGTGATGAGAAAATGCCAAGGACGCGGCATTAAAACCAGTGTGGCTTTTGTTGTTTGAAACAAGTATCTGTAATATGTCTTTGAATGCTCAGCTGCCCAGTCTGTGGCCTGGAGGGCTGAGTGCTTATCTTAGGAAATACTGAATTAACTTCATTCCAATACATTGAGGTACAGGCAAAATTCATTTTAATGTCAGCATGTTCTGCTCTGTTTTTGGACAGGTAATGTCCAGCGTATAGCACTACAAACACAAAGGCTAGGTCCTGACTGTCACCTGAAAGGTCAGAAGAATTGCAATGTAAGGCAGACCCTTCCCATTGCTGTATGAGAAAGGAATCTCGTGTGTGCCTAGTACATGGCACAAATGATCAACTATTAGGCATCGAGTCTTTGAGGCATATGGTGTCTGTTCTCAGCAGGTTGATCTGGGAGGGAGGGGGAAAAGGAGGGGGAGGGAGGCAGACCCCCACTTAAAAACTGATTCTCTTGTAAAAATCAACTTGACTGTAGATAACATTTTCCCAGAAATCCAGGGATTTTCTGTAAAGAAGTTTTGAAGTTTAGTGGGTTGTATGATCATTGATGCAATCACTCAACTCTGTTGTGGCAGAAAACAGCCCAAGCTATATGAAAACCAATGTGTGGGACTGTGTTCCAGTAAAACTTTATTTACAAAAATAGGTAAATTATTTGTTTACCCTTGTTGTAAATTATCATTAATTTCCCAGACCAGCCCATAGATATTTATTCGGTAAGTTGTAAATTGCACACTTACAATATAATTTCATTTTATTATTATTTTTCAATCAAAATAATGTTAGGACACGTCTAAAAACTGCACATTTCTATTTAGCACTTCCCAGATCTCTTCCCCAAAAGCAATTCCTTTATCTTTTTGCTGTTTCTTCTGGGCGTTTCCTTCAAATCTAAGTTAAATATAGCCTTTAATTGTTGTTTCCCAATTTATTAGTTTTAGACATCTCTTGACTTTCTGTGAAGATGGATGAGAATTTAGTTGCCTGATACCCTCAGATGCCCAGTCCTCTCAATGTGATTTTGTTACTTTTGTTTCTTATTACCGAAATACTCATAGCAAAAAGTTTACTTCTTTTTAAAAAAATTTTTTTTTATTTGTAGATGGACACAATACCTTTATTTTATTTATTTATTTTTATGTGGTGCTGAGAATCGAACCCAGTGCCTCGCACATGCTAGGCAAGCACTCTACCACTGAGCCACAATCCCAGCCCAGAAGTTTATTTCTTAAGCATACAGTTTGACCTGTTTTCATTAATATGCACTAGCTTTTGGGTTCCCTGCTTTTTAAACTTAGGCTTTTGTTACTCTGTACATACAAACACTTTTCACTTTTTGTATAAGAAGGCTCATGGCATCTCATTTGATTCTACAACTACACTTTCAGTCTTAAGTGCTTTCTCAAAAGGTTGAATCTAAAAACTGAAAAGTCAGGGAATAATCTCTGTGACTTGCTTATAGTGGAGCTAATGACCACTCTAATTTAGTGTTCTTGTTCTTACAGCTTCCAGCTTTCATGGAATTCCCAAATGCCTTCTTTCCCTGCTTTTTGTCCCTTTAAGCACAACTTTAATTCTTGACATTCGTCCACATCAGTGCCTACCCACCAGGTTCTCCTCCTTGGGTCTTTCTGTTCTCTATCTAGGGCTGTGGCTGTGTCATTCTGAAAATTTCCTTTTTCAGATTCACTGCTTCCCCAGACCATTCCGTCTTCATTCTAGGCCACACCCTTACTGCTACGGTTTGACCGTGAGGTGTCCCCCAACAGCACATGTATGAGATGATGCAAGAATGTTCAGAGGCAAAATGCTTGGGTTATGAGAGTCTTAACCCAGTCAGTGAATTAATCCCTTGATAGGATTAACTGAGTGGTGACTGGGGGTGGGTAGAGTGTGGCTGGAGGAGGTAGACATTTGGGGCGTGTCTTTGGGGCTTATATTTTGTAGCTGGTGAGTGGATTCTCTCTCTGCTTCCTGATCACCATGTAAGCAGCTTCTCTCTACCACACTCTTCCACCATGATGTTCTGCTTCACCTGGAGTCCTGAGGAATGGAGCCTGCTGTCTGTGGACTGAGATCTCTGAAACCATGAGCCCCCAAATAAACTTCACTCCTCTAAAACTGTTCCCGTCAGGTCCCTTGGTCGCAGCAGCAAAAAAGCTGCCTGAAACTCTCGCTGTGGTTGTGCGTATCTTCAGTAGTCTTCCTATAAATGCATGTGTGTGGGGTGGGAGAGGTGGGAACTCACTTATTTGAGTCCTTAAATGTCTGAAAATCTGTTTTTTCTGTCCTCATTTTGGATTGATGGCTAGGATGAATGTGGGATTCTAGGATGAAATTGTGTTCCTTTGGCCCCAGTGGCATTTGGAGGGTGAGTGACAAGAATGGGGCACGGGGGCTGCTCCTCAGTAGGAGCTTCGTTTAGTTTCAATCTTCCACACTCCCTCTTGAAAAATCTGATGCTATTTTCTTGACTGTCTTTGGGAATTTCGAAATTCTCTTCAGGACCAGTTCTCCTCACTCACTCATCTCCATTGTGCTCTTTTTTGGAGGTTTTCCTAATATGCCTGGTAGCCATGATAGCCATTCATAATCAAGAGTGAGACCATTTGCCAGCTGCTTTGTGACTCTCTCTGTGGACTTTGTTTTATGAAGATCGAATGGGTTGGCCTGAATATGGAGTATTTTTTTTTTTTGAGGGCTTATAATTTTTGTACAAAAGATTGCTCCAAAATGTATTTTCTTTTTCAGGGGAGGATGTGCAGTGCTGGTAGAGGAGGAAGGAGAGATTATTAGAGATTATTAAAATGGAGCAGGACACGAGGTAGGGTTAGTGGTTGGTTGTTAGGGGTAGGGTTAGTGGTTGGTTGTGTACATGACTTCAGATGATATCTCAATCCTGCCCCAACTCTCACACACAGCCTCTGCCTTTCCAGGAATCTCGAGTGTTCTCCAGTCTGCAAGACCAGTGGGTTCTGCCCATGGAGTTTTACATTGTAGACTGTTTCAGTAATTATGTTTTCTATAGAGAAAGAGATTTGTTTGGGTGTCCTCAGAACCCTTTGCATTTATTGTTGTAAGTTTATGCTGTTATTTTCTGAACTTTTAAAAATACTTTTTTTGACAGTAGAGTGTATTTTGACATATTATACATACATGGAATATAACTTATTCTGATCAGGATCCCATTCTTGTGGTTGTGCATAATGTGGAGTTTCACTGGTCATGTATTCATAAATGAACATAGGAAAGTTATAGCTGGTTCATTCTATGGTCTTTCCTATTTTCACTTCCCTCTCTTCTCTTCATTCCCTTTTCTTTAATCCAGTGAACTTCTCTTCTTCCCTCTGCCCACTTCTTATGTGTTAGCTTCCACATTTCAAAGAAAACATTTAGCCTTTGGTTTTTTGGGGTGGGCTTATTTCACTTAGCATGACAGTCTCCAGTTCCATCCATTTACTGGCAAATGCTGTAATTTCATTCTTCGTTATAGCTGGGTAATATTCCATTGTGTATAGTTACCACATTTTCTTTATCCACTCCTCTGTTGAAGGTTGCACTGAGGTTGGTTCCATAGCTTAGCTATTGTGAATTGAGCTGCTATGAACTTTGATGTAGTATGCTGATGTAAGTCCTTCAGGGGTATATGCTGAGGAGTGGGATAACTGGGTCAAATGGTGATTCCATTCCAAGTTTCCTGAAGAATCTCCATAGTGGTTGCACCAATTTGCAACCACATTACAGCAATGTGTGAGGGTGCCTTCTCCCCCACATCCTTGCCAACATTTATCGTTACTTGTATTCTTGATAATTGCCATTCTGACTGGAGTGAGATGGAATCTCATTGTAGTTTTAACTTGCATTTCTATAATTGCTAGTCATGTTGAACATTTTCTCATATATTTGTATGTCTTCTGTGAAGTGAGTTTATGCCATTTTTAATCTCTTAACTCTGATCTTAAGGACGTTGACTGAAGGAGAGAAGATCAACTTGTGTGGGTGATCAGAAGTCACATTATTATTTTCCACACCTGTATTTTGAATTGTAATTGGGCAATATTTTATTCTGCTGTTCATTTTATGCGAGTGGCTTGGTCTGCTAATTTAACCTTCATCTATATGAGAATTAATTGAAACCCATGATTCTAGAGACCACATTTTGATCATATAATATTCCTTCTACTACTTCACTCTCCTAGACTTTTGCCTCCTGGTTGTGTGATGCTTGGCTGAGATGGGGCTAGAAGAATAGCTCCTAACTCCTCAGGAAGCCAGTAGCTGTGAACTGCTTTTGAAGTGATTTCCAGGGCTTCTTGGACTCAGTCCCCATAAGCAACACAAGAGAGACAGACTCAGATTATCCATAACTCTAGTAATAAATTATATTTTGGTAAATTGGAGCAACCCACGTGATTATGTCTTGTTCTTGGTGCTACAAATTCCACACATACCAAATTAAATCTTGAGAATTACAGAAAATTGGAATGAAGACATTCTTGCTTCTTGTGTGCTTTCCTTTTGCTAAAATTCTTCCCTATATGCTAAAGAATGCTCGCTGGCTGGTCTCCCTCTAGGATGCAGGGCCTAGGGGTGCCCATTTCATCTTCAATGCAGAAAGAGGCATTGTTGAAAACTGGGGCTGTTAACCCAGGCACCATATGGATACAGACACCTATGTTCTGCAGGACAAGGGAGAGAAACGGGGTGTTGGTGCCTCTGTGTTCAGCCCTTCAGGAAGGCTTCCATCCCCTCGATGGGGCAGACCTCTTCATGAAGTTTAAAGTAAATCAAGCTGTTAATTCCCAGATTTTTCTCTCACAGGCTTTCCTCCGGGAAGAACAAAACAAATGGTTGCTGTGGTTCATTGTTAGCAGTTAGAACGCGGTAGCATTCCTGTGCTACTTTCTTTAGGCTCTACTCACATTTTTAGCTAATACTAAGTACTTTTTGTTTGCTTTGAGTTTTTGAGCAAATGGTAAGCTGGGAGGTGCCCAGGGTTAAGGAGTTATAAAAAGCTGTAGGCTTCTGCTTTTGAAACTGAGGGTAATTCCCTAAGCCTTCCCCCAGCTTCAGAGACAGTCCCACCCAGAGCTCCCATGACACTGCCCAGGTGGTGGTGTTTTCACATGGGAGTTGAGGCTCCATCCAGTTCCACTTGAGCCCATGGGCCTTGTGTTATGTTTGGATCCTAAATGTCCGTCAGAGGTTCATAAGCTAAAAGCTTGGTTGCCAGCCTGTGGCATGATTGGCAGGTGGTGAAACTTTCAGAAGGTGGGGCCGAATGGACGGAGGGTAGGTGCCTGGGAGCGTGCCCTTGAAGGGAACATGGTGCCTCCTCTTTCTTGCCACCGGGAGTCATGTAGTTCTGTTCTGCCACAATGCTTTTCCTTACCATAGGCCCAGAAACAGCTGAACCAAGTGACCATGGACTGCAACCACTGAAACCATTAGCCAAAATAAATCTCTCCCTGTTAACTTGATTTTCTCAGGTATTTTGTCACAGAGAGGGAGAGCTCACTCACACACCTGTATGTAGGTGTGGAATCATCATTTCTCTACATCATCCCTTGTTGGAACAGTGGCCATGGGTCGCACCCATCATTTCCTTCTCAGTGCTTGTGGGTTTTCCTGGAAGCTTGTTCACACTTGTCTTCATAAAACCAGACACACTTGGAGTTAGGAGAAAGTGTCTAAGTGGTGACCCTCGCCAGTGCATGAAGGTCTTTCAGGTAGACAGGACACTTCTCTGGAGTAGGAGAGTCTCTCTGAGCACAGAGTACACTCTTGTGTATATTAAACAAAAATGTATTGGGAAATAGGGGAATGGTTAAAAAAAGAGACAGGATCTATCAATCCTAAATGCAGTTAATTCTGTTGACCACAAGTTACTCTTTTTTCCTATGATCTAGCACTCAAATTTGACCTCCCTAACTAAGTACTATAAAGTACTGGTATGACAGCCCTGGCCTTCGCAGGTCTCACCTTGACAGTTGGCATCCAACCCCACACATGAAACTGCAAGGGAGGTGAGTCTTACCAGACTTCTAGGAAGGGATTAGTATAATGAAGATCCACATGGCTTCCTGGAAAATGACTTCCTGTGTATTTACTTATTCATCATATTGTTTTCTGGCCATGAGAGGTATTGTGTGAGATGTTGTGGGTCACTTAAATGTAAGTGACATTGAAGAACTAATGCTTTAGGACACTGGTGAACTAATGGTGTGGATAAGACAAGTTATGAAAATAACTTTAATATAGTGTGAATGTATTCTATAATGTTATGACCAAAACGTTAATTTCAGTATATAATTATTCTATTATCATATATTTAATACATGTAATATTATATATATAATAACTTTAATGCACAGCCAGATGAGACACAGTTAAACCAAGTCAGTAAACTCTGTCTGTTATTATTGCTTTCTCACAATTATGTAAATAAATACAAACTAATTTTTTAAAAAAGATTTGGTAACTTCCAAAATATGTTTTTTAAAAAATATTTGATAGAGACTTCCAGCTTGTGAATATGATATAGGTGTCATTAAAATATACATTACTGCTTTATCAATTGGTACTGCCATTTAGTGCTATGGACTGGATATGGTTTGAATATGTCCCCCAAGGCTTCATGAGTTGACATTTATCCTCATTGTGAGGTGTTAAGAGGGTAAAAAATTAATCCATCTGTGGTGTTTAGAGGTGGGGCCTTTAGGGTGCGATTAGGGTTAGATAAGGCCATTAGGGTGGAGCCCCCATGACTGAATCCTGGTGGCTCTGTAAGAAGAAGGAGAGTGCTCAGGAGAGATGTATGCACACATGCATGTTTCCTGTCTCTTGCTACATGATGTGCTCCAACACATTGGAACTCTGTCAAAATGAAGGCATTGCCATATGCGGTCCCTTGATCTTTGATTACTGTGTCAACCAGCTCTTTATTGCTGTAACCAAAATACCTGATAAGAACAACTTAGAAGAGGAAAAGTTTATTTTGACTCATGGTTTCAGAGTTCAGTCCATGGTTGGCTGACTCCATTACTCTGGGCCTGAAGTGAGGCAGAACATCATGGCGGAAGGGAGTGGAGGAGGAAAATACTCAGCTCATGGCAGCCAGGAAGCAGAGAGAGCAGGAACCAGGGACAAAATGAATAATTTCCAAGGCATGCTCCAGTGATTCACCTCCTCCAGCCACACCCTACCTGCCTACAGTTAACACCCAATAATCCATTCAAATTATTAATCCACCTAATAAATTAAGCCATGGATTAGGTTACAGTTCTCATAATTTAATCACAGGAGGTTTTTTTTTTTGTTTTTTTTTTTTTTTGGTACTGGGGATTGAACCCAGGGGCACTCCACCACTGAACCACATCCCCAGCCCTATTTTGTATTTTATTTAGAGACGGGGTCTCACTGAGTTGCTTAGGGCCTCGCTAAGTTGCTGAGGCTGGCTTTGAACTCGTGATCCTCCTGCCTCAGCCTCCCAAGTGCTGGGATTACAGGCGTGCACCACCGCGCCCGGCTAGAGGAGGTTTTAATGAGGGACAGCTCATATCCAAACTATAACAAACATCCAGAACTGCGATCCAAGGAGACCTCTTTTCATTATAACTCACCCAGTCTGTGGTGTTATTAGTAATAGAAAATGAACCAATAGCACTCAATAGCTAAGAATATGTGCATGAACATTAATGAAACAAATTGTAGGAGATTATAGCATAGTTAATAAGGCATGGATCATGGCTCTCATTCCCTAGACTTCTCTGAATCTTTTCTGATTTTTCTTTCCTATTTTCATCTTCAGTAGTTAGCCTGAAATTCATTTTTTTTTTCTTTCTTTCTTTCTTTGCAGTCCTGGGGATGGAACCGAGGGCCTTATGCAGGCTAGGCAAGTGTGCTGCCACTGAGCTACATGCCCCCTAGTCTTCTAAAAAACCACAATGATAACAAGAAAAAAAAATGTAGTGAAACACCAAATGGTAGCCAAGTCAAAAAGAACAGAGTGAATTTTGTTAATTGAACACCTGAGATTTTGTATCTGACACCTGCTTTAAATTCTTCTTTAGTGTTTGTATGAAAAATGTGAGGTTTTTCCAGAATGTGCATGATCCTCAGTAGGGACCAAGGGCCTTGCAAGATATTGCCAAATATTCTAGTTAACCCTCGCTACTGAAACAGATGTTCAAAGAAATCCTCAGAAACTATGATAATAGTTTATTTCTTGCCTGTGTAAGGTCCAAAACAGGTGTCCTTTATTATTCTTTATGGGAAAAGCAGCTTTCACTCATTGATTTTGGGATTTGAATTTCTTCCATCTTGTGGCTCTGTCATCTTAAAATACATCTTGCTGTGCTTGTCTTATTTAAGCCAGTAGTAGAAAAAGGATTTGGCTAGGGGTCGAGGGACCACATTGTTAGTATATTGTTGGCCAAGACTAGAGGTGTTGCATATCAGTTTAAATTGGATTCGTTAGGAATATGTGTCTCTGCCTTATAACAAGGGAATAAGTTATTGTGATCTATTTATAGTTCAGTTTTCAGAATATCAGACTCATCAAGATTTCTGTGTTTTCAGACTGTGTAGACAAAAATGGATGACTTTGAAAGTTTTAGTGCCAGGAGTGGTGGTGCATGCCTATAATCCCAGTGGCTCAGGAGGCTGAAGCAGGAGGACTGCACGTTCAAAGCCAGCCTCGGCAACTTAGTGAGGCCCTAAGCAATTTAGTGAGACCCTGTCTCAAAATAAAATGTACAAAAGGGCTAAGGATGGGGCTCAGTGCTTAAGCATCCCTGGTTTCAATTCCCAGTATAAAAAAAGAAAAGAAAAGAAAATTTTATTAATTCACAGCTGGTTCTAACCTCAAACTTTCTTTTCCTTTGGAATCTGGATATGTATAGAGTAATAAAAATAGAACTTTATACTAGCTACAATTGTGCTGAAGAAGACTCTTTGGCTGTTATGGGTCATCCAATAATTATTTGCTGACAATACTTTACCCACTGACTTTGATACTGCTGTGGGAAGAGGCAGAAAGACGTTCTGAAGCCAGCTTGTACCGTGTCAGATGGCATCTCCTCCTAGCCCTGTGTTTATTGACAGCACCTTGGTACCTTGGAATTGGCCCCGATGATAGTACTTACACTATGAAAACGGACAAGCAGGAGGGGTCTTTCCTTAGAGAGCCTGTTGCGAAACCTTTGCCATTACATCACTAGATACTTCTGTTATTTTCCAGTGGTTCATGGTTGACTGAGCTAGAATGGCAAAGGAAACTTTGTCAGAGGTTAGGAGACAATAACAATCCAAAGAATTTAATGAATGAAATACATGCAGGGTTAATAAGTAAGACATTTGTCTGCCTTCCACCTCTTTATCCTGAGGATAGCCTCTTTGGGGATTCCTGTTCCTAACTCCTCAGCTGTCTCCACATGCAGGGTGCCATCTTAGGAGAGACACCTTAGCTACTCACAGGCAAAGGGCTCTAGTCCAGGACTGAGAAGGAGAAATCTCTTCCCCGGCTGCGGAAGGCCCTGTTTCCAGGTCCTGGACTTTCCCAAGGGCTGACATTGTGTTTGCCTTGTCTGTTATGAAGCTTTTGTCACCTGTGCCTTGCTTTATAGACCAACAGGAGGACTTTGGTAATCCCAACACCAGTTATGGCTCCGATAAGGGAAGGATGGAAATCAAGCACAATCTTATGTGGTGCGTGTGTTTGCATGGTGACTAGAGTCTAGCAAAGGGGGCTGCTTTGTCTTTTCTTTCCTCTCGGTATGATCCTGTCATGTCATTACCACCACTAGGCAGTGCCTATAATCATGTGAATCTCCCATTGAGATCCAATTTCCTGAATTTTCCAGAGGGAAAGAATTCAACAATTAAATTCAATAAGTGTTTTGTAAGTACCTTTGTGTGAAAGATGCTTTAGAGCATATAAAGGAGACTTTGAGAATCAGGTAATCAAATAGTGGGGGTTCAGACACATGTCTAATGTTCAAGGGTAACTCTGAAAAAGAAATTTAATTGGAACTTGATTAATTGAAATAAATTTAAATCTGCTTGTAAGCAGTTACAAGTCCTAGCATCTTAGATGTCAATTATTTTTTTTCTTTTTAATTCTGTCGAAATAATCACATATAGTAAGTCATGGAACACTGTTCTCAGCACATTCTTAGATACAGATATGATTAAGAAATGGTCCTTTTCTTAAGAACATAGTATATGTAAATAAGTAAAGTCAAAACAGTTATAAGTACTTTAATAAAAAATAGCTTTCCTAGAAAAGAGTGCTTTGGAACTATTTGGAAGGTAGAGATTAATTCTGAAAGAACTTTGTATGGAGGGAATGGCATTTGGTCTTGTCTTGACAAATGAGGAAGAGTTCAACAGATGAACATGAGTGCTTCCAGGATGAAGGCTCAGCTAGAGCCCAGGCTCAGAGACAGGAAGTGCAGGGTGAGTTAGAGGGTGTGTGTTGGGTAGGTCATGGGAAGTGATGTTGAAAAGATAAGCCAGGATCTTATTGCAAAGGTGTCTCAGTGCCAGCAAAGGAGGTTGAACTTGATGTTGACAATCTTGGAGTGAAGTCAATGATTACCATTTTATTTTTCAAAAAGTAATCTGTTTGACTTTTAGATTATCCATATGACAGGCTAAGGGAGTGAAGAAGGAAGGTACTTTCTGAGACTAATACAGAAGTGCAAGTGTTGTGTAAATGCCAAAACCATTAAATTGGCAACCCAAGTAGGAGGGGTGTACAATTAGAGGCAGAATCGTTACAGAATTTTATGACTGAGACTTTGAACCCGGGCAGAGGAAGGATAAGGTTGATCATGTGCTAAGGCAGAACCCAGTCCCTCCATCCTGCATGAAGTGAGCCTGTGCTTCTGTCAGGCACTGTGTTCAGAGGAATTGTAGCTGTCAGGAGTGAATCGGGTTAGTGGACAGAGGTGAGAGAGGAGTCAGCGAGGTGGAACAGTATTTCAGGATGTGCAATTGACACATATGGAGAACGTTTCAGAAGATGGTTGAAGTTTAGAGAGGAGTTTTACCTTATAGCTGATTTGAACTACTGGTGTGATATTTTCGTGGAGATGTTTCATAAGGAGATGGGTATTATTGGAGAAGTTATCAGGCATCTTCTCTTTGGCCTCTTTTCTCTCCATGTTGATGGACACTCAGGGCGGCATCCATACATGTTCCATCTCTGTGCAAATAGGGAAGTAGATCTCAGTGAGGAAGATGAAATAATAACCTTCTGGCATTTTCTAAGCAAATCAGTTGCTCATGTAGAATCCATTCCAATTTAATAATCAAACAGTATTTTAAATAGCAGGGGGTGCTGGATGAGCATGGTTTGGGGGTGTGCACTCCTCAACCACAGCCATGACTGCGTATCTCCTTCTAAACTTGGAAAGATGGCTAGCTAAGGAGAAGCAATCATCTTTGCAGTGTCCAAGCAGGAATCAAATTGTTCAAAGCAAGTGTGAATGTGTACAATGTGTGTGTAAATACATGTGTGCGAAGGGATCAATGTAGATGAGTGTGACTGATCTCATACAGGAGGGAGTAGTCAAAAGTTTCCCAGATACTCAGTCTTCCTGAAGTTCTCTGAAACTTATTTTAGATAAACAAAGGAAAATCTCTGTGTTCCTTAGCTCAGAAGCACTGAATCAGCTCCCTTTCTCATCACGTGTTATATTCTGATCTTAAAGCCACACTGACCATCATGTCACCTTCTCTGAAAGGAGGGAATGTGGAACCCAGTCTTCCTAACAGGGGCCATTTCCATGGTCTTTCATAAAGGAAATTCCAAAAGAGTACCAACCATGGTCATGGTTTATGGAGCAACTATTTCACAATAATGGCAAAAATTACATTTTGAGACAATCTCAAAAATTGATGCCGTTTCTATGGTTCTGTTTTGAGTGGTACTACTGAATTAAACGATCCAAGGAAATTAAATATGGAGATGGGGGAGCATTGTGTGATGTATGGTGGCTGAAATACTAAACACTCCAATGTAACATCAATACATAATTTGTATGGTTACAAATATTATTGGCATAAATAATTCATGCTTTTGCTTTGTATTCACTTGATTAACAGCGTCTTTGTCATTTTTATCAGTCATGATGCCATTGCAATCTTGCGCATTGTGTTTAAAGAATACTTGGGGAAATGTTTCAACTGTGTGTCTGGGTGGTAGAATGTATTTATTCATTTAGTCAGATGAAATGAAATAGAGGGTGTTTAATATGCATGTCTGCGTTACATTGGATACTCTCTAAATAAATTACAGACAGTATTAGTCTCTTTCATTGTAAGAAAAATTATAGTTTGATTTTTTTTCAAGTAGCCAAAATGCCACTATTCTGTTTGTTTAATCATAATTTTTTGAAGCTTTTCAAATGAGCTTTGAAGAATCCTGGACATTTTTGCTTTGAGATGTCAAAAGGGAAACTTTGCTTAAGCCCTTAAATGAGAGTCAAATTATTCCACAAAGAATGTAGAGTAGTTTTCTTCTTGTGGGATGAGTATACTCGGCTGTCCCATAGCTGAGCCCTTCTATTGCATCCCCCCATACTGCTGCCATTATTTTGGCTTCAAGAGCACTTCTGAGGGCTGCCCACTGGAACTTCACTGGCACAGTCCATTTTGTCCCTTGTCTCGTTCTCTTTTCCTGGGACCCAGAGCTTCAGCCTGTCCAGTGTCTTCCCTTGCAGCCGCCAAGGTCTTCCTACTGTAATACCTTCCTCTCACCTTCTCCCCCTAAAACTTCCGTTCCTCCCCATGGCTGGTTTCTGCTCGAGCGTACAGCTCCTAGAGTCATTGAAGTAATATATGCTCAGATTTAGGTGACTGCTATCAAAGAAAATCAGAGCGGGACAGCAATTAAAACAGTGAAAACAGATTTTATTCAGGGTTCTTGGGAAAGGGCAAGACACCTCAGCCTAGAACTGGGCTACGTTCTGAATACAACAGCAAGTGGGGATTTATGGCCAAGGAGCAGATGGGGGCGGGTCAGTAGATGGAAAGTTACTCGGAGGGTAGGGTGATTCTTGCTAACTGGCCTATGGATTCCTGCTGAAGGCAGGCGAGGCTGATCAGATATCACCTGGGGCATGTGGGCGATGAAGGAGGTGATAAAATATTTAGGGTAAGGGATTCTGGCTAAACCAGCCTGACAAGACTCTTACTAGAATTGGGTTATGCAGATACCAACATGGAAGTCCAAATATGGAGGCCAGTTGGAAAGAGAATTCAGAAGAACCTGAATGAAGTTTGGTCAAAGAGAGACACTGTCACTGGTAAACACGATTTTCCAAGGTAGGGTTTGGGAAGGTGTATTTCAAATGAGGGGAAATCAACTCCAAATCAAACCCAAGTTTGAGACCATCTTCTGGGGGATTCTCCTCAGGGTGGAGTCCTGACATGGTGTGGTGGAAGGTTAGGAATCGGCAGGGAGTGGATGTGAAGTTGGCGACTTTCTTGCATCCTATTGAATCCTTAGCCCATGGTAAAGAGCCTGGCATATGCGGGAGTTCAGTAAATGTGTTGGGTGTAAATGAATTTCACAGACAAGGAAACTGCACCTAGAGAGGATGGAGAACTCTCTGCACTGTTCTCTTTCGTATATCTGTTAGGTAAAAAATTGCTTTTATTTTTCCTGCCCTACCTTTTTTATGCTCACTAGATAATTAGCAGTTCTTTCCTCACAAAGAGCTCTGTAATTCATCCATACGATAGCGTATCCTTACTAGGGTGATTGCCATATAAGTTTATAGTCTCTCGAATCAGAAAGAGGAGGACAAAGCATTTTGCTGTCGCACTAACACACTGTAGTAGTGAGTTGCCTTGAAGAGTTTTTGAACTCCTGACTTTCTGCCACGACTGGGACATTCAGATGGTGAATGTGTGGCTGGTGGAAAGAGGGGTCACTCTGAGCTGAGAGTGTCTGAGTTCTCCTTTTCTATATTAACTATGCTTGCTTTGCCGGATCTTCTTTCCTGTTGGAAGAGGCTGACCCGCTTTCCCTAGGGACCTGCCAAGTCAGGAGTTCTTTGTTACTGTATCAAACAAAGCCAGGTGGAGAAGGCCTCTGCACGAGCTGCCTTGGCTGACTTTCTGAGAACCTTCTGGCTCCTCCTAGCAAAATGTGGATTCTATATTTACCAATTCTTAACAATGTGACTCATCTCTGCTGCATTGGGCAGATACTACTGTAACACTGAGATCGTTTGATCAAAAACTTTCCTTCATTGTATACCCTGAATAATACACACACACACACACACACACGCACATATATTTTACTAATCCTTAAAAAATAAAGTTAAATGCATCCTAAGAAATAGAATATGGATTCATCTGAGCCAGTTTTTAAAATTAGAAAAAAAATTTCAAGTAAAGCTGAAAATGCCATTTGCTTAGCTAGGCTTCTCATTATAGGAGAGGCATTTTACACAGCAATCTGAGAGTGAAATGTTTTTGGATTTACACTGGCCAGGCTGTTCCGAACAGATTCTGGGTGAGAATAGTCCAATATGATGATCATCTGCGTTGGGGAACAGAAGGGAGCCAGTTTAACTGAAGCTGGATGGATTTTTCAACTTGGAAGACACTGGCTTCTGGTTTCTCAAGCAAGGCCCTGGGAAGGAAGTGTTTTCAAGGCAGCCTATAATTTTTTTCAGGTTGTTTTTCCAAATCTCTGTTTGGTTCCCTTTGTGTAGAATGTACCCTTTTTTCCTTCTGGAGCCCGTTTTCCCATGCAAGCATCCAGATTTCACAACGGGTTGGCTTAGACACTTGGCAGATCTCACAGAACCATGGTATAGCAGGGCTGCATCCTAATGAGCAGGGCCACAGAGTCATTGAAGGGAGAGCCTCAAACAGTCATCTCAAATGAAGAGGAGCCTGCCCCTGTTGTGTGCCCAGGTAACAGAGCCTGTCCTTCCTTCCCATTCTGGGAGAGGATGAAAGGGACCAACATGGCCCGGATATTGCCAGGTTCTCTGTCTCTCTCTTTTTAAATGCTCCTGGGTATTAGACCCTATCATGGACTCTAGGGCCTGAGGAAACAGCAGTCAACTGATGGTAATCCTTGGCCTTCTCACGGCTTGACAGGGGGAAGAATTGTGCTTACAGTGTGCTTAAGGTCAATCTCCCTTCCTTCCAGTATCCCAGGTAACCTTGTTTAAATTAACATTGGCTTATCTATCATGGTTAGCTTTCACAAAGTGAATTGCTCAATGAAGATGATTTTAATTACCATTTTCTTGCAACCTTTAACCGTTCCTGCATATGTATTCGTTGGGAGCATCTGTTTGAATTGCAAATGCAAAAAAATTAAACACTTGAAGAGTGGCCGCCTTCCAATTTTTTCCCCCCACCAGTTTTGAAATCTGTCTCGACTGAAGTAAAAGTAGATCTGGGACCATACAGACCTGTTGCATCATTAAGGACATAAGAACCAACGAAGCAATTCTTCTAGCTTATGACTGTTCTGAAAGGAAGTCAGTGGAGGAAAATGAGCATCCATACATCCTTTTAAACTTAGTATTATCTGCTTAGAAATCCTAACCAAATTGGTCCTATGTCACAATTTCTCTAGACTTTATTCTATTATTTGAAATATTTTCAGTTTTTGATTCATCATGTGGCAAACAGCTGCCAGTTTTTTTTTTTATTTTTTTATTTTGTCAATTGTCAGCTTTTTCTTTTGAAAACTCACTTCATGCACCATATTCTACTTTTTGGTACTTTTTGGAGAGTACTGTGTTCATTTTCACATTCTCAAATTGCAGGAGAAATTGCAGCAGAATCCTTGCTCCTCCAGTGAATACATAACAGCACCCACATGCCACGTCAATCATGTCCATGGCCTCATGGATCCTGTGGTCAAGATGCTTAGGAAGTTAATTGTGTTAGCTTTCTATCACTGTAACAGTGCCTGAGAAAATCAAAAGGAGGAAAGATTTATTAGGCTCATGGTTTCAGAAGGTTCAGTCCGTGGGTGTTTAGCTCTGTTGTTTCTGGGCCTATGGTAAGGTAGAACAATATGGCGGGAGCATGGTAGAGCAAAGCTGCTCACCTCATGGTGGCCAGGAACGGAGGGGGTCGGGGACAGGGTCAGAGATGAAATATGCCCTTCAAAAACGCACACCCAATGACCTCCAAGTAGGCCCCACCTCCTGAAGTTTCTCTCCACTCCCCATAGCTCATCAAGGTGTGAACTCATCACTGAATTGATCTATTGGTGATGTTAGATCCCTCGCAATCCAATCACCTTCCAAAGACCCTACCTCTGAGCACTACTGCATTAGGGTTCAAGCCTGCACTGCTGGAGCACTGGGGGACATTTCAGATTCAGAACATAACAGAGAGGAAGACTATCCTCAGCAGTCAGCAACCTACCTAGCCTTGCTCAGCAGTCTTGGAAAGGAACCCGGCACCACCATCTGAAGATGACTCTCTCTAGTGGCAGAGATCTGAAATGCCATGGGTGAGCTTAACATTTCTAGGCCTCTGTTTCCATGCTTTCAAGTGTGGAAACTTGTCTCCAAGATCCCTTTATAATCCCCTTGTGTAGTTTCTTTCTTCTATGTTAAGGGATTAGCCCCCTTTAAAACACACAATTGCACTTTAACTGTGCTCATTCATTTTTTTCCATAGTAGAAACTAGTTTTATGAGATTTCTTCCAATTTGGGAGTCTCTGGAGAGCATTAGGGGAGTGGGAACTGGATCTTTGGAGGTAGGTGAGGAAGGAGGACACCACAAACAAACTTCCTTCTTTTTTTTTATTATTAAATTTTTTTATTTTTACAGACTTCATTTTGATTCATTGTACACATACGGGGCACAAATTTTCATTTCTGTGGTTGTGCATGATGTACATTCATATCATTCTTGTTAATCACACATGTACATAGGGTAATGATGTCTGTCTTATTCCAATATTTTTTCTACCCCGACCCCCTCCCCCTCTTTATTTCCTTCTACATAATCTAATGATCCTCCATTCCTCTCTCACTCTCCCTCCAACCAGATTCTATATCATCATCCGCTTATCAGAGAAAACATTCCACCCCTGTTTCTTTGGGATTGGCTTATTTCACTTAGCATAATAATCTCCAATTCCATCCATTTATCTGCAAATGCCATAATATTATTATTCTTTAGGGCTGAGTAGTATTCCTTTGTGTATATATACCACATCTTCTTTATCCATTCATCTGTTGAAGGGCATCTAGGTTGGTTCCACAGTCTAGCTATTGTGAATTGAGCTGCTGTAAGCATTGATGTGGCTGTGTTACTGTTGTGTGCTAATTTTAAGTCCTCTGTGTACCATGGAGTGAGATAACTGGGTCAAAAGGTGGGTCCATTCCAAGATAGCAGGGTCAGGCCTGGTTAGTACTTGGATGGGAGATCCTTCTGTTTTTGTAGGACTCCTTAATGCTTAGAAAAGCTCACAAATGACTTAGCATGTGTCATGTGACCAGGCCCCAGCCTTTACCTCTCTTGCAGCACAGATCCCTACCTCACGCCCAATACTACATTCTCATTAAAGCACTGTTTTGCCCCAGTGGGCCAGATACCTCCGACACCTCCTGCTGTGCCCTAGTATTTCCAAGTCTTAGCCTATGTAACTTTCATTAGGAAGTCCCCTTACACCACCTGCTCCAGTCTAGGATGAACCCCTCTTAACTGGCTTCCCAGATTCCCTTGTGTTTTCTTCTAATAAAATTTTTTCCAAAAATATTATATTTTTACTTCTCTGTGACCCACCCTATCCTGTTCACTCCTTGAGGAAAGAAATTGTGCATTTGACATCATTACATTGGGCATTGCCTGACAAGTAATGGGGGTTCCATAAATATTTGCTGAATGGATAAATTAATGGAGATTGAAAAAAGTTAAGATCATTGAAATCACTTCTAAATCATTGAAATTTGAAGACTTCAAAAATTGCTTAGGGGAAAAAGGCCAATCACCTGCCAGAGGGCCGACATTCTCAAGATTGGGAATTATGTCATTTCATTGATGGATAGATGCTAGAAGAAAATCAAGGTTTCCTTATGAAGGAAGAAGGGGAAACATTGTATTAGTAGGCCACTGACTCTTTATTAATAAACTCAAATCCCTTTGCAGTTCTCTGTAGGTGTATTGGTCTAACTTTTCTCTTTAGTGTTTTAACTGCAGGACTTCGTGAATGCTATGAGCTTGGGAAGCCAGGTGAAATTACTGCAAGGTTAGAAATGAATGACTTTATTCCTCACTTGTGGATTCTGCCCTGAATGCTTGAGAGAAGTTGCTTCCAGACATCGATCTTTCATCTTCCAGAGTATTTTTAGGAGTTGTGTAGAATTTTTTGCTTTATTTATGGGCTCTGGGAGGTAAGCTGATAAATTGAGATGTGAAATACCAGCTTTTGTTCTTTCTGTCAATGTCCAGATGGAAGTGATGAAGAATGGCATTCCGGTTCTTTTCAGAGAGGAGATGGGTTGGAGTGGGGTGTGGAGAAAGGCCAGGAAGGGAGGAGGGCAGGCAGAAGCTAAATCTGATTTTGTTGCTTTATTAAAAGGTCAGTGAAATCTAACAGAGCAGACAGCCTTATAAACAGAGTGAAGGAAAGGTAAGCCTCTCGGTCAGTCCGTCCCAGCTCTAAGATGTCATGAAAAATCTCTTGAACAGACCTATGGTGAGCTGTCCTGGTCCTGCTCCCCCATCCCTGGGAAGTCTCCCACTGACTGCCTGGCAGGGGTAGGATTGAAACGATTGTAAGTAGTAGTGCTCGTGTTTGACTCCAGTTGCTCCTACAACCTGGCGTCTTGTTAACTAGGAGTCAACTCAAAAGTCATCTATTTGCAGAGGCTTTTTCCACCCAAACCAATTTAATTTTTGTATCCCTTCCCCCAGACCATGTTGCCCTTGTGTTTTGAGTCCTTTTTTGTTTTCTGAATGCCACATGTCATCATCTGGAATGGCCTTTGTTATGGTTTAGATGTGAGGTATCCCCCAAAAGTTCATGTGTGAGACAATGCAAGAAAGTTTAGAGGTGAGATGATTGGGTTATGAGAACCTCAACCCAATCTGTGTATTGATCCCCTGGTAGGGATTGACTGAGGGTAAATGAAGGCAGGTAGGGTGTGCCTGGAGGCCATAGGTCATTGGGGGCCTGGCTTTGGGGTATGTATTTTGTATCTGGAGAGTGGAGTCTCTCTCCCTGCTTCTTGGTGACTATGACCTGACCTGCTTTCCTCTGCCACATTATTCCACCATGATGTTCTACCTCACTACCAGCCCTGAGGAATGGAGCTGACTGACTATGCACTGAGATCTCTGAAACTGAGCCCCCAAATAAACTTTTCCTCCTCTTATTGTTCTTATCAGAACAATAAGTGAAAAAGCAGTGAAAAAGCTGACTAAAACAGCTTCTAAACTTCATTAAAATAGAAGCCTTGTCTGCCTCCCTCATTGCTGTAGTCCAACCACTTAGAAAATGACCCATGGAATAGGTGCTCATTGTTAAACCAGTGAGTCATACTTTGTACAAGGAAGACAGGAAATTAAAATAGATTGCATTTGGAACATGATCATTTGTCTTGATTTTGGCAAAAATGATATCCATTTATCCTCCTATCCAAGCAAGAAACATTTCTTGATTACTTAACAGGAACGATCTTTGGTGCTGAGGTCCCTGTTTGAAAGTAGGATGACCCTTAGTAGGGGGGAGAGAGACCTGTAAATAACTAAGTATGCAAATATCATGACTAGAATTAGCTTACTCAGGACAGAAGGAAACAACAGATTCTGCCTGGGAAGAAATGTCAGAAGGTTTGTGCTCCGAAAGTAATGCTTGGGTTGCATTTTGAGAAATATATGGCTGTTAACTAAGCAAGACAAAGGGGAAAGTTGTCCCAGTTGTGGCTGGGAATTCACATGAGCAAAGCTGTAGAGATGTGACATGGTATGGAATGGGGGAGAAATGCTGTTGTCACAAAAGGTCAGAGTAGCTTCACACAGATAAAGCGGAGCAGAGGCGACATGGTACCAAAGCCCAAGCTGGAGACCAGGCAAAGGCCCTAGAGGAAGGGCTTTTATATTATACTGAGGAGTTTGACTTTTATCCATAGAGTATGAAGAGCTGTTAAGAAAAATTTAAATGAGGCAATGTGACTATCAGAGTTGTGTTTTAGAGACATCATTAATGGAAATATACTGGTTATATAATTGTAGCTTTGGCTGGATTCATGGCTTCTTACATAGTCCTGTGTCGATTTATGGGCCATCGTCCCTCTGGTAAGAGGTTTCTGATAGCAACTCTCCATTTCTTTTCTTCAGTGCCTTTGATGAAGACATTGGAGTCCTAAGTATGGAATTTATAAATCACGCAGAAGTGGTGGTGATCACTAATCTGTGGGTTGATAAAATCAAAATGCTCTTAATGAAGTGAAAGCTGTAGGAAGCAAGGTGACATTGCATGGAGAGAAATGTAGTACCCCTAAATCTACTGAGCAAGTCAAGAGAGGGGAAAAGGACTTTGCACAGTGGTACTCACAGTGGATGACAGAATCCCAGCGAGTTGGGGAGGCTGTGGGGGAATTGTGAGTTCCAGGCCAGGCTGGCAATTTAGTGAGACACTGTCTCAAAATAAAAAAGGGGCTCAGATGTAACTCAGTAGTAGAGCATGTGCCCAGCATCTGCGAGGCCCCGAGTTCAATTTGCCAGTGATATCAACAAAAATAAAAGAGGAAGAGGCAACAACTCTTCAGAAAACTGCCTGGGTGTTATCCAGCTCAGAAAACTGGAGATCCCTGCCTGCCTCTGCCCCAACAAAAGTTTGGGTTTTGGTCTCCAAGTCTTAGCAGGGATACTGACTACAGGGTCCTTCCAGTGGAAGAAAACAACCAGACTCGTGAAGACTCTGGGATCCATGTGATACCTGAGTGATAGCTAGAGACTGGGGATGATTTTCTGAGAAGAAGGTCCTGTGAACTATGAGAGCAATCTTTGAATGTTGGAAGGACCATTGTGTGGAAGAGCTGACAACAGAGGTAGGGTGACCCTCTCGAGGCAGTAGAAACACACTGAGTGCGGAGGTTGGTAAGGGTCACCCCCCATTGTTACGGCCCCTCAGGTCTCAGCATTTGCTCCATGTATTTAAGTATGCTTCAGCTGACTGCTGCAAGAAGGGGGTGAAAGAAGATGAGAGTGGATGAATAATAAGGCCACATTATGAAGATGTGGTAAGGTCTCTGCTTGAATTAAGGTGTCAGGTTTCTTGAATTAAGATTCCTCTGTATGTCTACTTGGAAACAGAGTCTTATTCAGAGGAAGTGCTGGCTTTGGAATGAGGAGCTCTGAGTTGGGGAGCAGGGTCTTATAACTTACTGATGTGACCCTCTTAAGACACCTGCGCTGTCTGAGCTTCAGCCATCCAGGAAAGTTGAGTGGGAGGTTCAACTCTTAAGGATCTCCTCAGTCTCCTGTTGCTGGATAATGCCTAATTCTAAGTCTGTGTGCAGTTAGAAATAGTGATGGAGGAAACAGTATTAATTATTTGTGGTATAAGAACTTAATTCAGCATTTGCTGCAGATATTTTATTTGGATATGTATTTAGTCCTATATTACATGTAAGAGATGATACTTAAAGCTCTGTTAGTTTTGAGTGTTGCCTTGAGTAGAACTACATTTGTACTAATGTTGAATGCCTCCAGTGGGTATGCTTATTTGCATGTAATAGATTGAGAAAATGAAAGATTAATTTCCTTTAGAGCAACTGGGTCACATGAATAATATGTTAGCGTTTTCACAGAATAACTAGGCTCCTCTTGCCACATCCAAAATCAAAACCAACAACACTCAAACAAAGATACCACAAATAAACAAATTTATGAGTATTGGTGGAGCTGGTAATTGTGGTGGCATGAACTAACTTCTCTAGCATCCCCATAAAATGCACCTCTTGTTATTCTGGGTTCTTTATGTATGCTACTCATTTAATGAATGGAGACTCCATTAGAAGCCAGGACAGATGAGAATCTGAGGCTCAGAGTGGACTATCATGCCAGGATCACATGGCTTAGTAACTGGTAGGCCAAGGATTTAATCCCAAGGATTGGGGTTTAAATATGGATCTTCAGAACCTTTTCCTCTTTGGTTCCAAAGAGGAAAGCTCTGGGGATGCAATTGGAAGACAAAGCATGCAGCTGGACTCGTGAAAAACCACAGAATTATATTTCAGAATTTTAAAATGACATGTGTAGCTCTCCTTTGAATTACCATTCTTTCGAAGAGAGAAAGTATAGATAGATGGTAGACAGATAACAAGAAAATAAATGGATGGGTTAATGTGTGAATGGGCAGACTGACAGAACGTCGTAAGTACTAGCAGTTATAGAACTTTAACCGAAAGTCAGATTACATATGCTAACTTGCCAAGCTTCCGGCTATCATTGTTTCTCATAAACATGGGGTAGAAAGCAATTTGTGAAAAGGATTTGTAATCTTTTTTTAAAATGTATATTTTTAGATGTTGATGGACCTTTATTTTCTTCATTTATTTATATATGGTGCTGAGAATTGAACCCAGGGCCTCACACATGCTAGGCAAGTGCTCTACCAATGAGCCACAACCCCAGCCCCAGGATTTATAATCTTTTTTGTATACTGTATATTCTGTGGAACTGTTATAAGGACATATTTATTTAAGTCCATCATTCTCTTCCCTATTGCTTTGTGAAATATGGTAGGCTAAAGGGCAAGCTGATTGTTTCCAAGCAGTTTCCCTCAAAGTAGTAGAGTTAAGGAAAGTGCTGGGAAATGCTATTGCTACTCACCCATACTCCTACCTCCACCCAAGAAAGTGCATTGCATTGATTCTTATTTAGCTCTCAGCAACCAGAAGTGGCTGGGTTTACCTTTGGCTAATGAAGACTGGAGAGGGCACCCAAGGACATTCCCTAGTGGTAGGCAAGTCCCTAGGTGGGGCTTCTCATGCCAAGTGCTTTGCTTGCTCTTGAACACCACAGCAGTGAGATGCACTGGTTTCCGTGTTACTAAGTCTCTACACTTCACATAGTGCCTAGCACTTAGTAGGCCTCTTATGAGGGGAGAGAAAGAAAAGTAAACAAAATCTCTCTAAAATATGACTCTTTTAAACAATCTATTATTAGGGGTCCTAGATTTTTATTAAATACCAAATGTAAAATAAGCTCTTAGTCTAGGAAAAGATTTGAGAATAAAAAATCAATCCTATTTCAGCAATAAGCTTAGTTATTTGGTGAGAAATTGTTGAGTACTACCTTTGAATAGTGGGGCCTTTGGCAAAACACCCCATTTGACCCAAAGGAATTTTTCAAAGTGTTTGAGCCACTAAAGGAAAGGAAAGTTCTACTGAGTTTTTAAAATGGACTGTGTGAACCCATTTGTTTAAACCAAACACTGAAGAGCCTTAGGCTTTAATGAATCTAACTGAAAATTTAGCTAAAAACAACTCATTGGAAACCAGATGGCACAGCCACCATTGTGAGTTGAGCACAACTCTCTTGTTTTCTGAAGTACATGTCAATTTAGCTCCACAGAACTCGTAGTACAAAGATGCTATTAATTCTGGAAGCCTCTGTACCCTGTCACCCTCTCCACCCATCCCGGCCAAAGCAACACTTCCGTACCATGGAAATTAATGCTTTCAATAAAATGTGTGTCTTGGGCAGGAAGTGGGGTTGGGAAGGATGTCACTTCTCTAGGTTTTTAATCTGTTAAAAATTAAATTATTCAATGGCACTGATTAAAGCAAGAAAGGAAGAAAGGTATGAGGACTGTTATAACAGGCCTTGGAGAGGGGGAAAGAGATTGAACTTCACCTTTGAGTACAACATGGGCAAGTAGGAATTTATAGCCAAAGAGCGGGTTGGGGGTCAGTGGAAACATTGGGAGTGAGGGGGATCTGGCTAAACCTGATCCAATCAGGATTCTACTGAAGAAAGGCCATCACCTGGGGTAAGGTGGAACTTGACAGAAGTTCAACCAAGCAAAGACTCTATCATACATCCTTTTCCATGGCCTGAGATACCAAGCTCTGTACCACAGATTAACATCTTGAAGACTTTAGTTGAGGGCAAGAAGAAAGATAGACCACCCGCCCATCAGGAGTGCAAGGCAAGTGATGCCTTATCTGGTTCTCTTTAGGGGCCTGGGATGAGGGTCAAGGGCAGTGAAAACACAGTGAGGGTTCAGAACTCTGATTGCGTGCTATGAAGACGTGCCTGGCTTATAACAAGTGAGTGCTTTTCAGTTTTTGCCTTTATTTTTATGAATTCTTGACCTTTAGCAGTGAAGTTAGGTAATTTTGGTTTCTCTTTGCTCTTTATATAGTCATCAAGTGGGTTATTCCTCTTTGTTTATGGGTCATTATGTCTTTCCAGCAATGAGTGAAGCACCCTGGAAGACCCAAGAATTCTTCCAGCTCTCTTTGTTCAAGGGCTTAGTGTTAAAGATTCCAAGTCTGTGGCTGTGTGGGTTGGACTCCTGTAGCATTAGCTTCTTGGCCGCCAGGCAGTTTCCAGGGATGGTGATCAACTACGAACTGAAAACTGACAATTTTTCCTTAATCCCAAAACTTGGCTCTTATCCCATCAGCCATGGGATAATATTCCTAATGGTGACTCCTGAAGACTAAGAGGGCTGCCTTCTGACTAGAGGTTGTGCTTCAGTATCAGGTCTGTCCTGGCAACTTGGTGTCAGCACGTATTGTGTGTGTCACACACACACACACACACACACACACACACAAACATAACCCATGGTCATTGACTTTGTGGGACATAAGCCATGCACATCAGAATCACAAACAGTTCTTTGCAATACACTGCAAAGCTGACAGACCCATGGCCATTTACAGTGAAAAATCAAACTTGAATGCTGTGTGTGTGTGTGTGAGGGAGAAAGAGAAGCAGCAGGAGAGCGAGAGAGCACATTCCCGAGCTGTCGGAGTAAATGGGGATGATGGTTATAAGACTGTAATGAGATTGTCATCATTGAATTGTCTTAGCTGATACTTTCATTGCGAAGGTAAGTGCCATCCCAGAGTCACTCAAAGGGTCAGGTGAACAGAGAGAAATCATGGGAATCATAGTGAATGGGCAGAAAGGGGAGGTCTAGTCTAGACTTGGAAGAAGTTCATTTTCATCTGTTTTAAGCTGGAACTTGACTGACCCCACCCAAGCGGAGCTAGGACTTTGCTTCTCTTTAATGGTTTCACAGGTAGGTGGCTTGTGCAGTTGCCATAGGTGATTGTTTTGTGGCTGGGTCCCTGTTGGCTAACCTTTCTTTGATTGACAGGGGGCATTGGAAATAGGTGAGGGGAATTAGAAAACCACTAGAGGGAGAAACTAATGAGCCATCCTCCCATCTCCTCGGCCTTTGTTATTGGCATTTTCTCTCTGCAAGTTGATTCAGGTCAGTAGGGAAATCATTAGTAGGATAGAGTAGCTTTTTAAGGGTTCCTTATTTATTGATGCTGAAGGCTTTTGGATTGTGCATTTTCTTTGTTCTATGCCTCCACAGCGGTGGGAGTTCTTGATAAAATATTAATCATAAAGTTTTTTTATCATTTCCAGTTGCCCAGAGATATTAAGAGTTATGACCACGAAGCCTTGGTACAGCTATATTTTACTGCCCACGTGTCTTCCCAGAGACGACACATATGCTTTTCATTTTGCTGCCATTATTCTTCTTGAGATCACAGGGCATCAATCACTGCTGTGGTGGAGAAATGAAGATGAGGGAGAAAAGCATGGGTCTGTAAGCACAAGATGATGTGTTTGTCTGCAATGCCAAGGGGCAGTCTCTGAAATCAGGAACCAAAAAAGGTTTTGTGACTTTGTACTTTGGGAATGAGATTCATCAGCAAGGAAACCAGAGCCCCAACCCACAGTTGGTATTCAGAGGTGTTTCGAGAAGCTGGGTTGCACTGTGGAATTTCACCTTCTTGGTAGTGTAATACAATCAGACTGGACTGGGGTGAAAGAGTAGGGATGCCTCCTCTCCAGAACGTCACATGAATAGCAGCTCTGTCTATGGCAAAGATGAATGGGGTGTTAATGTTCCAAAAGAAGGTGCTCTGGGTGGATGGTCTCCCTGGTTCTTGGTAGCCAGTGGAAACCCTAGCTGGCCTTTGCAAGTGGCAAGGGTTCTCAAGTTCCTGTCATGTCCAGCATGCTTTTATTGTCATCAGAATGTTATTTTCCATTCTGAGAAGCCAGATCACAGGATAGAGTGCTGTGGTGAGCGTAAATACATTTGAAAGAGGACTCCTGTAGTAGTGACCGTTGTCAAGTCATGAGCATCTGCTTCATATTTTATGTGGACTTCCTCCAGCTCATATCTGGGAGGAAGGAGTTAGCATGCTCAGATGAGGAGACCAAGGCCAAAAGTGGTTAAAGTAAAGAAACTATGGTATATATACACAATGGAATATTATTCAGCCATAAAGAATAATAAAATTATGACATTTGCCGGTAAATGGATGGAGTTGGAGAGTATCATGCTAAGTGAGATAAGCCAATCCCAACAAACAAAAGGCCGAATGATTTCTCTGATAAGTAGTTGATGGCACGTAATTGGGGGGGGTAGGGGAAGAATGGAGGAAGGATGGATTGTGTAGAGGAATGTAAGGGGAGGGGCGTGGGGAAGGGAAGATAATAGAATGTGACAAACATCATTATACTATGTATATGTATGAATATGCAAATGGTGTGATTCTACTTTGTATACAACCAGAAAAACAATAGTTGTACTCCATTTGTGTACGTTGAACCAAAAAAAAACCAAAAAACAAAACACACACACACACACACACACACACACACACACACACGTGCCAAGGTCACGTGGCTGCTAGTGGTAGAGCTGGGATTTGAACTCCTGTGGTGCTAAATAAATTTGCGTTCTGCCCTACGGATAATAACATGTAAATCATTTTAAACTTTTAGTTTGGAGTCCTAGAGCTCCTTGGCCCCACCTACATGGTTCCTTGACTCTTCTAGCACCCTGGGAACTCAGCGGAGCCCCTCACACTGGTGAGCAGAGCCTTCCTTTGAGATGAAACAGGCCTAGAGCACCTCCTGCATGACTTCATGTCCTCCCCTGACCACTTCTCTGCAGTCACTTGCCATCCCAGAACAAGTTAGACCCACAGCAAACACTTCCTGGTGGGTACTTTGAAGTTTGAAGAAAGAGGGAAAGGCTGTGCAGACCTGGGGAGGAAGATGTGTCTCTCTGCAGCAGTTTTTTTGTTCCTGATGGTTTTATACCAAACTGAAAACACACCTCATACCTCTAACCCTTGGGAGTGTGCAGAGGACTGTCCACATGGAGGCCAAAGTTGCTGCACTGTCCTGAGTGAGCATGTAGTTGATTTTCAACTCCAGTCTCCAGTGCCCATGCCCACCTGGAGTCAGAACCCACCTATTCCTACCAGTGACAATAAATGGCTTCTCTTTGGGGTTGGGAGGAAATAAATCAGATGAGCACTCAGCCAGTCATCCTCTTTAAGGTTCTGTCTGACTTTGAAACTTAGAGGAAACTGGCTGGAGGAGAGCATGGTATTTCCTAACATTTATGAAGTAGGTCCCAAGAGTCTTCATGGCCAGCCCTTTGTCATTCCTGTCAGTGGCCTTTGTGTTTGAATGTTCCTACTTACTGCAGAAGAGAGTATTGCATCACACTTTGTTAAGAAGATAGTGTCTCTCCATTGGGACTTTCTATTTCCCAGAAAAATCTTCAGTCTCCCTAGACTGTACCACATCAGCTAATTAACCTCCTTATAGATTTTCCTTCTCCTTATTTTAATTCTCAGCTGGTTTTTCGCTAGGCCCTGGGCCTTGGGAATTGTAGGGACATTTGTTGAATTTCTGGCAGTGTGAGAATTTGTAATATTTTGCTTTTTGTTCTTATGCATAGTGAAGTAGGCATCAGAGGCAGAGGAAATAATTGAGGAAGAAAACAAAACTTGGAAAAGCCTGGAAATAATAGCCATGCTCAGGGGGTGGGGTGCTGGACAGTGTTCTTTTTGCCTTGATAGGATCTGTATTTTCCTCATTTTTTTCTCTGTCTTATTGGCTAATCAAAACACTTTGTTGTATAATTCTGTTTTTTTTTTTATTGGTTCTTTTTAATTATACATGACAGTGGAATCCATTTTGATATAATTATACAGCAGGGAATATATCTTTTTTTTCACAATGTAGATTCACACGATTTATATAATCTTACATATACATAGGGTAATACTGTCTGTCTTAGTCTACTATTTTTCCTTCCCCCACCCCCTCCCATCCCATTTAAATTCTGTGTTTTTTTTTGTTTTTTTTTCTTTATCAATTTTTTAGTTGGAGATGAACACATACCTTTTATTTATTTTTTTGTGGTGCTGAGGATCAAACCCAGTGCCTCATGCATGCTAGGCAAGCACTCTACCACTGAGGCACAACCCAACCCCTTTTGTATAATTCTATTTCTTTCTGTGGTTCTGTAGAATTACTTTCCTTCTAGTTTATCCTGGAGAACTAGACTCCCCATGACCCTCTGCCACATTGCCTGATACCCACTGTGACTGTGAACCCAAGTGATGAGACAAGTTTCGAAACTATGGAGGGCCTAGAAAATAGAAAGCAAACTGTCATAGTGTTGATGGCTTTTCAGTGTCCATCCAACAGAAGGATATTTATGAAATGCCGAGCCCCAGCCACATCTGTGGTCCTGAACAGTACTCAGGGATAGAAGCCATGATGGGTGAGAAGGTGCATCAGTTTGTTCTTTGTGACCTTTGGCACAGAACATCCTTTTGCCCATGTTCAGGTACGTCACCTGGAATTCGTCTCACCTCCCCGACTAATCAGACAACTTTGTATTAATTCTCTGCTCCTTTTGAAGCCATAGTATGTACTCAGGCTACCTGGGAAGACCTTTTTTGGAAATTTGCCTCAGCAAAATGTTTTAAAATCTGTTGATAAGCAGGTGATGTCTAGGTAGTGAGTAGAAAAATAGCTAAAGCCTGTATCCAGTGTTTGCAAAACAGGGCACTTTGGAAGTGATTTGTAGTTTGATTCTGAAATGTCTTAGCTCTGGCTAAGGCATGGAGCATCACTTGTAACCAGATACCATTTGTCACCCTGACAGCTTTAGAAACATCCACGGTTTCTTCATGGGATCTTGAAGAGTCTTCTTGGTTTTTTTGAACCTGAGATTTTTCCATAACCCAAAGTGAAGATTAACATTTCTCTGCCCACATGAGTTTTCGTTGGCCAGACTTTTTTTATTTTGGGGGGGGGGGACTTTGCACCTTTATTTTCCACATTGAATCAGCATCAAATAAAACACATCACAACCTCAAAATCAGTTGCACTTCAGCAGAATAAGATTGGTTATAGACCAAAATTAGGGGACAAAGCTGGGGTGGGTGGTCCTGCAAATTCTGAGTGATTTCCAGATACATTAGAAATAGCTTTCTCATTTTGAATCTTTGGGAAAGCCATGTAATTAATCTACATACTAAATCCCTTTTTATTTTGCCTCTCAGGACAATTCCCAAAGCCATTACCATACTCCAAATGAGAACATATTTGTCTTGCTTATTCAACACAGTGAAACATCAGATCCTATTTTCTGCAAATAGCTTTTCTACACTTAAATTTAGCATATCACTTCTTTTTCTTTATTATGATATAGAATTAAAAGAGGGGTCTCTGTTTTCATGTTACCTGCTCACACACTCTATCACACAATGAGGGATCTGTGCTATAACATCAGAATTTCCATTTAACCCTTAAATATTGGTTCAATAATGGAAACATCGTCAGTAATAATAATATTGTTTTCTGCCAAAAAGCAACTAACCAAACAAATAAACCAGGCTTATGGGATTATCAACATCAACACAGTGCAAAACTTCTGGGTGATACTTGTATTTAACTTAATTTATTTTGGTGATATATTTATAACTAGAAACAGAATATACAACTACAGGGAGATCTGAGTTTATAGGTGAGACTAGTTGACGTGAGTCGGGGGACAAGCAAATACTAAAACACTAAGAATTGAATTCTCTAGTAGTGCAGGTCAAATTTGAAATTCTCAAAATTATTTCATCATCTTTTCCTCTTGTGGCAGTCAGATAGCAAAGGTCCTGGTGTGGTCTTTAAGGTCAGAAGAACTGAAGAATGAACATAAAAAAGTTAATTCATCTTTTCAAGACTATTTCAAGGTCTTATTTTGTAAAATGCCTTTAGCAATAGACAACCTACATTAAGAAGGTCAGCTGAAATAAGTAATGAAAGATATTTGTGTGTTGTTCTACAAATGCTAGAAGTTACTAGTATTTTCTTACTAAAAGAACATATCCCCAAAGAAAGTGAAAATGATGTAATTATTTGTCATTTGCATCTTGATGTGAATTAAAGACTTAGGAGCAGATTTTTTTTTTTTTAAAAAAATGAAATATAACAAAGGATATAACTGGCTGGTTTTCTTAGTCATGTTCAGAAAGCAGATCCTGAAAGACAAACTTTACAATTTTGCCAGTTGTGTTTTTGTTTAAACTATGGAAGGCTGCCTAGTTATAGTCTTTAATCTGTTGACTTCTGCAAAAGCCTGAGTGTATAGAATAAAGGCATTTTCTTCTATTTTCTGATCTCTGAGACCTGATTTTTAATTAAGTTTCTTTCTTTAAGGAAGAGTGTGGCTGGAGGTAGTTTATCAGGTTCCCCTGGAGGAGCATGGTAGAGAAGGTGCCATGTCTATTCAGATTTACTCTAGAGTCTTGGTGGTCCAGCCAGGCGAATCTCCTTGGCTATGACACTGAGAGAATTTTTAGAAAACTGTCTTGTCATTTCATGTATTCTCTGTGTCAGATCTATGGGAAAGGAGGTCAACCAAGCTCTTGGGCCAAGTGCAAAGTGAGGGTTGATGTGACAGAGGAGAAAGCTGGTGTTCAGTGCAGATTTTGCTTCTAGCTAGATTTTTCAGACAAGCCAAAGCTGAGGATGGAAGAATGGAGCCAGAAGATACCTGCAATCAAGACCTTTCCGGACCTACTGAGGCTTCCATTGGAGGGAGGGGGGTGCTGCTTTGAAGTCGTGGCTTAATATTTCCAGATATTTCCATTATTTCACAGAGTTGAGTGAGAGTATTTTCATCTCCCCAAGGAGACCTGTGCCTTCTAAAGTATATGAAATGTTCTCTACACCCCACCCCTTTTCAATTTTTTTCTGAAATGCTTATTTTTTTCATGATAAAATCCTAGCTGTTGATTCTCCTATTCTTCAGAATTTAGATTATGTCACAAGAACCTACTGCTGCCCCATCCCTGTTTTGCTTTTTGACAAAATCTGGGTTAGATTTTTCCCTCATAAAGAAATGGAACTCACCAAAGCTTCTTTCTTACATCAAAGTTACGCTACGAATATCAAAGAACCAGTTCTGGGCAGTGATGTAAAATATGGCTCTAATTTACTTCACGCTGGCAGGCCGATGCTATACCTTGTAGGTGGGGAGAGCTTTGGGGAATTAGCACAGTTATATGTTGGTATGCATACTACCTATCTTGAATTATCAGGAGACAGTTTCTTAATGCTATAAAATGAATATTTATGACACTGGCAGTGTTGTGCACAGAAGCTGGGTTTTTTGATGATTTTGTTCACGTTCTCTCCTTCCCTCTATCCTTCCCCATTTTAAATCACACCTGCCTTTAAAAGTGAACATGTTAATTTTCCAGCAGCTGCCCAGATCCCTATGGTTTTCCAGTTCCTTTGTTCAGAATATTTAGGCAGAGGTAAGTTTTGAGCCATAATCAGTCATTTATTCATACTGACTGTGCCCAACACTAGGGCTGTCATCAGCTGGTAAACATTCCCTATGACCTGGTTAAGGAGCAGTCACTGGAGAGAAATGAGAGGTTTTGTTTTGTTTTTTGTTTGTTTTTGTCAGAGCTATTAAGTAATGAGATTCTCCCCATCTCACGTGTGCTTTCTCTCTCTCTCTCAGTGGCCCTGCATGTTTGAGACCAACCTTCTTTTGGTGATGAAATGTACAAACCATAAAGTTCTTTCTTTTTCTCTTATTATTTAATTTTCCAAGAGTTTTATTCAACTTGATTTCCTCTTACCAGTTTAGAATGATCTTAAGTGCAAAAAAATCAAACATACTCTTAACAGATGGGCCATAATTCTTTTTCAATATTCAGAGGGATGTGATGATGGCAATTTCAAAAGTGATTTTAAGCGTCAGTATTATTAGAGCCTAGAGACAAAAATCCACTTTGAGTGCAAGTCCTGGTAGTTTTGTTAAATGAAAGTGGATGCATTATTTACAATAAGTATCAAATAATATGTGTGTGAAATTCAGGTTTTTGATAGATTAGGCCTCAGCTAAGTGCACATACTTAGATGACTTAGATGAAAAATCCACAAATAAGGAGCTTCTTGGAATAGTCCTGAACTGTACTCCCACCCTGGCTAACCTTCCCAGGCCAGAGGAAATTATCCCAGGATCATGGCAGCAAGGTTGATAACTATTATGCCATGACATATTTCTCACTGCTGGACCTATCAGTAATTGTCATCCCAAGTCATTACCCAAATGTGTTCAGATATTTCAGGCCTCCGAAAGCACAATGGAGCAACCTCATTCTGGAACAGACCAAAGGAATTCCAATACTCTTGACAGTGTCATCTTTTAATGGACTCATCACTTCTTCCTCATTTAGCAAGTCCTCACAGCCATGCCCTGGTCTTTGCTGTCTGTCGAGTCTCCCTGACTCTGCAGGTTCCAACATGTGCTTCCACTTAGTTTCCTCTCCAGTTGCCCACCTGTAATTGTCTGGCATTTGGCACATATGGGTGAGACCTTTTTGCTCTCCTTCTGCTGTTTAAATGAGCTCCAGCCATTCTTTGATGATACACACATTCGCAGAGGCACTATTACACACCAAATTTGTGACCATTTGAAGTTGGTTCAACAACATACATTGTATTTGAAAATGGTCTTAGATGCCATGGACTGATGATTGCTTTGACAGAGAATTGTCGGGGGGGGGGGGGAATGCTGTCATAAAAGTTAGAAATTCCAAATGTAGAACAATAATATAAATTTTTAGCACTTTAGAGCATTATATATCTTAGAAAACTTTCATGTTAGCTAACTGAGTTCTTATAGTGGCCTTGGGTATCATATTTTGGTTTTACTGAGACTGAAATATGAGTGATTTGCCCCTGGTCACACAGCTAATGGGTGACAGTTCCCAGTGCAGATCTGAGGTCTGCATTGTGCCTACTTCCCACCTGAAGGTGTCCTTGCTTTCCTCTGAGTTAGCTGCACGGCCTTGGAGGAGTAGGGTGGAAGGGGTTAATACCACTGGGCACAGATGTCCCTAGAGCTCTAATATTTGCCTTTTCCTAGATTTTCAAGTCTGCTGGGTTTGGGCACAGATATATATATATTTTTTTAACTGGGGATTGAACCCAGGGGCACTCGGCCACTGAGCCGCATCCCCAGCCCTATTTTATATTTTTTATTTAGAGACAGGGTCTCACTGAGTTGCTTAGGGCCTCACTAAGTTGCTGAGGCTGGCTTTGAACTCGTGATCATCCTGACTCAGCCTCCCGAGTCGCTTGGATTACAGGCATGCGCCACCATGCCCGGCAGGCACAGAGATTTTTAAAGGGTGTAATTCTGATTTCCAAGAACCCCTATGCCTGACCAAACACTTTAGGGAACCAGGCCTTGGCTTACATCGTAGAATTTTTAAGTTGCTCAATGAAACTCTTTAACCCAAAGCTCCCCTTTGATGAAGAAGCTGTCCTACCCATCCACACCAATTTCCTGGGCAAACAGAACCAATGGGTCTCTCCCATGCTTGCCCCATGAATGTCAGAGGGTGTGGATGCTCCTAGAAAGCAGAGCTTCCACCGGGACATGAGAAGGGTGAGCTCAGCACGGACTGAAGTGGATAAGGGAGTCTCCCTGAACACATGGCATCTGAGCTGTGGAGTATAAGTTGGGGGAAATCTGAAAGGGGTTCTGCAAGGCAGAGAGAGGCACATGGCCATGACAGAGATCCTGACCTTCCCAGCTGTGTAACTTTGTGACTGTGCCTCACTGTCCTCATTTGAAGATTGGGGGTGGCAGTGGTTCCTTCTTCACATGGGGGCTGTGGGGATTAAATAGTAAACAGTTTAAACTCAGCCTGGCAGGCACATACCCAGTAAAAGCAAGTCATGCTACCAGGTCAGTGAGAAACCAGGGTAACCAGGAAGGGTTGGAGGGAATTGGTAGGTTGATTTAGATGGATTGATGGGCCTCACCTGCCTCAAGAGTGAATGAAATAAATGGTTATAGAATAATTGTATGTGAGAATGTATGAGGAATATGCTTTCCTGCAGACTCCTCACTTAATATATAATCAAGGGCAGTAATAGCTAATATCATAGGTAGCAAACTTGACATTTTTTCACTTGTCTTTTTTGTAATGAATTCTTCAAGGTAGAATTATGCTAGTGTTTATCACCATTATTCCATTTGAATATGTCTTTAAACCTAAAATGTCTAAAATGTCCTAAGGGCTGCCCAGGACTGACTTAACAGGAGCTAACAGCAAATGAGGTCGCTAATTTGCCATTTCCACCTTACCACCTCATCCCCTCAACCCCCTTCCATTGGCGGCAGGCACTCTGTCTTGTCTGGTAATGATAATAGGGGGCCCCAGTGATTCTCAGTCAAAGAAAATGACAGTTCAATTTACATCTGAACGAATCTCATATTCGTGTTTGCATGCCTAAATGTACCTGGGTTGAAAATATGTGGTCCAACATTGTTTCAGTTTCCTAAATCATCCTGACACAGCCTTGTACTTGATAGGTAGTGGGATCCAGTGCAGAGAAATAATGACAGCCATGCCACCTCGGGCTGGATTTATGTTTTATGAGATAAAATGGTTCTTAACTATTTTTGTTGCCATGTCAGCTAGCTAGTTACTGGTAATGCTTCTATAATAAGAAAACACTATGCAAGGGTACATTTTTAACAGAATTTCATAAGCTTCTACATGCCAGGTAATAACCAGAACACTGAAAATAAAACTGTCACTTTCCCTTGCATTTTAAGTCAGATTTATAGCTTTCCTTTATTATAACTTGGTCCTAGGCTGAAAGCAAAATCACTATTTATTATTTCCTATTTAAAGGTTGAAATCAAAAGGTACTAAATGAAACAATTTCACATGAAATGTTCATAGGATATGATGGCAGAGACTTGCTTTGGAAGCTGGGTCTTGCTTTAGCTAGCTGGGACTCTGAATAAGTCACCTAATGTTTGACTTATTTGAAAATAGTAAGCACTGATACAGCAGTTATATTACTATTACTTGGAATGACACCCCACTCTGAAGGTTGACACCCTGGACTTATGACCCAGGTCTGTTCTGCTTTCAAAATCATGAATTTGCAGGATCCCAGTCTCAGACCACAGCCTTTGATTTGTCGGTTTATACTCCTCATACCCTACACACCTGCCCTTTGATGTTGAGTGAGCTCTCTGGTCTCTTTTTTTCAGTTTCTCAGTCCCCATGAAACTTTAATAACTTGTCTCTCCAGCCTTGGGCCTCATGAGTCCCCAATTTCATCGTTTCTAACCATCCTATACTCCTTCCTTTGCCCTTCAATCTTCCAGAATATTCACCTTGCAGACCCCTTGCCTAAGAGCAGTTGCACTATTTAATTGCTTTTTCTGCATTTTGGCTGCACCATGCCACTCAGCACTGCTCTCATCTGCTGTAGGCACCTGTTCAGCTGCTTCTCCTGTTCCCTGAAAGTCACCCTGCAAGTTCACCTCTCTCCACTTCTCCCTTTTACTTCCCGTGCCTTCACTACAATATCCGAGTGACATTTTCCAGTGAGTCTTACAAAAAGTGGAGCCATTGGATCGAGGTATCCTGTCTCTCCACAAGCTCATCAGTGCTACCCACAATCTTGTCTTCTGTCTGCTCTTGGGAAAAGGCTCTTCCCTCCCTGGTGAGAACTCCTCTAATCCTGATTCTGGAGTTTCCCACCTTTCTCCCTGTGTTGCCTCTTTCAGATCCTGATTGGTTGAATAAAAGACTCTAAGTCTTTGCGGAAGATGAATGAACTGTGGGGTGGGAGCTTGGTGGTAGTGTCTGGGGAGAAGGGAAAAGGGCAGGGAAGATGATGACTAGGTGACTTTTCTGGGATCCAGTCTGATCCCGACTTCCATCTTAAGCCCTTTAATGTCATACTCCTTAGTATGGTATGGGAAACTCTTCTTGGTTGGGAAATATCTGCTGCTCCAACCTTATTTTCTGTTTTTAAAAATGTATTTATTTATTTATTTTTAGACACAAGTGATGTCACAGCCATACACAGATTCAGGTCCTTCCTGATGTGTTGGCCAGGCCCTTACTCAATACTTTCATTATCCTTCCCTCTCTTTCCCCAATGTAATCCTTCTGATCCTTTGAGACTGAATTGAAGTCTTCTCTTCGTACCTACCATTCCTGCCCTGCCCCATCTGAGTTGGCTGCTGTAGCTCTGATGGTGTGGCTTTGTGGTACACAATATTTCTCAAGCTTGGGATTTATTTCTGAAAACTCCATTGTGAGAAATCATAGATGAAACCCCAAGGTTTGAAAGTAGAAGTCAGTGCTAGAAAAATTGAGGTTGTAAGTGAAATCCTGAAAGGTTTTTCAATCAAGTAAAACCCCTGAAAAACATTATTTACTAAACTGAAGCAATAAAGAAACTGCAGTAAGCCAGATGAGCCTCAGTAAGATGCTACCTGCATTAAATAACAGGTGTTTGGGACAAGTCAGATAGCCTGTTTGTACCTCTGTTTCCTTATATGTGAAATGAGGATAACAACGATACCTACTCCCTAGTTTGCCATAATGAGTTGTGTACATATAGGCACGTGTCTGTGTGTATGCACATAATGCATATGTATAGAAATGCTTAGAATGGACATGGTAGGTATGAATAATTTTCATTTATCATCTATGTTTGCCCCATCCTATTTATTATTTCCACTCCCCTATATCATGAAGTGTTTAGAATTTGTCCTGTTTTGAAGTGTGAATATAAAGACACATATTTTGAGTTGGGGTTCTCTACTCAAGTGTTCATTGTGTCTAATTTATTACTCATCTTTGAGTTGAGCCATCTTAGTTTCTCTTGTGGTCTCAAAGATGCACCTTTTTATTTGACTTGGGAAGCTCTGAGAGGAGGTTTATCCAAGCAAGTTCAGCTCAGGGAATGTGGAGAACAATCTAACCTGGATTTGTCAACCCATCCTGCAACATGCATGCTCTTGGAAGCTTTCTGTGTCTGTCTGTCTGTCTGTCTGTCTGTCTGTCTGTATCTCTCTATCCCTCTCTCCCCATTCTTTTCCTTCTACCTGAAGCAGCAGGATTCAACTTTCCCTTGCCTCTGCTTTCTGTATGTTTCCAAAGCTGTTCTACACAAACATCTACTTCTGTTCCTCTTCTCCCAACTCCTGGGTCCCTTTTTTCTTACTATTTCCCATAGGACATGATATTCATTTACTTATATTAAAACATTCACAGTATTAAAAAAAATCTATAACAAAAGAAAGCTGTAAGTTCCACGAGGCAAGAAATAGTGTTTTATTTATATTTGTTTGTGTGGGCATTCAATAGATAGGGAATGAATCCTCGCACAGAGGAAATTTATTGGAAACAAATGAGATAATGCATAGGAAAAATATATAAACTAAAAGGCTCATGACATGGATTTTGTGAATCTAATCTACTCTTTCCTGCTTTCACTACAACACCATCATATGAAAGTATTGAGGATCAAATTATATTCTTGCCAAAGTAGCTTAAAAACATTTCCCAACCTTTCTAAGTAACTGTGATCCTTTAGTTACTGTCACACATCGACTTTATTGGAAAATTTCAAATTTCAAATTATGGTTTTAATCTATTGTTTTTCTTATTTTGAAATAAAAATGTCATCGTTGTAGTGAGATTCGTATATTTAATATCTGTTGTTTTAGCTTTTCCTCAGCTTGCTTCTAAGGCTCTGACGTCATCAAGAGTTCATATTTATCTGATCATTTCAGATCATTTTCCCAAGATTCTCCAAATTCTCCAAGTTTGATTTAGGTTATTGAGGTTGTGCTAATTACATCCTTAACTAAGTACATACAGCATTGAATGTCTCAAGTTCTTATTTCGAAAGGGCTCAAACCCCTAAGGAGCCAGCACTATTACGCAATGGTGGAGGCAGAGGTTCAACAGATCTGAGGTAGCGAACCCCTTTATTCCAACTTCCTTTTCCTAGTCATTAGCTTTAATACTGTATTTCCTAAGAATATCTGACAGGACCGGCAATCCAGAAAGAAATTGTTCCTCTGTAGTTATTGGTATTGTCAGATGCAAAATATTTAGTTGGTGCAAAGTTTAAGCAAATTTAAGTAGCTTCTTTCTCAGTTTTAATAATCTCATAGTAATTTCAGGATTTTATTGAAATCAGGGCGAGATCCTATGTTAGATACAGAACCAGTAAGTTGTCATACTTTCACAAACTGACTTTTCTAAAATGTGAAGCATATCAGGCCAACCCCTGATATGCTGGGGCTGTAGCTCAGTGGTAGAGTCTTGCCTAGCCACGTGTGGGCACTGTGTTCAATCCTTAGCACTACATAAAAATAAACAAACAAAGGAATTGTGTCCATCCACAACTAAACAAAATATTTAAAAAGGCGAAGGCTATGAGATATGGGTGTGTCAATGAATAAAATGCAATAATAAAATCCATTTCCATATGACCTTTAGAATGCAGAGGCCAATGAGTGAATGGTTCTCTTAATAATACCTTAACCTACAGCTGTGGAAGAAATAGTATGTGACCAGAATAAAGAGTGATTTTTATGTTAATATAAATTGAAATGCAGGAAATAATTTTTTAAAAAGTATTCATTAAGCTATTTGAGAAAGGCCCCCCTACCCTGTGAAGTGAGTACGTTTGAGAAGTATTAGAATGTTGATTATTTAAGTAGAAGAGTATCTCTGCTGAGAGTAGTCTAGCACAAATTAAAAATCTTATCAGGACCTAAGAAAACAGCCTCTTGGTCTCCATCCTCCTCAATAGCATTCTGCACCTGGGTTATTCTTGGAGGACCTTGCAGCTTAAATTAAGGCGGAACATTCAGTTTTTTCCTCAATGAGATAATCTAGTTGGATTTCTTTCTTTGTAGTTTTTCTTTGTCGTAATTCATGTTTCCCAAAAAAACCACATAAATTAGAGATTTTCTTTTTAATGGTGTTATCCCCAAAGTAAGATGCCATGATACGATGTTGCTCGTGATTGGCTTTGAGGAGGCCTTGGAAAATGGAACAGGAAAGAAAAAAAAAAACTTACGTTTTTGTTAACCTTCCTTTAGGAGTAAAATCCATTAAGATGAAATTAAATTAGTTGTGCAAGAGATTAAAATAATTTTAATGGTAATTTTGGACTTAGAATTTAGAACCCTTGAAGATGAAGACAGCACCTTAGAGGGAAGGTTCTCAGGAAGCTGCCTGCTTCAGGTAGAGAAACATGGCTAGAGGCCTTCTTGGAGGCGTGTTGCAGTGTGACTTGTGACTAGGGTAAGGAGGTGATTTATTTATTTTTTTAACTTAATATAATTATTTGTTCATTTAATGTGAAATTAGTAGATTTTCTTCATAAGGCCTTCCTTTGTAAAAACTTGCCCACATTCCAGTGGGTTCTGTGAAGTCCACTTCAGTTTATAGAAATGACACCCTTTTGGGAAGTGTTTTATTATCTGCTGTTTTCCTTGATAGAGGAATAGCACTGACTGTATTTATGACATGCCTTGAACTCCTGGACAGGAATTGTCAAGGTTAGGCAACTACATTGGAATTTCTCTTGAACAACAAGAATGAAATGTTAACTCAATAAGGTGAACTGTAAGAACTCACTCTGCCTGTTCACTGCTGTTTGCATCTTCGTCTTGTAAGAGAAAAGGCATAGCAAGTATTTCTATTTATCTTCTTTATGAAATCCATGAAAAGTTAAGAAATTTGGCTTAGAGCTTTATTGAAAAATTGAAAACTGATCAAATTCAAAATAGAATGTGTATTTTTACTCCTTCAGCTCCTCTGCATTTATCTTCCACAGATTTTTCTTGTCTTCAGAACTTGTTTTCTGAGATATTTTTTTCTCAGAAAGATTTTAAAAAATGTAAATCAGAAATATAATGTGTTTTAAAAGTATAATCCTTAAAAAGCATCATATATACACAACTGGTATGTATTTAAATAATAAAATTTTTATAAATGGTTGAATGTCCATCAATACCTAACATATTATTATATTTTATTTTTGGTATTAAATTACTGTCACTTATTAGTTATGTCAAGATTTTCTGGTTAGGAGTTTTGGGGATAGCATAAGGTACATTTTAATAATTAAAGACCCACAGTTTGGTTATTTTGCTTAAATGAGCACCATTTTTATTTTCTTAGTGTCTCTTCTGTCTAAAGATAGAACCACCAAAAAGTAAACCATTAATGTTGCAAATGCAAATTTCTAAATTAAATGCTAGAGAAATTCAGGTTTGCTTTACTGAATGGTAGGCAAGGACCTGATGAAATCAGATGCCCAAAACTAGGTTGAAATTAGGTTTAGTACTTTCAGATAAGATGCCTTTAGAGGAGATTTGTTTTCTAGTCTTTAACCACATGCTGGCCCCTGTGCCCCAGCTGGAAATGAGGCAGGCGGGGCTGGATGGAAGGTAAGGTAGTGCTTCCTGCTTCCATGCAGGCAACTGTCACTGGCCAAGTTCTGCAAGGTTTAAGAAAGTTATTTAGCTCCTTTTTCCATTTGGGTCAAGAAAGGGTTATCAGATGTTCTCTTTCATTCTGAAAGCAAAGCCACATTTTTCTTTGTTACCTGTAAGCTTGATCTGTTGGCTGTTGCTGGCAGGAATATAATTCAGAGGTGGGATCACCACTACTTCTATACTTTTCAACATTCTTTTCTATATCTGTGCTGCTAACATTTAAATAGAACAATCACATTTTTGCAAACATAAATCTTCCTGGATAGAAAATATATTCTGATTATCAAGCATTTTAATTTATCCTTTAAGTTTTAGAGAGAACTTCAATAGAATAAAAAGAGGAAGAGAATACCTTCTTGCTCCATTTACTTTGATGCAAGGCCTTTATGAAAGGAAAGTATGACCTATGAAAAACTTACTTCTTTGAGCTTCAGATTTCTTCTCTGATGACAGAACTTGATCTGTCAGAGTTGTTATGTTTTAAAGTAGGAGTTGCTTTTTTTTTTTTTTTTTTTTTTTTAAGAGAACAGAGGGTCTTAGAAAAGTGGGTCTGCAAAGAGGTTGGAAGTTCGTCACACAGCATGTGCATGGGCAATGGCCTGCTCTTGAAGATGGAGCAGTGAACAAGACAGTGAGAAGCCTCTGACCTCGGGACACTCCTTTCTACAGCAGGGAATACACAGTGCACAGGATAAATAAATGATTCAGTATAGAGTTTGTTAGATGATCCTAAAGCAGGGAGGGAAAGGGGGTAGTCAGAATTAGGGTGGAGTTGACAAGTTAGATATGGTGTCTAAGGAAAGATTCTTGGAAAAGGAGACATTTGGAGAAGGTGACATTTGGGATCAAGATCTAAGAAGTAAGCAAGCAGATATAACAGAAGAGAGGAGACGTAAAGACTCTGTGTCACCTTAGAGGAGAGGGAGGAGGACACAGGGTTTGGGGTCTTTAGTGTGGTGAAGAAGAAGGTATAGGAACAGGGGAAGGGATCAGAAATAGACCTCACAATATGCTAAACACTGCAGCATTTTACCAAGTGTTTCTACAGATATTGATTTAATCCTTACTGTACTCTAGAGAGCTAATAATTTTATGTGTATTTTACAGATAAACTATAGACCCAAGGTAACTCTAGACCCACTAAGGCATCCAAGGGCATCTCATACCTCCCCCAGATTCTTTCCTCTTAACCTCCAGTCTTCTCTAAAGGGTCTGCAAAACTCTAGCTACAGATCCATGATTGTTTCCAAGCCTAGGTGAAATTCCTACCTGAGAGAGAAAGAGTCCAAAGAGTCAGGAAGACATTCTCTCTGCTCTTCTTAACAGCCTCTGAGCAGCCAACCTACACTGGACGTGTGAAAACATGGTGGAGAGAATTGCACTGGAGTCAGGGAAACCTCACCCTCCTGGAGAGCAAGCTACCTGTCACAGTGCAGGCTGATTGTAGCTAATTTTAGCTGCAAATCAATACATTTTCTGACTTGTCAGCTACCTCCCATTCAAGCCTGCCCAGAGCTGGGGGCATGCCTTCTTTATTTAAAAGAGCCCTCATTCTTCCAGAGGTGTCATCATATTTCACCCACCTTCCTTCAAAGATTTCAGACATAAGTGTTCCTAGCATTATTGCCCTGGAGGGGAAGGTAGAGGTGTCCAAGAGGCAGCTTTTCTCCTTGTTCCCAGAGACTGGCTTCCCAAGGGTGGGTGTTTGTTGACCAATCACTGTCATCTGTGATGGCCATCCACTTTGAAAGAATGTGAATATGTAAGAGCCACCTGCAGTTAAATACAACGTTCAGTTTTCTGATGTCCTTTTTGTCCTCTTGCACTCCTACCCAACAACAATATACAGGTCTTTGCTCAGAAAGCAGGATTGCTGGTGTAACCTGTGAGGACAGGAAGACATCCATCAGGGGCAGAGATTTTCAGCAGAGATCTGGGTCTCCTGCTATCACAACTGGAATGATCTTCCCAAACACATTGGGATCCATATTTGTATGTTCTTGTTCTGTGTCCAAGAAGTTTGAGTTCTTTAATCCTTAAGTACCTAAAAGGTGGTGAGTCAATAATGTTGCTCTTCTTCTTTCTGAAAAGCTTTGATTCTGCTTCCCTTACTTTTTGGAAACAGATCTCATACAGCAATAGCAAGATTCCTATATCCTGCACATAAAGACCTTACATTGAATAAAGGGGAATGCCATTATTATTTCATAATTAATTAATCACTCTTTTAAGTTTGAAGGTTCATTGTGATTTATATTTTAAACAACGTAACATATTTCTGCTTCAGGCTGCCAATAGTTAAAACCATAAGTGTTTGAGAGGATGGAAAGAATACACACAGGCACACTTCTATTACAAAGAGTAATATTGTTGAAAAGTAATAATAGGACAACTTTTTAAAAGGACATAATTTAAAAAATTAATATAATTAGTGGAAATTGTACCTCTGTGTCCAAATATCATAAAGCAAATTCTGTTTAGTCCTAATGCTACTTTACTGCATTGTTTAAATGAGAATACGCTACTTAATGATAGTGAAGATCTTAGAATTGCCCTATTACATATAAAAAGCAAGAAGGAAAGTGGTCTAAAGTGCCATTACATTGAGTATTAGTATTTCCTGTATTCCAGAGACTCTACATAGGTATTTGGGAGAAGTAGTCCTTTCATTAAAAAAAATCATTTAAAACATGCTACTAAGCAGAGAAGGAGCAATGCTATCCCCATCCACCCTGTCTCTCCTCCTATCTGTGAGAAATCTCTGAGGGCAAGGCCTTACCTTTTCATCTTTGTAATATTAGTGACACTTGCGTAGCATTCCGTATCCATTGGACTCCTATTAAATGTCAGATTCTCTCAAAGCAGGGTTTCTCAACTTGGGCCCATTGACATTTTGGGTTCAGTAATTCTTTGTTGGAGGAAGGGGTACTCTGAGCAAGAGGAAGGTTTCATAGCATCCCTGGCCTCTATGCACTCCATGCCAGTAGCACCAGCGACGGCAGTCAGAGGTCTCCAGACAGTGTCAGATGTCCTCTGGAGGGGACAGTTACCCTGTTGAAAACCACTGTTTTATAGGGTGTGATGTAGAGTTTAATTCTATTTTATTTTTAAAGAATAAAACATACATGACTTTTTAAATTCCCTCTCCCTCCCTCTCACACATAGATAGTATAGATCTGTAATGCACACGTACCATTTCTTATAGAGGAGACATTTGGTTAGGAGCGCTCATCATGGTCTTTTTCCTTTTTCTTTCTCCTTTTTCCTTTGGGAATCATTATGACTCCACTAAATTGCTCACTAAATTTCATCTGTCACTCGCGTTCCTGCTCAGATACAACTAAAGCCTACCAAAATTGATTTTTGTGTCAGCAACAGAGCAGAGATTCAGTAAGAACATGAAAGCTTTCCTTTCATTACTAGTCTCCCCCCACCCCCACATTACTCGAGATTTGGTGGGCCCTAATTATATTCCAGTGCTTTCCCGGCTGACATTTCTTTTGTTTTAATTAAAACTTCTGGAGGTTTGAGGACACTGTGGGAGAGGCTTTATTCACCAGCAGCCCCTATAAAGAGTCAAATGGGTCCCCATTTGTGTTCCTGCTACTCTGAGAGTGACAGCTGGGAACACTGTGGTCCTTTCCTTTGTGAACAGCTCTGGACTTGAAGCCCTGCTCTTGCTGTTGCTGCTGCTGTCTGCTGAGTGAGCGAGTGGGCATTGCGGCTGGCTGGCTTCGTTTTGAAGCCATACTGTAGGTGCAGTGAAATGCAGCACTGTCAGTTGGCAGGCCTGTGCAGGGCCAAGGGAGCAAGACATAATATATCTTCTTAATCTGCAGCGGGGGTGGGGGGGTGGGATGGAATGAGTGCAGGGCCTGCCAGAGCTCCTGAGGGGAAGACATGGTTGCCTTGTGGACAGTCCACAGAGGAGCCATTGATTAGACATCTTAAAAAATGAGCAATGGGTCCTCCAACCTCTGGTGAGTGTTGTCTCGGGAAAAGGGAGGCAGAGGTGGAGGACTTGGGCAGGCATTGCCTGGTCTCGCTTTTCTTGGTGGTATCTTTGTCTGCCTGACCCTTTCCTCAGGGAAACCAGTGATGTTATGAAATGCATAGTGCTCATGGCTCACTGAGGTCCCCAGGACCTACTTCAGTTTGTTAGTTAACACTTGGAAAAGAAGAAAACAAAACCTTGTGGAGCAAAACAGGTCAGACCCTGCAGGTTTTCCCTCCAGTTAAGGTACTTGAGCTCTTCTCTTGTCCCCTGTTCCTAAAGAGAATAGCCAAAGTAGTCTCCCCACAAGCTTTGTCAGGCTTCTTCCAGTTTAAGCCCCTGATACATCACTGGAGTCTGCCATTTTGATTTGTGGCAGCTTAAAAGGCTCGCTAGAAACTTCCATGTTTCCCAGCATCGTTTAACACCTACTGGTTGCAAGAAGCTTCCTCAGGAAGGTCAGCGGATCAGGCAGGTGTCAGGCAGAGCCCAGGCAGGAGCCTGAGACACTGCAGCTTAAGGCCCAAAGACATTAAGACCTGGGGGCCTCGTAGGAGAGAGAGGTTGGTTTCTCTGCAAGTCACACAGGCTAGAGCAAGCTGTTGAGAGCTTACCCTTTCTTCACCTGTCACTCTTCACAGGCCCACCTTTGTGTCTAAGGAAGTTACTGACCCCACTACCATTACAACATCCATGTAATTCTAAAACACTTCTTCCTAGAATCCAAGATGTCAGAGTATTAAAATCTTACTTGGTCACCCAAAGTAGAAAACCAAAACTACCAGTGGGAACTGACATAAGGCTGTTAACTATTAAGTTTTTATTTTATTTATTTTTTTTAAACTATTAAGTTTTTAAAATCAAAAACATTTCTTTAATTTTGACACCCAAATTTTTTAAAGATAAATAATTCCTGCTTAATTTGAACGCCTCTTGTTTGGAGGGAAAAATCCCTCACTCCCCACAGGGTTTTTATGTTTGCTTCTCTTGACTGTAAACTTCATCTTGGACTGGGGTCCAGGTCCCAGAGCTTTTAAATGCCATTTCTGTCCCTAGATGCCACCCCTGACTCGGGGGACAGAGAAGACTATTGTGCTGGTGGGAAGGAGAAGAATATTTGAGGAGGCTGAAGAGTTGGCTTGCAAGAGTGAGCATGTTCGGCCCCATCCGTTGAACCCTCGTGTCCAGGGGTTTGGGTCCTCCCAGAACCAGAGGCCACATGATGTGGTGATTCTATGACCTAAATTAGACAAGCGTTGCTGCATCTTTGATTCAAGCTCATTTTCTGGGTTGTGAGGAGGTTACTGGAAATGTGTTCTTGGCGTAAGGCGGTGGCCCTGAGACTGGCTCTCCCGCTTTCCTAGCTCTGGCCACCCCTCAGCTCATCTGCCTCCCCACGGCTGTCACTTCCACTGTGCCTGCCTTTCTTGGGTGCAGGCATTAGGCTCCCTGCCATGGAATCTGCATACATGAACCACTGCCTGCTAAAAATTTTGACTATTTTATTTGCTTCCCAGTAAGCATCCATTTTGATTTATAAACTGAGCCCGGTTGGCAGCCACAAAGACTAAGGAGTCCTAGTTTCCAACAAAGAGAAATGAAACAGCCTCTTGTTCCCATCTTGTATCTGTGAGGAAGCCTCAGCTCTCAGCTGGCCCACCCCTGAACAGTCTTCAAAACTATTCTCTGCCACTCAGAGGTGCCAGGCAGAGGAATTCACAGCACGGGTGCCAGGGTGGGAGTGGTTGCGTGGGAACAGTCCTGTGTCAGTACCTTTCTTCCCCATGCCACAGTCTGGGAGCCCTGGTGGCTGGATCGCAGTTCTGCAGATGTGCCCGGAAGGCTGTTTTAAGCTACCAGTGGAAGGCATGTGCTGGCCAAGGAAGCACAGAGTCTTTGTCTGACCTGGGGACACCCCAGGAGTAGACTGTGCCAAGTGTGTTCTGTGAACATTCACATTCTTAAAGATTTTTGGAATCTTTCCATGAAGTTATCTTGTCTACCTCTCTGCCACAAGACATATTTTCTCAAAGGAAAGTTGCATTCCTGAAAGCATCCAGATAGGTGTCTTTAAGCTTTGATCTTGCCAGGGAGTGAAAAGCTGGAGTTCACCTTTGCTCCTGTCTTTACAGCTCATAGGTAAAGCTGAGCTAAAGCTAATTTCTAGTTTTCCTGTGATCTATGGAGAGAGAAAGTAAATTGGTTTCTCTGTGGAATTTAAAAGAACTTCACCCACTGAAATTCATCTTTCACTTTCTTATTTATGGGCAGATTGATTGTAACCCCTGCTCACAACCTCACCACCCTATCTGGTCCCAGGCTCTGTGGGTCTGAATAGAAATGCAAGGAGTGAGGGAAGCTAAAGTGGACATGAGGACGGTACCAGGAACCCAATGCAGTCCTCAGATTTCACTCCTTCATTCAATCTGTTATTTAGCAAATATTTCCCTGAGTCCCTTCTGTGCCACACACTATGAGAGGTGCAGGGGAAACATGTACCCAATCTCAAGTCCTGCTGATTGGGCCTTCTGAATATCTCCTGGCTCTCTCTGCCTGTGACATTCTTATTCTCATTCTTCATTTCTCTCCTCATCCAAGTTGTCATCCTTTCTCAGCTGTCTTCAGGAGGGAGCATGACCTCAGGAGTAATTCCCAGAGAGAGACCTGGTTGGGGTGCTTCAGTCTGTAAAGGAGAATCTGGATGGTGCACCCCAGCATCAATGATCGGTAGATAGAAAGATAGACATCAATAGATGGGTGCAGCCAGACAATTGATTCATGAAACAACAGCTGCCACTACTCATGTTCTATATTTTATTTTATTTAGTTTTGTTTTATTTTATGGTGCTGGGGATCAAACCCAGGGCCTCATGCATGCTAGGCAAGCACTCTACGATTGAACTACTCCCCCAGGCCCTCAATTTGATTTGATTTATTTTCATGGTTCTGGTAGTGCACATTTCGAAAAACATCACGGCATTGTAATTAACGGGGTTAGCAGACGATGCTGTGGAGGCTCAAAGGTGTTGCACTCATTTGCAAGTAGGAAATTGAAGGCTGCTTCAATAAAGGCAAGATTAACCCCACGCCAAATCTGAAGAATGAGCCACTCTGCCTGTGTGCCAGTCCTTGGACAGGAGGGTGGAGATGGTGGGGGGACTGTTTGCATTTTCACAACCTCACTTTTGCTTGTGTACTCTGCTGGAAACAAATGTGTTTCGGTGACCTAGAAATGAAAGCATTCTCTCTTCCAGCCTGGCCTCAGGCTAGCAGCTTGAGAGCTGTCTTGCTGTTCCTTAGAAAATAACAGCAATAACAGAGGTGAGGGTTATGTGCTTATTTCAGACAAAACCAGTTTTTCTCTTGCATTCATTTTAGGAGGAGATAAAGGAAGGGCTAGCGTACTGTACTACTTGAGTGAGTTGGATTTTACCTTGATGTTGAATTATTTTATATGGAACTGAAATGGTGCAGTTCTTTACCTCAAAGTGAGGTGGAAGAAAAGAGAAGGAGAGTAGAGTGGGTTTGTGAGTGCATCTGAGAACCAGTCTGGCCCATGCCCCCGGCACCCATGACCCCACATGATCCACTTTCCCCCATGGGTACCCCTCTTCCTTCTTTCTTGGGGACAGACATTTTATGCTTTAGGATGTTATCTCACACTAGACTTTGGGCAAGTTTATTTTTTTCCCTAAATTTAATTGGTTTATTAACTTTTGTTGATGTTGATTATTTCAGTAGGAAAATAAATTCTTAATTTATTCTTTTATTAAGAAATGACTCAGGAGCTGGGAGTGGTGGCACAGGCCTGTAATCCCAGTGATTCAAGAGGCTGAGGCAGGAGGATTGCAAGTCTGAGGCCAGTCTCAGTGACTTAATAAGACCCTGTCTCAAAATGAAAAATAAAGGGGTGGAGATATGGCTCGGTAGTTAAGTACCCCTGATTTTAATCCCTGGTACCAAGAAAAAAGAAAAGAAGAAGAAGAGAAGAAACAACTCAGGAGCTGGGAGTGATGCTGCACACCTGTATTCCCAGTGACTTGAGAGGCTGAGGAGGCAGGAGAATTACAAGTTCAAGTCTAGCTTCAGCAACTAAGCAAGACCCTGTCTCAAAATAAAAAGTAAAAAGGGTTGGGGATGTGGCTTAGTGATAGAATCCCTGGTACTACCCCACCACACACACCCCAAAAAAAGAAAGAAAGAAAGAAAACAGAACTCAGCAACTGCACTCTGACAAAGTATGTTCTCTAATTTTTGTAGAGAATTTTTTTAAACTCTTGTCTTCCTTTAGTAATTTTTTTTTTCTTTTTCTAATTTAATTTTTAGTCCTTGGTTGAACAGGTATTTTAGATTCAAATTTATATGGGGTTTGTATTTTTAATTTCTCTTATAAATGGAAATAAAACTGAGAGTAACATGAAAAGTGTACTTTCCATTCCCATGAAGTATAACATCCTCCCTCAGTACCCTGCCCTCACAGAAGTTTAGAAACTCCTATGTGAAGCAAATGATGAACAGTGCAGTGTGTAACTCAAGTATAATGTGAAAAGGTTTGTTTAAAAACTCATTTTAAAATTTCACCAGTGAGGATTTGTCATTCAGGAGCCAATTGGCAGAAGTGGATAGAGGAGAACGCATCCTGGGTCAGGTCTCCTTAGCTGTCAGACTTTGGCCTCATCTGTAAAAAAGGCAGGATTCTTAGGTACCTCAGAGACTGCTCTACTCAATTTGTTTTTATAAAGTTAACTCTTTGAAAACTCTTAATCACAGCTGTGCCTCAGGTTTCTAATGACCTCAAGGTCAGCTGACTCCTAGCCATTCCCTTCAGATCTGCCTTAATCTGGATCCTAAGTTGCTTTGACATCTCTGGTGATGTAAAGGGCAGCTCATGGCTGGGCGGCTTCCTGTGGCCCTCCCTGATCATCAGGGTTTGACAGCTCAGCAGCTTCCTGATCCAGCACCTGGGGACACCTGGGCCTGGGACTGAACTGAGGCTGCTTGTTGTCCTCACCCTGCAGGACTTCTCCCTGCCATCTCAAAGTACATTATGCAGTCATCTGTCAGATCCATCCAGAACTATTATTTCAGCTTGGAAGTGATATTTAAAATGGAGGAAAAAGACACGCTTTTATTTTTCACATTCATAGTGGTTACTGAGAAATAAGACAAAAAATACCCTAAGTTCCAAAAATAGCAGATATTTTATTGATTTTTAAGCCCCAAGGGCCCAGTACCTTGTGTCTGAAGTGTATTTGTGGATTGCTTTTCTGTCTTCTTGCTTTTGGGGCCAGTACTGCTGTAGGCTAGTTCTGCTCAGTCTCAGGATGTTGCTAGAAAGAATCAGGTTTGGGGTTCTTTGTTGTTGTATCCTTGTAATAAATTATTTGCTTGGAGAAGACTCCCTGCTTCTTAAGGAGTTGAAAATCTAGCGCTAAGTTTCTCAAACTGTGCTTTGGCAACGGAACCTCCAACACTCCCACCCAGAAGTGTTGGGAGGCAGGGCTGACTAGACTTGGGTATCAAGCCCTGCTTGGAACAGGGGAATTCCAATTAAGGTTTTATTTGGAGGAAAGGTTGTGAAGGCAGTGGGGAAGGAAATGAGAGAAGAAGGAAAAATGGAGAGAGAGAGAGGGACAGCTGATCCTTTGGGCTCAATGCAATAATAGAAAAAAGGACATGTTCACTGTTTGCACAGAGGTGAACAGTGATTGACAGGAATATATCAGAGGAGGGGCTACTTTCGTTGAATCTAGCAAGATAGAATAAGGTTATAGAAGAGTCAAGAAGGCAAAGAACATCCTAAACCAAGAAAAGAGACCATGAGAGGCAAGAAACAATACAGTGCCTCTAGAGAACTATAAACAGTTGGGTCTCAAGGACCCCAGAGTACAAGCAGGTGGGAGCCTGCCAAGGTGGCATGGCAGAAAAGAGGTCAGCCATACAGGGCCCTGCAAGCTGCATGCAGGGGCTTGCTGTTATCCAACCTTATGGAACCATTCAAAAAAATCTCAAAGTACGTCAGCAATATATCAAACAGACCCTCTGTATTTATCCACAGTTCTCCTACACTCTTTCAGTGCTTTAGTAGAGAAACAGTCATTGTTTAAGGACTGTGTGCTAGTCAGCTTTTCATTGCTGTGCCCAAAATACCTGACATGAACAATTTAGAGGAGGAAGGATTTTTTCTGGCTCATGGTTTCAGAGATATCAGTCATGATCAGTTAATTCCATAGCTCTGGGTCTGAGGTTGAGGTGAGGTAGAACATCATGGTGGAAAAGCATGGTGTGCTCAGGTCATGGCAGCCAGGAAGGAAGGAGAGGGAGAGAGATGGAGGGGAAGGGGGAAGAAAGAGAGAGAGAGAGAAATGGGAAATGGAGGAAGTACAAGATAGTACCCAAGGGCATGCTCCCAGGGACCTACTTCCTCCAACTGTGCCCCAACCTGCTTATAGTTTTTACCACCGCTCAGGAGTCCATTCAGTCATTAATGGATTAATCCACTGATGAGGTCAGAGCCTTCATGATCCAATCACTTCCCTAATGCCCATCTCTGTACATTTCTGCATCAGGGACCAAGCCTTCAACAAATGAGTCTTATGGGGACACTTCATATCCAAACCATTACAGTGTGCTTTTCGCCTGTCTCCTTCTGCCCTCCTTGGGCATTACCAGTCTTTAGGCTAGTTCTGCTCAGTCCCAGGCTGCTGACAGAAAAAGCCAAATTGTTGTATCCTTGTGACAAATTATTCACTCGAAGATATCCTCAAAGTGTGATTTAGGGTCCTTGCTTAGTAAGCTGTTGTCTCCTTTGCAAAGGCCATCATAACAGCACCACAGACCTTGCTGATCTTGGGAGGTCAGCCAGTGTGCATTAGCAGAGGGCGCTGTTGCTACTGTTTCCTGGTGTGAGGTTGACCTGGGCTCTGGATGCCAAATAGCAGGAGCATTGCTTCCCTGTCAGTCATTGTGAAAGCTGAATTTTCAGATGCACCTTGGATGGAAAAAGTTGCTAATGATAATACCTCCTCCCCTCTCCCCCCCAACCACTGAGCCCAGTCTCCCCACGTTTCACAGATGAGAAACAAGGGCCCAGGTAAACCTGGAGGTCACAGCAGAGCCCGTGTAAGAACCAGGCCTCTGGAATTCTGGGCCAGGGCTCTTTGCACAACCCTGACTGCTTACCTCGATTTTGTGAGAATTAAGATAAGTGTGAGGGACTGTGCCTGTGACCCTATTGTGGGACTGATTAATTGTCTCTTTCTGTGTGCTCTTTTCCCAGAGATAAGGAGAGAAAGGGAGCAGAGTGGGGGTGGAAATGGGGAGCGTGACACTATTAGAACCAAACCAAACAAATTTAAAAAGCTGAGATGTGAGAAGGGAAGGGGCAAACTGAGTGGGTAAAAGTTAAGGGGCTAATAGGGAGAAATTAGGGTGGCAAGGGGGACAAGTAATAGAGAAAGGGGGAAGATTGAAGAAACAGTAGCCCTCTATGACAAAATTGGCCTAGTAATGTTTTATACCATGATTTTAAAAAAAAAGGTCCTACCAAGCTAGCACATTTTTACTAAAATTCAACTACTGAATGTACATTGCATGAAACCCATCGTCTGTTCCCAGCCACCAGTGTTAGGAACAGCCTTTTACCTGCTGTTGGTGATACTTTAACATGCCACATGTCTGTGGGTAGGCACTCCCTATCTTAAGGACTGGGATATAATGAGGAGGCATGGTTCGTGCTTTCATGAAACATCACCTGACAAGGACAACAGCCTTTAAAATCAAGACAGGGCCATCCGTAATGATAGCTGGTGTCCACCAGTAATGTCTGCCAGGCACAGTAAGCATTTCTCATTTCATGCTCACTAATTTCTGAGTTAGGTGTTATTGTCTCCATTTTCCAGATGAGAAAACTGAGATTTAAAAGGTTAAGGGACTTGTGTTAGGTCATGCAGATGGGATTTGAACCCAGCTGATCTTAGAAACTATAATATACTTCATGATAGCACAGCAGATTGAGATCCCTAATCTAAAAGTCTTAAGTGCTCCAAAATCTGAAACTTTTTGAGCACATGAGGCCACAAATGGAACATTCCACACCTGACCTTATGTGATGGGTCACCCTCAAGACACAGGCACACTAAAAATACTTAAAATTACCTTCAGGCTAGGTGTAAGCTCTATAGGAAACAAATGGATTTCGTGTTTAGACTGGAATCCCATCTCATTGTATATAAGCAAATATTTTGAAATATGAAAAAAATAATCTGAAACACTGCTAGGCCCAAGCATTTCTGAAAAGGGATACTCAACTTGTAGTAAATAAAATGAGTCTGGGGAACCATATATAAAATGCATTTACAAGTAATGGATCTGATCATCTTTGCTGTGATCAGAGTCAGATGTGCACATTAAGTTTCCTTGAGGAGCAAGCAAAGAGAAACTCTTGTGGGATTGCCCTGTCCCCTGGCTGCCACACTATTTTCTTCTGATTCCTCTGTGTGATTGCTGCTTTGCAGTCATTCCAAAGATCAAAGATGCATGAATGGGAAAGACAGTGGAACAAATTGGACACAACTTTCCTATGTTCATATATGAATACATGACCAGTGTAACTCTACATCATGTTCAACCACAAGAATGGGTAGTTACACTCCATGTATACATCATATGTCAAAATACATTCTACTGTCATGTATAACTAAAAAGAACAATTAAAAAATGATATTAAAAAAATAGAAAGACCAAAGATACCCAGGTGCAGGGAGCTGTTTTTAAAGCTCATCACTATCATGGGCACTATTTGAATTAATTACTATATCATTTTAGGTCCCCTTTTAAGATAAAGATAAATGAACAATCTCAAGTGAATTATAGCAAAATTATATACAGCTGATTTTGTTACAGTACTAAATATTAAGAATCAAGACAACGAAAGTTTCTTCACTTGTTTTCTGATGGACATCTGTGTGTCCTTCGTCCAAGCCTGGCTCCCCTTCCACCTCTCACCCAAGCTCTTACTTACACTTTGGAGAAGAGCAGAACTAAATTGTTCAGCATTGCATTTTATTTAATTTGATACCCACCACGAAAATAAACCCAAAAGACAAAGTGATGGAGAATGTTTTACAAACTAAACACTAACTAGTAATGAGTCTTCAAAACATTGCAAGTATGTATGTTTGTGAGTCTGTCTGTCTCCCCTTTGATATTCAGTGACATTAACCCTGGAAACTTTTTGTGATTGGAAATGAGTGCAAATATTACTCATTAGGACTAAATTTAAATTTTTTTTTTCTTTTAGGGTCGTCATGTCAAAACTGGCCAGCTTGCAGCCATTAAGGTCATGGACGTCACAGGGGTAACGTATCTTTATCTTATTGTCTCAATAGCTATACATTTGTAACAAAGAAATTAGTTATAGAAAAAAACGTGTTTTATTAAAGATTATTTAAAATAGTCTTTCTAAATATTTAAGATCCTTACCCACTTGCTTCTCATATAGAGTGTACATCAGAGACTGAGAAGACCATGGATAAATCACTTTAATTAAATTCAGTACCTACACACTGCCATAGGTACTTAGAGTGAATAATGTGTGCCAATAATTTTACATAAACATAACCATGGATATTTGCATATGAAGGCAGAATAAGGATTTCAAGGTATTAAAAGAATAATGCTGAGATTACACAGAAGAGATGGGTCTTAACAGTTTCCCCAAAGGTCTACCTAACACTGGAGTAGATAAGAGCTCGGATAGCCCTAAAATCCTAGCAGGATATTTAACATGAATATTTTCCAAAACAAACATTTTTGACCAAATAATCACATAAACACAATTTTTTATTTATTATAGAATAACACTGAAATAAGATATCTTCCTGGATGATCAAAAGCAATCTAAGGAATAGACTTTATTTTAAATGCAATCTAATGCTTTCAATCCTTTTGCTAGATCTGTTTAAAATATTTTAATGCCTTTTCAAGAGTGCAGAGTGAAAATCAGACTTGAAAGGATTCACTGGACATCAAAAGCATGCTAATAATTTTTATTGTCCTGAGGATTTTTCTAAGATGTCTGTCTGCTGTACATGAAAGCTAAAAACACCAAAGTCCCTTTTGGCCCAGAAGTGGAATACTCAATATAAATAGATACAGAGTGAATGAGTCACACAAAGGTACCAAAAACCAAAATACAAATAAAAAAAATACACAGTATCTTCATAGGCCAGACTTTAAACCAAAGCTTTCCAGACCCAGTCTGTTACCTTCATTAAGTATATGTTATATGGTGATTACCTACCATAATACCAATTTCACTAATTCACCTTTATACCATATATTGTGCTGACTTACTTTCCTTAGTTATTATTGATCCAATTTCTCTTTAAACTGTATTTTAAAATTAAAGATAATAACAGTAAAAAAATTAGCTAATAAAAGTAAAAAGTTTTGTTCCTATGTATATTACCACTGGGATGATGTTCTTTTTGCTCATCTTAAGTACATTATTCCAGGTGCTAGAGAGGTTAGAAACCAATTCAAATATTTAATCTCAATTAGTTTTTGAATTCACTTTGCCTTTGCAAAATAAGAAATTGCATGTGAATTATATTAATTTGGATTACGCCCTCCCACTTGAAACAGAGAGGGTTGAGCATGGTAGAAGAGTCTTGCTCTCTCATGTTGAAGGGATCTGGAAGTTGAAAGTCCAGGGATGTGTGACAGCAGTGTGGTGGAGCAGAGGAAGTGCTTATCTTTCTGCCCTGTCATTCTAGCACAAAGCCTCCCTTTTTAAGGTCACTCTATGGTTCAAGATGGTTGTTGGATTTCCGTTGATCATATTCTGTGACAGCAAAAATAACAAAAGGAGGCGGGTGAACACAAAGATGCAGAAAGAGCCTCTTCCAGTGAAATCTTTTCTACTTGGATGCACCCTCTTTGCTTCTGTTTTCATTAGCTATATTTAGTTGCAAAGGAGCTTGGGAAATGTAGTCTTTTTGTCTCCCTATGTGTCCCATAAAAAATACAGGTTCTGTAAGTCAGAAACGAAAGGGGAGTGGATATTTGGGATACTTCAGTTAGCAGGGTCTGACTCCAAATCAAAATCAGATACTATAAGCCTCCACCTTGAAAGCCATTATAAGTGTGTAAATCTTTAACAAAGCCCCAACCACAGAATGGATTAGGGTTTGTTTTGCAATTCTGCTGAAGTCATACTACTGTGTTTTCCTTGGATTGAATCAGATCTCCGCATAATGAGATGCACTTGGCAGTATAACAACTAATGGTTGTGGATGGAGTCCAAGACGTTTGTGCTATAGATTAAGTTCTGTTGTGTGGCTCTGCAGAACTACATTTGAGTTCCACTGACATCATTCATCTCAGTGTATAACATTATTGATGTACAAAGTTTGACTTGGGAACACTGAGTATCACTCTTCCAGTTTCAGATTCTACTGGTGAGGATTTAAATTGTTCAGAGAACCACTTGCTTGGAGAAAAAAAGTTGCCTTATAGTTTATCCTAGAGTGTGTATTTTTTAGGTTAAGGAGTGTCAGCCTTTTTCAGCTGGGTTTCATTACACAATTGAACTCTATAGAAAATTATTTAAGAGTTTCTTTCTCAGCTCTCCCAAGGCTGGTACAATGCAAAGACCATTCTATGTGCCTAGGAGTGTCAACCCATTACATACAATGGATGCTTTATTGTTTTGGGTTTCAACTCTCTTGGAGAAGCCCTGTTCAGAGGGGCAGGGAAGTTTCTGTGATAGTGACATTATTGACTATTATTTAGCCACTGATTCTTAACAAAGGCAAACATGAATATACATCAGGAAATGGTTTTCTTCTGTCCATGGTGTCTGCTGTGCATCAAGTGACTTTTGTGTCATCCCCTTATACATCATAGTCTACATAAGATTTTCTTTGTGAAATTCACGTGGGGCCTTTGCAAAACAAGCAACTCCATTTTTCCATGTTGTCTTTTGTGTACTATGGAATGCTGCAAAAGCTTCTTACCAATTATCATAATTGTGCTCATTATAGCTGCTCTGTTAAAAACTGAGATGAATTCTCAAAGGTTGTCTTTGTTGATTGTATGCTGTGACCTGCTACACACTACTATAGTTTATTTTAATGAAATTTAGGAAGCCATAGTTTGAAATTAATTTTTAAATGATTGCTGTTATTCAATATCACTTTCTTTTTATAGAAAACAGCCACAGAGCGAACTGGATACAGTGCCTATATCCTTGCAGCCTGAGAGCTGAGGCCCTTCCAAGTTGGCCAGCATTTGCTTCAGAATTACTGCTTACTCTCAGACTTGGTTTTGAAGTTCTTTTAGTTCCCCAAATCATTATGGAAATCTTCCCATTTCATTGCTTTCTGGGGCTTCCTACCCCACTGGATTTGTGTTCTTTAGATTTACACTACTCTACTCTCTAGAGTAGTGTTTCTCAAAGCAGACTGCCAACCTCAGTGGATGGTTGGTGCCTCTCTGGTGGTCAGGAGACATGCAGAGGGCACAGCCTCTGAAGCTGTCTTTTCTACAAGCTCCTCAAGAAGGCCCACAAATGCCAAAGTTAGAGGTCCCCTTTTCTTGGATCTTATATGTAAATCTTTTCTGGCCACCAAGTGTGAAGAGCCTGTGGTTCTTTAATAATCTTTTAACTAATCCCCATTTTCATTTGAATAAAAATCCCTGTATAATCTAGTCACTTTACAATGAAACCCTAAAGTACACACAAGACTTAGTGAAATGATAGCTTAATATTGTAAACTTTTACTCTTACAATGACTGGTCATGATCCCATTACTCAGGACACTTTTGCGGGGGGCCATGCCATACCCTTCCTCAAACTCATGAAGCTGAAATGGAATTTGCTGGCTTGTGTACATTAAAACAAACAAACACATACTCACAAAAACTCAGCAGGATCCAGAAAGTCACATGATATGATGGGAAATTTTGTCTTGGTCCTTCTCTGGGCTCTGCTTTCTTCCCACCCCAGCTCCAGGTTCATGTTCTCATGACCTCATTGTCATTAGCCCCAGCAGAAGTGTCAGTTTGAGTACCAGTGGCCTCACTTGGGTCATGTCCCCATCCCTGAACCACTCTCTGATTCTTTTGAGCTAGATTTGGGTTAGCTGCCTGGTTCTGGAATCTGCCCAGGGACTAAAAGTTAGGGAGAACTGATCCCTCAAAGAAAAACCCGAGAACTGTTGTAGAAATGAGTGGGAAGGATGCTGGGTATGCAGAAACAGGAGACTTCCATTAATATCATAGCATCATTTATAGGGCAGCTGTTTAAAACAGACTTGGTCCTTAAGTAAAGTGTCTCTCTTTGTTACATTTTTTATATCCAGTCAAAAATAATAATTGTGATAGCTAACATTGATCAAGTGATTATTATACACTAGAATTTCTTGAAATACTTTCTATATATGAGTTCATTTCATCCCCTCAACAACCTACAAAACAGTTTCCATCATAGTCCCATTTTAGAGATGTGGAAACAGAACATATTAAATATCTTGCTGCATGTTTCCTGGCTCTTCTGTGGTGGGGTGAATATTTCAGCCTGAGCAGTTTAACTCCAACCTCTCAGCCACATTGCTATTGACCTTCAATTAATATAGAGTGGTATCTATTATTTAATTTAGTGTGATTGCTTTTCAATTGATTTAATCACAAACATCTACTAACCACCTAACTTTATGACACACATCAAAAATTTAAAGATGACCAAATAGTCCTTTGCCTACGGAGGAGCTCATGATAGCACAACTTTACCATAAATATTTTTAAGGAAAGTTTATACCTTTTGTAATAGGTTATAAAATTCATTAACAAGGTTACCTACCAGGTTTGATAGGGTGGTCTGCAGTCAGAGCCCTGGAGGGTAATCAGGCAAATAAATTCCCAGCCAAGGACACAGGCTGTGCCAGGGCGTGGAGGTTGAAGGAACACGTTCTGGAGCTATACACAGCTTATTTCTGATGATAAAAGCTGCCAAAAAGAAATTGATACAAGAAAAATCTGGACAAATCATGACCAGGTCATGAAAGAATTGATTACTGCGACAAGGAGTTTACAAGGTTTTCAGTTTTTTTGCTTTTCCCACACACCCTTTGATCAAATAGTCTTGGGGAAACCCAATATATAAAAGAGACATACATACAGGTTTGTTTGTTTGATTGTTTTACTGGAGTTAGGAAGCCTTAGGCCTGACCCTCTCCCCCAAACCACCGCAGCAGCCTGTGCAGGGCCAGAGTTTGAATGGCAGAGTCACATGGTTGCATTTTGCCTGCTAGAAGGATCCATCTTAAGCACTGGTTCGTGGAGTTCAGGCTTTTGTCTTACCGAATTGTTGCAGATGAAGCCTGTGGCCAGTCTCTATCTCTTTTTGAAGAGTAAGGATGTGGCCTTCTCCCAGTAGCCTCTGCTAGAGTGCTTTGCTTATGTTAAAGGACTTAAGGATGTTTGCTACAATTGGACAAAAAGAAAAGAAAAATTCCTTCCTGGGTCATTTGGTAGAGTCAAGGGGACACAGTGCTTCAAGTACTTTTGTTTCATCCCTCCCACGGGAGGCAGTTCCATGGAGTGAATAGGAGCACAACATATAACAATACTATTAATGCTCACAACAATTGCCATAGCCAAAATAAAAACAGCTAACATCAATTGAGTGCTTATTATATGCCAAGTGCTATTGCTCTTAGTATTCAGTATGTATTAACTCATATGATCTTTCACACAACTCCCCTCAGGGGAAAGCTGTTATTATATCCATTTTACAAGAGAGGACTCAAAGCACATAGAACCTAAGCAACTCAACCAAGCCTCATGGTAAATGACAGAAGCAGAGTTCAAGAACAGGCAGGCAGGGTGTACCCTCACTTACCACAGCTGCCTCATGGGATGAGAGATGGGGGGAGTGTCCGGAGTGTGGCCTTAAGATGCAGTCAGAGCTGGTTCACATCCTAGTCTTCCCTTTACTGATTATGACCTTGGTTCTTAACCTTTCTGAGCCTCACTCAGTTTTCTTGTCTGTTAGATGAGTTTACCTATGTGCAAGCTTGTTCTGAGACTTAAGTGGGACATGATATCTAGTGTCTGACATAATCATACATCCTTAATACATGATTTTATTGATTATTCTTGCTAAGATGCAGAGACTGAGCTGGTGGGACAGGTCATAGGAAAGAAGAGGATTTTAGAGAATCCATTGCAACTCTGCAGCTTATGTATGGGGCGGCAACCAGTCTTATGGGCTATGTTATGCGCTATACCTGTGTTAGTTAATTGTTAATATGGTAAGTAGTCTGCACTCGGCCTGTCTCTCCCTCTCAGGATTGTTAGTTTTACCTTGAATAGTATGTCACTGTTAAAATATAAGCACTCGAGAAGGATCTAGGAAACAAAGTGGGGTTAGATTCTGTCTGGAAAACTGAAGACCCGAATCACAGGATTTTATTCTTTTCACTCATTGAAATGAGTGAATGAAAGTGCTGTACTCCAGGGTGATAACAATGAACAAGACAGAAATGGGCACCAAAAATCTTCTAGGATCTTATATTCCAACGTGTGTGAAAAGCATTCGACGGTGAAACGGTAACTTTCTTAGTTCTGGTTTGCTTTCAGGGAGTGCACAGAGTATTAAGGAACAATTTAAGAGAAAACGAACCTAGCTGGGTGGTCAGAAAATGTTCTCTGATAAAGCAGCTGTTTTAGTCAGCATCTTTCACAGCTGTGACAAAGAGACCTGACAAGAAGGAGGAATTATTTTGGGGCTCACGGCTTCAGAGGTCTTAGTCCATAGATGGCCAGCTCTGTTTCTCAGGGCCCGGGGTGAGGCAGAACGTCATGGTGGAAAAGTGTGGGGGAAGAAAGCCGCAGAGGACATCCACCAGGGAGGAGAGAGAGACTGAGAGAGAGAGAGAGAGAGAGAGAGACCCCAAAGGCACACCTCAAGGGACCCACCTCCTTCAGCCACACCCTAGCATCCTACAGTTACCACTTAGTTAATCCTATCAGGGAATTAATTCAATGATTGGGTTAATACTCTCAAAACCAATCATTTCACCTTTAAACCTTCTTGCATTGTCTTACACACATGAGCTTTTGGGGGACATCTCATATCTAAACTATAACAGTGACCCCTATGTGAGATCTACAGTATGGTCAGACCTTGGTTAGCAGTGGCGGTGGAGGCTCTGCAGATGTGGGAGCCTTCCCCTCAGGTAGTTTCAGCACAGCTTGGGAATCCTCTCCGGAACTCCTCTACTGCAGAGATCCCCTCAAAACTTCTCCTTTGGGGCCCTTCAGGTAGACATGTTTAGCAGACAGAACATTCTGATAAAGCATATAATAAGAACTTTTTACAGAACAAAGATATAATGGCTTTTTGTTTCTGTAATACTCTCTACCTTTGGGGCTATTTCCGGTGCTTCAACTGTGTGTGCTGTACTGCATGTACAACTTGGAAAGCTTCTAGAGTTCTAAAAATGAACAGACTGAGCTGCCCACTCTGTGCACACTTCAGCATCTGTCCTTACCTAGCATGCAGATTATGCTCCTTTGCTGGCTTATGTGTGTCTGTGTTTTTGCACATTCACTCATGCTAGTGTTTGGCCTGGATGTTGGGCTTCGTTGTATGTGTATGCTCACATGTTAGAGAGATTCCTTAAGAGCAAATACATGGACCTGGGAGCTACTGTCTATACTTCCAAACTAATGAAGATGAGAACTTGTTTTAAAAAAAGATTTTTGCATCATTGTGGTTTTTATTCATTGGTGCTTTTTGTTCATGTATCTCCAAACATTTGGTCAAAATTATATTTAAAGCTCTCAGTCAGCTTTTGGGGTTCAGAAGCATACAGTTGAGGAAATTAGAACACAGAAGCTGGGGTGCTTGGAATCCTTGAGTGTTCAGATCCAGAACCACAGGAAAGTCTCTCAACAGTGGATGTTGGGGTCTCTTCTGAAGATCCCGCCCGCCCCACCTTTGTGCCGTCAGCCCTTCTCCACATCACGTTTCTCTACCCCCTTGACTTTTCTGGGCTTTCTCTTGTTGAAATTTATTGTTTTGTGGGTTTTGTTGTTTGTTTTTTTGTGGCTCAACTTCCTTATCAGTATTTTGGCTTTTTTCTTGATGACTTGAAGCTCTTCTTTTGTCTTGCCGTTATGGAAAGTCCTCCATCCTTTAAAGCCTGCTGACTTCAGTGGAGCTGTAAAGCCAGGACTGTGCTTGTTCCATCCTTACAGCCCATTAGACCTCGCTAATGTGGAACGTGCCCCATAGTACATGTTTCACAAAATGTTAATATATGTGTAAACATGAAGTGTAAAGGGTTGAAAGCGGATGAAAGTAAAATCCAAAATTCCGTTTTCAGGCCATGGAAAACTTGGTAGTTCTTTTTCCTGATAACCAAAGTCACAAAGGGAGACACGATCAATTACACTATTTTTTTTGTTAGGAAACAACTCATTGCAATTCCTGTGGGCTGTTTACCTGAGTTGTAGGTTCAGATCCTTGAGGATATAAGCTACCTCATTTTTGGTGGACTTTAGCCAAATGAATGACATTATGTGGAGGGCAAAATTGATTGACTTCTGGGTCACTTGAGTTTTGATCTTTTTATTTATTTAATTCATTGTTTTCTTTTATGCTTCAGTAGAGGCTTCTGTATGAGAAAGATACATACCATACTTTATTATCCGCTCCTCTAAGGACTCCACTTTATTGTAAGAGAGAGGTTGGCCCAGTCATCAGTCTCTTCTGGAGCTCTAGTTTGACACTTCTTGGTTCTCTTACCTGGACATATTGCTTAACTTTCCAGATTCCACATTTAGAAATGTGAATAATCCAACTTGTTTGACAAAGTTAGTGTAAGAAGTAAATATAGTTACAAAGCATCAGATATGTCAGACAGTGTGCAATACACATTGTTGTTATTGTTACTGGGCCTCTTGCGGACTGTTCGTTTTTCTTCCCCTGGCACAGTGTCCCCTCTCAGGAAGTTACATGCAATCCTCCTGCAGCTACAGGGCCTTGGCACATGCTGTTTTTCTCCCAGTAAAATGATTCGCTCTCCAATTATAGATATCATGCTTTCTCTTTCCTCTGTCCCTCAGTGAAAGACTTACACATGACCTTTATAACTCAACCCAAACTCGGGATTCTTGGGGCCAATGAGATCAGCTACTGCACGTCTCATGGTAGTAACATTGCATGCATCTGTGTCATTCTTTGTCATACATCTGTGTCCCCGACTAGACTCTAGAAAGTTTCATTGTGGCAGAGCTTGGATCTGTTATGCTCATGTGTATTACTATGTTATTAGTGTGGAGCATTATGTCTGGGATATAGTCGGCATTTAATAAATATTTGTTAAATGAATTCATTGAGCTTAGGATGAACATACACAACAAATCCATTGCTGCCTGCGGAATGTCATGGCAAAGTCCTCAGTTGTCAGTGCTGCAATGAAGAGGTCCAGATTTAGGTAACTTATTGAGACACTCTGGGCTTGTTTCTCAGCTCTGTAGAAATGCAGATTCCAAGTGCATAACCCCAACTTGAGATAATTTTAGGTGATTCACAGATGCTTAATTTTCATTTATTTTCTAATATATTTTAACATTAAACTGTGATTTGAAAAAACAGACCTCAAATGGTTTGTTATATATCAACTTTGACTACATTACAAAATGCCTGCCTCTTAATTTGGATGCTAGATCACCCCATTCACATGCAGAATGTCATTCAGTATGAAGAGCCTACTGAAATTTCAAGACAAACTCTGAAAATAGCTTTTACCATTTGCAACTATTTATCTCAGGAAATGGAGATTTTTCCCTCTCCCTTTGAACTGAAACAAAAGCAAAAATTAATAAGACATTGAAGCTAATACATGACTTTAAATTTCTTTCATAAATTCTAATTTTATAGTCACTAAAGCAGTCTCATTTCACTAACTATGTAAGTAAATATTATATAATTAAAGCTCTAAAAGTAAGTGCTTGACTTAAAACTAGCTTTTGTCTGCTATATATTTTCAACCTGAATAAAATTTCTATTCCAGAATTATGTCTACTTCAGATTATGACAAAAAAAATTACTTAAAACCACTTTCTAAGTGATAGTGATGATCTCCTGAAATCCTAGTCATCTATGATCCTTGAACAATAAATTATCCTCACATTTTTGTCACATTCAGTCAATGCTGATGGTCAGAATGATTGATATGCTAACACAAACAGCTGCCTGACAGCCACAGCTACTGTGAAAGAGGTGGTTCTAACCAGTGTCCTGAGTCTGCACACTTATGGGGTAAGGCATTTATGAGTCTGTTCAGCTTATACTTCCCTCTGGACTTCATGATGATTAGTCCCTTGGATTCCATTTTTATTTTTATTTTTTGGAACTGGGGATTGAACTCGGGGACACTCGGCCACTGAGCCACATCCCCAGTCCTGTTTTGTATTTTATTTAGAGACAGGATCTCACTGAGTTGCTTAGGGCCTCGCTAAGTAGCTGAGGCTGGCTTTGAAATCATGATCCTCCTGCCTCAGCCTCCTGAGTCGCTGGGATTACAGGTGTGCACCACCACGCCCAGCTAGGATTCCATTTTTTTTAAAAAATTTTTTTAGTTGTTGATGGACCTTTATTTTATTTATTTGTATGTGGTGCTGAGGATCGAACCCAGTGCCTCACACCTGCTAGGCAAGTGCTCTACCACTGAGCCACAACCCCAGCCTCCTCTTGGATTCCATTTTAAAATTCTGACGTATCGGGAGTACTTAGAATGTGTTCCCCTATATGATAGCTATGAAACTTAAAACTCCCTTTTTTATCCCTTGAAATCAAGCATAAACAAGTTTTGTTGTATGCTAACAGGCTCTTTTAATTGGAGCACAAAAGTCAGGGTTCTCTTCAGCACTGGTTGAAGGTGCTCCCAAACTCCGTAGATGAGCTCTTTGGTTTTAGTCACCGTGGGTAATGGGCCTTCCCTCTTGGAGTTTTCTGTGTAGAGTACTGGCTTTGGAGTCACACAGATCTGGGATTGGATCTGAGCTTTAACATCTTAGCACAAGTGCTTTCTGGGTTTCTGCCTGCAGCACATTTGTTAATGTCCCACTGTCGAAGCAAGTTATGTGGCCAAACCCCACTTTAAGGGGAGTAATAGTCCACTTCTTGTTGGGGGCAGTCAACTATCATGGCCATTTTTTCTCAGTCTACCATAAATACTCAACAATAGATTCCCATGATCTTAAGTGAAAAAAACCCAAACCAAAGCAAAACAAAACCTCCTTTATGTTGATTCCAAAGCTATAATTCAATAAGAACTTCATTATTTCTAAGCCTCAGAGGGGCTTCAACAGGTTTCTTATTCCCATTTACAGCTGAAAATAATTTGACATTCAAGAGTTTAAATGTCATGCCTGAAGTTAACATAATAAATCTGAATAGATTTTGAAGTCTTTTGGTTGAAGTAATAGATCTTCCTTAAGCACTGGACTTGGGTTATTAAAATTACTCTTTTTTTAAGTTTGAGACTATTTGGTTCCACTGCTTTATTTTTTGTTATGATGTTAGCTTCTCAGTGAGCTTGGTCCCTATGCCTAATATTTAAGGTGTAGGAATAGTTCATTTACACCATAGAGGATGACCCTTCTCTTATGACAATTTAGTCTATTCTAGCCTCAGTTGTTCTCTTTGTTATTTTGAAGCATTCTAACTCACTTCCCTCAATGGGCCATATTATGACTGGCTGGACCATTTGTGTCATGGTTAAATGAATTCTTGTCATCTCTAGTAAGACCCTCCCTATATCACTGAATCACTAACTGCCATCAGTGCCTGAGACTAGAAATCTGGATAAACAGTGTCCCTGAAGCCCTGATAAATTGCATGCTCACTTACCGGGCCATAGAAGGTCAAGATCAAGATTAAATATTGTAGCTACATGACCATGACCCAGTGTTCCATAATTGTGTTTGGAAACAATGCAATTTAAACTTGAAATTCAAATGACTTGCATTCCTGCTCTCCTGTCTTTTTATTTATTTATTTGTTTACTTTGGTCAAGAAGGTTAATAATGATGTTTATTTTGTATTACACTTCATAACTTTCACCTTATCTTATTTAATTATCTCAAAAAACTGGGACTTGTAATATCTGTATTTCGTGATAGATGAGAAAACTCAGGTTCCAAAAAGGTAGGTTATTTTCCTGAGTTCTTGCAGCCAGAAAGGGGTGGTGTCCAAACTCAACATGTACCCCACCTTCACCCATCATCTTCCTTCCTTCCTTTCTTTCTTTCTTTCTTTTTCTTTTTTTTTTTT
>JAJEJO010048844.1:478521-511059 GCA_020662805.1 Glaucomys volans | reverse complement strand
TTTTTTTTTTTTTTTTTTTTTTTTTTTTTGTGGTGCTGGGGATCAAACCTGGGTCCTTGGGAATGCTAGGCAAGTGCTTTTCTTGCTGAGCTATACCCCTACTCCTCACCCTCATCTTTCTAATCCCAAACTCAATGCTTATACTTCCTGCCGTTTCATAATTGCCTCAGTTTACCTTTGCAAAGTGATAATGTATTGACTTCATTGCAACCTCCAATACTATTTATTGTAGATTGAATTGCATACTGAATCACGCTGTTCTTTGATACTTTCATAAGCTCTCATTTTCTTAATGATTTAGTAAGCTTTTTTAAGGCATATCACCCACCATCTTGCAGAGCACTCAAAAGGCAGAAAGCAAATACTTGTGGAATCAGCCTGACTTCTCACTGAGAATGTCTGAAGCCCAGACTGTCAGCTGCAGTCAGAAAGTGATCTGTCTCTTTCAATGCCTCACGTAGTTGCCTTTTTAATCAAAGCAGCTGTCGGCAGTGGGGCCGTGCTGTCCCTCAGGTTGGTTTTCTCCCCTTTTACTTAGGCTTCCCCCAAGTACATCTGCTCACATCCTGCATGCGTCCACAATTATTTGGCTCCACACAGCAAGTTTAAAATAGCTGATACGTACCATAGTAAGGCATTTGTGGTGTGTTGCAGCAACGCTTCCACAAGTTGAAGGTCTGTGAAGGTCATTCTTCCTGTAGGCCCACAGTGAAGGCATGGGCAGTTTCCCATTGCTGCAGGGAAGATGCATGGGTCAGCAGTGTGCCTCCCATGCCCTCAGCCACCATCCCAGCCCCTCACACTTCAGTGCTGGGACCACATGCATCTCCTTTGCTCAGCATCGCTATCTCATGTTCTATCTTGAGATCACCTATGTTCCATTTAGTTATGTCTAGTGGTGTGTAACATGCTGTAGTTCTCCTGGACTTGAAAATCTTCATTTTCTTTCACTTATTTTTATTTGGTCAGGAAATGTCAGTATTTCCCCACTCTCCTCCTTCTGTCCCTGTCTTGAACATCATAATCTTTCTCTAAGTGTTGGGCCCTTTGCAGGTCTTCTTTCTTGTGTTCACTTTTATTCACAAGCATTTTGAGGGGTGCTTGAGATGTGATGGAGAAACAAACACAGAAAGGATTCTCCATGTATGTGGTTGCTACAGACTGATAGGGGATGGCAATTCTGACAGGTGGTGATTCTTGTGGCTACAACCAAGACAGGTAGATCAGGTAGCTTTGCCAGCAGGAACTCTGGAACTGAAATCTGAAGTGGTAGAGACCTTTCTATGGAGAAGAGAGTAAGAAGTAGGGCAATTATGGCACAGGAAGCTCCATACCTCCATACCACCATGAAGAACAGTAGGAGGCTGCGATAAGACTTAGCGGGGGACTTGGCATTGCTTGATAGAATCAGGAGGTCATCCCTGGGGGTCAACAAAACTCAATTGGGAATGGTATATAGAAAAGAAGAGGAAGAAGGAAAGAAGACATTACATGTGGGCGACTGCAGAAGGCCTCAGTGTGCAGATTCACTGGAAGGTGGCCAGACAGCTGGAGGGACTGAAGGTACAGACAGGGAACTCACCAGGCAGGTCTTTCAATCATGATACTGTAATATCTTACACGTAGGAATAGTCCCTTTTTTACCACTGCATCTTAAATAGTTATCTTGAGGCAGAAGTTTTTTACAACAAACTCAAAATAAAAATACTGTGTTGCAGTCTGATGTGTACACATCAGTAAAATAAAATTAGGGGAGAACACACATTCTCCACCAGGAATTTTGGTAGACTCTAAGTTGAAACTCAAAATGAATAAAACCTAAATATCAGAAAACTAACTCTGTAGGAGAGTTGTCTCTTTTTATATCCTGGGCCCCACTGCATCTCCCCTTTTCTTTTCATGTTGAGTTTCCTGAAGGTGATGTGGGTACTCCTGCTTTGTGAACTTCTTCAGATCCAGAGAACTTACTTGGCTCCTTTTCCCTTCTGACTTTCATCGCCTTCAGTCAGGCACTTCAATAAAGGCAGGCTTCAAAGAAAATGAACCGAACAAAATTTAAATCTGAGAGCCTATGTTTTTCACTTTCACTTTCCAGAACCTTTCCCCTAGTGGATTTGACCAGTGATAGGTAGCTCTTTGGACCTCATTCTCAGAGGCCTAGCTTGGACTATCTAACAGCCTGACCACCTTATTATCCACCAGGTGAAGAAGTCAGGTTTCTTCTTCATCACCAGCAGATTACATGTTAGCTGAACCAAAAGAAGACCCCGTGGGCCACCATTGTGTTGTTTTGTAAACTTTTTCATTTTAATCAGATATAATAGTTATGCTCTTTTATCACCATGAAAGAAAAGATGTAAGAAGGAACTTATCATAGTTCATTGATGTAGATGGTTCAAAGGATGGAATTCCACTAAAGACAGTGGATTTTTGTGACAGACTCTTTACTGTTCTAATCCTAGGATGAAGAGGAAGAAATCAAGCAAGAAATTAACATGTTGAAGAAATACTCTCATCACCGGAATATTGCTACATACTATGGTGCTTTTATCAAAAAGAATCCTCCAGGCATGGATGACCAACTTTGGGTAAGTAGTACCACTCAAGTTTTCTTTTATTAGGTGAAGAACTTTCAGAGCTGAATGGTCCATTTTTCCATCCTCATTAGTAGACTTGATTAAGTTGCTTCAAATTTAAAACTGTTAGCTGCATAGTTTCCATAACATTGTGTTTTCCAGGGTTTCTCCCATTTTCTTGAACCCCACCCCATCTTTTCAATATCTTTAAATCCTCTATCCCTCACTAGAGACCATCCCCAACACTGGTTGTTAATTCTTGGGTTTTTTTTACCCCCACTTATCAGCAGTCCTTTGTTACATTTAATTATATTTTAGGTACCATGCTATTTACTGTTTATGAATTATATAATTTATTTCAATTCATTGAGGGCAACAGTATTATCACTTCTTGGATGATAAAACTATAGTTTATGGGGAGGATAAACTGTTTTGAGTCTGTGTAGCTAGCAATGGGGGAGCTTGGATCTAGCCATGGAATTCTTTGTACTCTCCATCACTAATGTGTGGATAACTCTGAAATATAAATTACAATTTGATAAGTAAAATATTTAACACAGTGCCTGACCCCATTGCAAGGATTCTGCAAATGTTTTCCTTGCCTGCATCCCCAGTCCGCTCAGCTATGTACCCTAGTCCTGTGTCTTTGAGAGTCTATAAGAGAGCTCTGATTGACAGACCCTTCAATAAGAATTTCAGCGTGTTTGGTGCCAGAACCACTTCTTCTTGCTCTGCCCAGTCCACACTGCCTTCTTCTCACCTGCCTCATTTCTGTCGTAGGAAATATTACTTAGTCCTTCAGCAGATTTTGAAAAGCCGTCTTGGTTTGACCTTCCTTTTCCAATTTTATAATTACCCTTCTAGTAGGGGAACTTTTGGTGCAAGCCTAGACTGTACAGTAGCCTTCTGTTTGATCTATTTCTCTGTCTCTTAAACTTCAGTTCATCTCACATGATGCTGTGGGTTAGTGACTTTAAAATGCCCTTTTAAACACTTACTGTCTTGCTCATCTTCTAGAAGTCTTGATATGAATCTAATACACAGAATTCACTGAATTATCATGTGCCTACTAAAAGCTATGCTAAACTATGTGGATCTAGTGATTACTGTTTCAGGGTTAATTCTTAAAGGGTTCAGATTTGAATCAAAGCTACTTATGATGTTTGCGGTCTATCTGAGAAGACAAAACATACAGTGAATGTAATTGGAGACCAAAAAAATTTAATAATGTTAATAATATAACAGCTGAAAAACTACCAAGATTTTCATGCCTTCTGGTATTGAATGCTTCGTCTTTGGAAGTGAAAAGAGCTGCTGGGACTTTTTTTTTTTTCCTGTAAGATTCATCTTCAAATTTAAAATTAAAAAAAAAAAAAACCACTTCGGGATAAACACATCCATTTTGTGTAATCACTGATTTTATAAAATATTTTATGTGATTTCTGAAAAAGTTACATTAGATTTTAATTGTGCCTTTAAATGTAAATAGATATGAATGTGAAGATTAAAAATGTAAAAGTAGTAGGAGAAAATAAAATTTTAAGTTAATAAAAATAAATTTCTAAAGTGAGATTAATGACAACAAAGGAAAAGAATTTTGATGGATTTGACTATATGAATGTTAAAAAATTTCCCATTACCTTAAAATTAAAAAGGCAAATAACTAGTTTAGGAAAAGTATTTATTTCAAATACAATGAGCAAAGAATTTAATGGCTTTCAGAGATGAAGAATTTTTATAAACCAAAAGAAAAAATAGGAAACTAAGAAAAAGATTGAGTTAAGGACAAGATAGCAACTAAAACAGGAAGAAATGTCAATTACCAAAATATATGTTTTTTAAATGATACTGTTACTACTAACGTAAGTGTAATACTAAACAAAAGTTTGATAACCATTTCTTACCAAGTACATTGGCAGTTATTTTTAAATGAACACATACACACTGCTCATGGGCATAGATATTGTTGCAACTTAAGTTAAGTGCAATTGGAGTACACGTAGATGCCCTCAGACACAACATGTACACGCACATATGTATGCACACAGACATGCAGATATGTAGACATCAAGATGTCTTCAAAGAAAGGCGCCTTACTTTTGAACCAGTACTTTCGCAAGCAAAAATGCATCCTAAATAAATATCGGGGCAACTATACAAATATGAATAGACAAGCTAACCCGTAGGAAATCATTTAAGAAGCACTATGGAATTAATTGACGCAGATCTATATTTATAAATGGATGATCGTTAACAATTATGGTGGGATTTTAAAAGCCTTTTTGAGAGGTTATAATAAGTTATACTATCTTTATATTTTCTAAAAAACAAAAGAAAAAGGAAAATGCAATATTGATATAGTTGGGATGTCTGAAATAATACTAATGGTATTGAAAATATTTACTTCTGGAGAGTAATTTAATTTTTAAAGCATTTTCTCTTTGTTGTGAGTATAGTATCTGAACCACTTCTGTTCTTTTTTTTTTTTTCTTTTTGTCCCTTCTTGCTTCTTGTTGAGCTATCCTTGCAATCATAATGACAGTCAGATTTCTGAGGTCATGGATTGTGCCTTTTGCATCTTAGCATCCTCCTCAGCACTTGAAAATACAGGGCAATATAATGTTGAAAAAAATCATTGATTTGTTCATAACAGTGATATTGCTGCTACAGGTATTTTCAAGGACAGGTTCCCTTAGGCCTGCAGGTTTAACAGGATATAATGAGGTGGCACTGGTTGGAATGTCTGTGTTCCCAAAGGACTTCTACATTGTCAAGAATCCACCAGCTTAGCAGGAACCTCATAATGCCATGAGTTGTAGAAGATGACACATAGAAAATGATAGTTATTTTTCCCAAATTCATTGCCATCACAATGGAGGACCCCTTATGCTTCCTCCTAATCAGCAGTCCAGGGGAGCCCACTATCTTAAGGGTTTCTGTTGCTGTTGTTGTTGTTTTATAGTGCTGGAGTTTGAAGGAACCCAGGGCCTCCCACATGCTAGGCAAGAGCTCCACCATTGAGGTACACCCATCCCTATCCTGCCCTGCCACTGGTTTTATTGAGATATAATTGACAAATGAAAATTGCAGAATGTTGGAGAGGGTGTGGAGGAAAGGGAAACCTTGCACACTGCTGGTATGAATGTGTTTTGGTATAGTCATTACGGAAAACATGGTGCCTCAAAATACTGGCAATCCCGCCATATATGGTGGTCCCTCAAAATATTAGAAGTAGAACTAACTACCAGATCATCTAGCAGTTCCACTTCTGGTTATATCCAAGAGAAGGGAAATCAATATGTCCAAGAGACATCTGCACTCCCATGTTCATTGCAGCATTATGCACAGCTGACAGGGAATGATAGCAATTTTAATGCCATCTGTGGAAAGGCTTTTCATATGGCCAAAACTTGTAGTTCCAAACTGAAAAAAATACAAAAAACAAAAAACAGTGCTTTGGGACCACCTTCCAGCTTATCACCTGAGGTAGTGCAGCTGTTTCTAGATGAGTCACTTTTAACCACTAGGTCTAGTCTTTTTATGAGATGGTCCAAGCAGGATAGTTGATTTTCTGGGATATAAATATTTATTTGCAATTTTTTTGGTTGAGAGAAGAAAAGGGTTAATCAAGCAGGGTGGAACTCATTTTCACCATTTTCATAATCTTGAGATTTTTTTAAACTGGCAGGATGCTTGGTTGTCATTCTTTCTCTGGTTTTTGGTGAAGTTAATTGATTTTATAGGACCTCAGAGCTCACTAATGTTTGAAGGAACAGAGTGCAGATACCCTAAAGTATGATGTTAGCTTGATCTGAAGCTAACTTGGAAGGTTGTTTGTTTGTTTTATAAGCAAAATCTTCAGTCTATTTCACGTTGGCATTTGGAAAAGCAGTGAGTCTTTTTGCATCCGCATGGGGTTAAAGGGAGGTTGGGAGAACTTCAACTCCTGAAATTGAGTCTCAACCTGCCAGTTCTCACCTTGGTCAATTGCTCTTCCCATGGAGATGGTTGTGGTTGCTGGGAACCAAGAGCCTGGAGGTGTATATGTTCATTTATTTATTCACCAGACATTCATTTGTTCATCACTGGTGTAAGGTACTCTTCTAGACACTCAGGATACATTAGCAAACAGATTGGTTAAAGTCCCTAGTTTAGTGCCACTTACATTCTTGCTGCAGACCACAAGCAATAAATATGATGAGTGAGAAAATCATGGAGAATTCTGGAAGCTGGTGAGCACCTGTCACAGCAGGGACATGTTGATGGGAAGTACAGTAAGGGATGCAGAGTGCCCTGAATGTTTATGCCCCCACCATTCATATGTTGAACTCATAACCCCCAGAGTGATGGTATTCAGAGGTAGGGCTTGTTGGCGGTGCTGGGGATGGAACCTAGGCACTCATGCCTGTTCAGCAAGGTCTTCACCCCTGAGCTGCACCCCCAGCATGTGAGGGGCTAAACCTTTGGGCAAGTGATTGGATCATGAGGGTGCTGCTCCTGAGTGGGATTAGTGCCCTTATAAGAGTGACCCAGAGAGCTTTCATGCTCTCCTTTCAAGAAGTCTGTGGTCTGCAACTAGAAGAGGGCCTTTCCCAGAACCTCACCATTGCTGCAACCCTGATCTAGGACTTCCAGCCTCCAGAACTGTGAGAACCAAGTTTCTTTTGTTTATAAGCCACCTGCTTATCAATGTACCAGGTGCTCTGGTTTTTTATTATGGCAACCTGAACTGAATAAGTGGCAGTGATGCCTAGAGAGGTCAGAGTGGGCCCTGTTGCAGTTAACTTGAGGAAGGGCATTTCAGGCCTGCTGATTTCTGGGAATAATGATGAGGCCACTGCTGGAACTGAGTGAGTGGAAGGGAGAGATGTGGGACAGAAACCTGGGGCCATACAGGACATTGGAAAGATCTCAGCTTTTACTCTCTATGAAGCAGGGGAGCCCTTGGAAGGCTTTAAAGGTGATGTGATGGGATCTGACCCACAAAATGAAGGGACATTTTGGTTGCTGGATTAAGAATAGGCTGAATACGAGCAAGGGCAGAAGCAAGGAGACCAGTGTGGAGACTGAGTAAACTAATCTTCTTCCTCAGCTTGGTAAAGGGAGACCTACAAGTAGCAAGCACTTCCAAACTGGCCACGTGGGGGAGAAATCCTGCTTTCATGTCTGTTTCCCCAACCTGTAATTAAATCCAGGTGTCACCATGTGACACTTATAAACCCCACATTCTGCTGGTTTGGAAAACAGAGGACCTAGCACTTGTCAGACTCAGGATCATGCACAGGGCTGTTCTGACCATCTCTACTAGCAATTGTCCAGTAGTTTCTGTATCACTGAGGATGAGACCAAAGCCAGGAAAGGCCTCATAGAGACAAGAAATTCCTTTCTTTTTCTGGTTGCACTTCTGTGTGATAACAGATGAAGGAAGAATTTTGAAATCAAAAAGGCAGTATAGAAACATAGTAGGAAATTGATATTACCTTCAAAATTGGTGGGAATTTGGCTACAGAATATAATAGCATTCATTATTACAAATCAGAACTCACTGAATTTGGATCTTCTGTTACTGTGGACAGTAAGAAGTAATATTTTTCACCTATCAATGTGCCAATGGCTGTGTTTGCTAACATTGTCATATTATTTCATTAGATCTTTATAGCCAGTCTACAAATGGATGATTATTATCTCCACTTTACAAATGAGGAGTGGAGGCTCAGAAAAATTAGGAAGTTTGCCCAAGCAAAGAGCTTGTCAAGGATGGAGCCAGTGGGTAGCTAAGCCCAGGCTGTCTGATGTCAGAATCAAGTCCTTAAACCCTTCATATTTCTCCTTTTGGTCATGTAAGATGGTTTTGATATCAGAGGTTGGAGTTCCATATGGGATTGAAGCTTTTTGTGTAAATAAACTTGTTTTAACTTCACTTTTAATCTTTATTCCTCATTTCCCTGCCTTTCAAAGAAGGTAGTAGGGACCTGTTAGCTACTACTAATAGAACTGCTGTATAATAAGAAATAGGTTTTGAGAATTACATTAAACCTTTTGGGAATCTTTCATCAAATAATTGCAAAGGTCACAGTTAGTTGACTCTCTGGACTCTTGGCATTTTGTTAGGATTATACTGATGTAAAAATATTATTATGGATCATATAGAGACATAGTTTATGCCACCAAGAACAGCACTTCCTAACATTTATTTCCTGTGTTCAGAGTACATGAAATACTCCCCAGATATTTCTTTGGCTGTGACTGTGGGACAGAGGTTTGCAATATTTCCCCAGCCAATATATGTGCTGTTTCAGGTGTCTGATTGAAATATAATCGGTGTGAATTCTATCAGTCTCATTGTGGAGATAAACTCTTGTTTAGTGCCGCTCTTTGTGGAAACACAACTACTTCTGATAATGGCCAAGTGATTCTCCTTTATCAACTGCTCAGGGCCTGATCCGGAAATCAAAAAAGGGAGCTCTTTCAATAAAGATTCTGATCTCTGGGAAACAAGTCGAACTCTGGCACACAACATGACATCTCATTCTGCCGATCGCAGGGCAAAGAGGCTGTCCTGTTTTGCTGGATGCCGGTCAGATAGCAGGAGTTAGAAGTACTATCCAGTAAATGGACTAATTTCTCTAAAATGAGAGCACAAAAATCTCCCATATTTTGCCATCTCTTTTGATACTCCCATAACAGTCACAGGCCAGAATGTCTTAGAAAAGCAAACACATTTCTAATTAGCTTCCGAAAGGCACAGTGTTCAAATAACGTAGCAGATGATTGTGGTGTAGCGGCTCCGTGCGCCTTTAACCGTATTGTACTGCGGCGGACCTACGGAACTAGGAGTCAGGAGATCACACTGCGCTGTAGACGAACATTCCAGCAGTTAGCGGCAACCTGGCTTGAGAATCCGGAGACCAGTATTCCAGCCTTGGCAGAGGCAAGTGTCTCTGGCATTTGATTTTTACCTTATAAAAAGGATAATGTTGGAGTAGGCCTGAGTTTGCAAACTGGCAGCACAGAAGCTAAATATGTTTAGTCTGGTTCACATAAGGTAGTAGTGTTTTAATTACGCCAACATTAGAAAGATTGAGCAGTTTCACACAAAAGTCTGGATTTCTTGAAAAGTTTGAAAAAATCAAATGATCTAAAAATATTGGTCCTCAAATCCCAAATAGCAGCAATATGTTAGAACAATCTGCCAGCTGTTGGGAGGACACATGCCACTCCACTTTGTACCAGAGGCCCCATCACTCTCTTGTCTCCCATTGATAGTCAACCTCATTCTCTTGCATTACTTGCCCAGGCTCTGTGTAAGATCATCCAAAATAAGCCACTGAGATGAACTAAGATGTGAACTCATTTCACACCCAATGAGAGACCCTTTCTAAAATCTGCATTGCCATTGGCCATATCCCCCAAACTTAAATCTGCTATAGTTTATAGTTGTGGCATAAACTATGGTTTATGCTTGGCAAAAACCATGCCCACTTTATTTTTGATTGTTTTAATATATAAATGTAAAGTGCTACAGATAACACTATTAAAAATTCAGCCACCTGTAAGCTGAGCCTTTGAACAGTTAAATTTTCTCTTAGTTCTGTGTATCAGAAATGAGGCTTTCCTCTTTTTATAATTGTTTTAATCAGTGGTCTTCTCTTTTATGAGTGAAAAACTCCTTTCATAGGTAGAATCTAGATCACTCATCTGGAGAAGTGTTTGAATCTCATTATTTGTGAGTAGAAGATTTTTAAAGGTTGAATTTGGTCAATAGAGGAGTGCCTGAATGGTAGGAAAAATAATTGTAAGCAATCTGCCAGTTGTCACAATCGCCTCACTGCGTGACCTACAGAGACAGAATGTAAGATGCTCAGATAGCAACACAGATCTGACGCTACACCTAAATTAATGGATTATTCTTTAGCAAGAATGTGGAACCAATTCCTTTTTCTACCCCAGAGAATTTCATTAGAATTGTGTTTAAACTGTGTTTAAACTGCTTTTTATCTTAGCAAAAGGACTTTAGGTATGTCTCAAGTTATTTTGCAACCCTTCTGGTTTCTTTTTTAGGTTCATTTTGAGCCCATGTTCCTATTTATACTGAGCACACCTCAAAAGTATTCACTACCAAAATGCTTATTCCTGAATGATCTAAGACTAGTATTTCTCTCTCTGGCTCTTTCTCTCTCTCTCTCTCTCTTTTTTTTTTTTCAAAGTACCCGGAATTGAACCCACAGGTGCTCAACAACTGAGCAACATCCCCAGCTCTTTTTTTTTTTTTAACTTTGAGAAAGGGTCTCACTAAGTTGCTTGAGGCCTCACTGGGTTGCTGGAGGCTGGTTTTGAACTTGTGATCCTCCTAACTCAGGCTCCTGAGTCTCTGGGATAACAGGTGGTGTGTGCCACCACGTCTGGCTTCTCTTTTCCTATTTTTAATCTGTCTGAAAACTTGCTCCTTCATTCTCATCCCCAATTCTTCTATTTGGATGTAACATTCTGAGATGCAGAGTTGTATTATTTCTTATTTCCTTAAGGTTAGTTTCTGCAGTTGGGCCTGTGGACATAATGGACATTAATGATTTACTCCTAGCAAGAACAATTCTACAGAAGGTCATGCGTGTCTACTGTGAAATTTGAGTCTCGGCATAGCTAATTTCTCCGTGTTTCCTTGAATGCTCTCATGCTGAGTCTGAGCTGTCTGTGCTCAGACATGGACGACTGTTTAGCATGTGTGGGAGGCTGCCCTTTGGGCAGGCTTCTGGTTGCTAAAAATACCGGTAGGCTCAGTATATTCAAAGTGCCTTTGTCATTCTCAAAATATAAAGCTGGTCATTGTCCAGAAGGCTTATTGACCAAGTTTGAGACACTTCACAACCTTGGGACTCATTTTCTTATCTTTGGAAAACTTAGAATTTGTACTTCAAGCATTCTCTTTTCAAGTCCAAAAATAACATACAGAAACCAAAAGAGCCCTCTCCATACATGCTAATTTAAAAATGAATGCAAAAGGCTGTTGAAGTTACTTTTCAAATTTGAAATGCTGAACGGTTTTACTTTACTTCGGTCCATTGAATGAAAAATGTATTCAAATATACACCAACTGATTTTTGCTTTGTATTTTGTATTTCTATATGCACATCTTTTATATTGTGAGACTTAGACTACTTTTGGTGAATGAAGCAACTCTTTTCTAACAAATTTACAGAATGTGGGTTTGGTTTACACCTTCATAAATCATATAGATGAGATCCGTGGCTGTTTCCAACTACACAAGATAAGAAATATTTTGTGCCTCACTGAGGTTTCTGGACTTTCAAGGTCAATGCCCTAATCATTTTGCAGAGTTATGAATTTCCTTGGAAATTTCTTTCCTTTTGTGTTTGTGTGTGTACCAAGGATTAAACTCAGAGACATTTAACCACAGAGACACATCCCTAGACCTTTTTATTTTTTATTTTGAGATGGAGTTTCACTAAGTTGCTGGAGGCTGGCCTTGGAGGGTGTGATCCTCCAGTCTCAGCCTCCTGAGCCACTGGGATTAGAGGTATGCACCACACACTTTCCTATCCTTTCTTACGGTGTTTCTTCACCTGCTTGGATCACTTTAGTAAGCCGTTCATCTGCCTTCTCCTCTTCCTCACTTCTTGCTGCTATCTCTCCTTTTACTATTAAAGAGAAGGGATCTGTTAATAGTCATTTATTCTGTGGGTTACTGACTAGTGACAAGGGGCGGATAATGAGTTCCTGTCACTGTATTCTGGGTTGGTACATGCTGTTTTAGAATACTATCTTAAGGCCTTGTTTCTTGTTTCAGGAACTAAAAACCAATTAACCAGAAAGTGAGTGAATCCTTTAGGGGCCTCAGAAATCACCCTAGCTTCTGCAAATTAACCTTTTCGAATTTTTTCAGAGATTTCTGGGGTTGGAGAGGGAAGGCTAGAAATGACCTCATCTGGTGGTTCTGTTCCCCAGGCTCTTGTCAGTGCCTCTGGAGGAGGTGAGTTCAGGCCAGACCTGGTGCTTCTGAAACTCCTCTGGGATCAGCTGGGGCTGGAGCCCCCTCATCAAGTGTTGTCCGGGTGTGGGGGCGCACAGGAGGGTATAATAAGTGCCTCCTAACCTCTGAGAGAAAATCTCACACTTGTCAGAAATGTAAGACAACTGACAAAAATATATAACAATCAGCCATGCAAATTGTGAAATATGTCAAAGCTCTATTTCAAAAATTTAGTCTCTTTTTATTTATATAGGAATAACTCTTCCTCTCCAAGCCATGCAGGAATCCTCATTCTGATCATTTGCTGGCGCCTCACTGTGCTCCAGGCCAGGCCCAGTGTGCCTGAGCATGTTTCTCTCTCACCTTCAACTTCACCTTCCTTCTTTCCAAATCCCAGTGGCATGCATGTTTATTTGTTTCTGACCAATTATTTATTTAGCTGGTATTGAATGAGAGTTTGAAATGTAAGAGTGCTTTTAATCTCTCCTTCCTCCACTTCTATCACCACCATCTCCCAGATAGAAAGATCCACTGCCCTGGGATGTACCACTGTGTCTTCTTGCTGTGATACAAACTTTTAAAACAATGACATGTGTCCTTAGTACTCTTTTCTTAATGGAAGTTTTAGGAACATATGTGCTGGACACTCTTTCAGATCTTTCACTCTCTATTCGCCAGTCTGAGTAAAGTGGGCCTCAAGGACTTCTCGATGGTACCTTCCAAGTCAGAAACTCCTCCTCATTGACTTTTTTTTTTTTGCGGGGCGGGGGGGGGGGGGGGGGATTACCAGGGATTGAACTCAGGGGCACTGGACCACTGAGCCACATCCCCCGCCCTATTTTGCATTTTATTTAGAGACAGGGTCTCACTGAGTTGCTTAGTGCGTCACTTTTGCTGAGGCTGACTTTGAACTCACCATCCTCAGCCTCTGAGCCACTGGGATTACATGCGTGTGCCACCACGCCAGGCTGTCATTAACTTTTATAATGCAAACAGAACAAAGAATGGAAAAATGATAGCTATATTTTGAGATTTCTGACCAAGAGAAATATTATATCAATAGACTCAAGGAATTCTCACATCAAACCTATAAAGTTGATGCTTTTATTTTGTATTTTAGCATAGCAGTGATGGTGGGAAGGGATGTTTCTGAGCCCCTTTGGGTAGTTAGGGAACCTGCCCAAAATCACAAAGCTGGTAATTTAGAAAGCAGTATGCTTTAAAACTGTGCTAGTTGCTTAATGACTATATACTATGCATAATGCTATAGACCATAACTAATCTACTTCTAAATAAATAAAGGAATTGAGAGAAGGAGAATATCGCAAGACAACAGTTTTGTTAATAACTAAGTTGTAAATCATTTCACCCAGGGCCGGGCACATGGTAAATTCTCATCAAATGTTAACAAGTATTTTTATTCCAGCATAAACTCTTTGAGAACTTTCTTTCAGGAAAATATTAATGATCCATCATGTCTTCTTTGTGAGATGTGAAGTTATTGACTTATCGCTGCTGGGCTTGGCATTTTGAGCCCTGTCTCTGTTTATTAATGTGATGAGGTTTCTTGTGGGGAGGGAGGGTCCCCACTGTGTGGTGGCAGTAATTATCAGTATTGCTGGGTGGCTGAAGGAACCCATTGCTACCAAGTACTGGTTTCTTTCTTTTGTAAAAAAAAAAATCCCATTACATAATTTAACAATCATTTTGTTCCACTGTGAGATGAAAAGAATTCAACAGCCTTCAGCTGGAGCTGAATGGAGGAGCAAATTACAGAAATCACTGACATTAGTGCCTGGCTGGAGTAGGATTGTTTCCTACTGAAGATTTGAAAGTATTTTGTCCAATCTAATTTTGAAAGACCAGAGTCACTGGGCTTCCACTGCTTTGCTTGGGAACTACAATTATGTGACCTAATGCAGCTCAGTGCTAGGACAGTGTCTCCAGCTGATCCAGGAGCAGTGGGCACATTCATAAAAGGTCTGGTCACTTTGTTTCTCAAAATGGGATTTCAAGAAAAGGCGTAAGTGTGTTTTATTCACTTGAGAAACTTATTTCTTTCCATTCTACACAAGGGTGTATCTTTGGTCTCTTCTGCTGCCATTGAACCGTGTTCAGCTACATAATGGTTTTTCTTTAACTTGGTATTGTGGAGGATCCCCCCACAATCACATATCTAGAGCAGTATGATTAACACTTCAACCAGTGGCTAATCCCACTCCATTGACAAGCCCATCAACTTCCCCCCTTGTAGGATTATTTTGAAACATATAAATATGTTTTTTTAAAAATTCTGATAAAATACACATAATACCATATTTACCTAAATTTTAGTATTTTGTGTGTGTGTGTGTGTGGTGCTGGGGATTGAACCTAGGGCTTTGTGCTTGTGAGGCAAGTATTCTACCAACTGAGCTATATCCCCACCCTAAATTATAATCATTTTAAAATGTGTAATTCAGTGGCATTCAGTATATTCACAATGTTGAATAATTCGTCACTACTATCTGGTTCCAGAATTTTCCATCTCCCCAAAAAAACTGTCTTCATTAAGCAGTCACCCCCGCTTGCCCTGCCCAATCCCTGGAAGCCACTAATCTGCTTTCTTTCTGCATGGATTTGCCTGTTTGGGATATTTAATATAAATGGAATCATACATATATAATGCCTTTCTTCTGGCTGGCTGCTTTTACTTAGCATAATGTTTTCTTGATTCATCTACGTTGTATCCTGCATTGATACTTTACCCATTGCATGAATATACCACTTTTTGTTTGTCCATCTGTTGATGGATATTTTGGTTATTTCCATCTTTTGTCTATTGTGAATAGCACCACTTTGAACATTCTTATTCAGGATTTTTTCTTTTTTCTTTTTGGAACATCTGTTTTCAGTATTTTGGGTATACATCTAAAAGTGGAACTCCCGAGTGCTCTAACATTTCTGCATTCAACTCTTTGAGAATTTCATGAACTCTTGGCCACAGTGACTGCACCATTTTATACTGCTTTCAGCAATGTGTGAGGATTCCAAGTTCTATACATTTTTTTAAAATTACAGTCATCCTCATGGGTATAAAGTGACACTTCATCCTGGATTTAATGTGTATTTTCCTAATGACTAATGTTGTTGAACAGCTTTTCATGTGATTATTATTAGAGCGATGTCTATTTAAGTCTTTTGCCTATTTTTAAATGGAATTTCCTACCTTCTCATTGTTGTATTGTAAAAGTTCTTTATATATTCTGGATACTAGGCCCTTATCAGATAAATAATATGTAAATATATTTATATTATGTGGGTTATCCCTTCACTTTCTTAATAAAGTATCCTTTAATACACAAAAGTTTATAATTTTGATGAAATCAATCCAATTTTTCTTTTGGCACAGGTGAATTTGTTGCCTTATCTAAGAAACCATTGAAGGGTTTCAAGAATATTCATTGAAAGGATTCAAGAAGAAAGATCATGAAGATTTATCCCTAAAATTTTTTTTCTCTTAAAGGTTTAATAGTTTTAGCTCTTACATTTAGGTCTCCAATACCAAAAATAAACAAAAACAAACAAAATTTAGATCTTTGAACCATTTCGAGTTAATATTTTTGCATATGGTGGAGGTAAAGTCTTAACATAATTGTTCTGCATTTGAATATCCAGATGTCCCACCATCATTTGTAGAAGGAACTGTCATATCCTTTTACCCATAAGTATTTCTGCTTATTTCTTTAAAAGATAAGAACATTTTTTACTAACCACCAAACCATTATCACACTTTTAAAAATGCCAATCTTGTTTCCTTAGCATTATCAAATATCTAAGTTTGTACTCAAAGTGGTGATAATCTCAAAAATGTTTTTAGCTCTTTTTAGAAATCAGTGTCCAAATAAGATGTATCCATTGCAATTTGATTTAAAAACCATTTTATATCTACATGTTTCCCTTCCATCTCTCTTCTTTCCCTTTGCAACTCATTTGTGGAAGAAACAATTTGTCTAGACAGGTTTCCTAGTCTAGACTTAGCTGACATCCTGTAAATTGTGGGTGGATAGAACTAGAGGCTTGAGCACATTCAGGTTTTTGTTTTTGGCAAGACTGCCTCTTAGATGATGCTTAGTTGTTCTATCAAGAAGCAAATCTTAGTTATTTCTTACTTATTTATGTTAGCAACAACTGATAATCACTACCTAAGTCTGTTAGTTCATTAGGAGGTACAAACAATGACATTGTAGTTTTATTATGTCTTCATCATTTGTTAGGTGGAATATCTGCTTTCATGAATAGAAGTTTTTCATGTTTTATTATTTAGCTATCCAGTGGCAAAATTAGTATAAGACATACAGGATAAACCTGAGATCCACCCCCCAACCAGTTTTCAAAATAATAAGTTGGTTCATTTTTTTCTTCTAATAGTACCAGTTTTGTTCTTGGGAGAGTACTTTATTTAATGCATTTAATTAAGCATATTGAATGTGTTTCTAGACATTATTTTTCTAGTCAGTGCTATCCTATGTGTGGCCACTAGGAGTCTTCTCAAATTGACTCCTGAGACCTTTTTGACATGAATCTTTGGTCTTTGATATCTTCCTCCCTGTAACATATGGAAAATTTCCAACTTTTCTGGTTGGAATGTGGTCTGTTGTAGCACTTTCCTGTAAAAGCCTCTTATCAACCTTGAAACTTCTGCTGATCTTTGGAGAAGATGGGAGGGCTTTAAAAGGAACCTAGTCTTTTTGGAATCACACGTTAGGTCAGAACAGGCATTGGAAACTCACACATTTCATAACTTCTTGTTGAGTTTCTATTAGGCACACAGACAAAAAGAAAACGTGATTCCGGCCTGCAGATTTTGCAACCTGGTAGGTATTTTTTAGGACCAGAGACACAGTGCTATCAGTCATACACATCTAGACAAAGCCAAAACCATCAATGTGGTTTATCATGTCTTTGTTTTAGTTCTGTCTCTGTTATCAGGTCGGATTGATTACTAGTTATTCTGAATTATTTTTATATAATTACAAAAAGTAATATAAATATCTAAAAAGATGATTTTATTGAGGACTACACTTGAGGAAGGAGAAAAGATGGAAATGGATGTTTCCTTTCTAAGCCTAGAAAATGGATGTGAAAGCACGTAGATTCCTTTTCCTTTCCTAGGCTCTACTTTGCTGTTAAGTAAGGGCAATGTTGATTTTCTACCTATTTTATAAAGTTGCTGAGTACTGTAATGAGTTTATATTTATAGAGTGCTTGGAGCTTTTTGGATGAAAGGTGCTAAATTAGAGTTTATTGTTTATTGAATTTATTTGATGTGTCCAACCTCCTGGGAGCATTTACTGAAGTTAATTAAAAACAGATAGTCCCACTCTGACAGCTTACAGTGCCACTTACAAACCAATAACACAAACAGTATGCACTTCTGTTGTCCTAACTTGGGACTGCCTGCAGAACCATACGTCTTCAGACAAGGGAATGGTCCTGCTTTTTTAGGAAACATGCATTCATCTACTGGGGAGAAGCACAGATAATCTCAACCTATTCTGAGCCACCTACCTGACCCCATTAAAAAATGCAATAAAATAAAAACTTAGAATATGGAGATTTCCCTCTATTTCTAACTGTTAACTTATAGGTTGAAAATTTTAAAAATAATCTTTCTATCATTTCAGTACGAAATGATGTTTTAGCATCCCATTTATGTTTTAGCATCCCATTTTCTTCGCAGGATTGGCATTCCCAAACAGCCAACTAGAATACCATCTCCTTTCTTAACCTGACCTGGTAGGCGCTGTGAAGTATAATGGTAACAATGGCTTGTTTGCTTCCTTTGCCAGTTGGTGATGGAGTTTTGTGGCGCTGGCTCTGTCACTGACCTGATCAAGAACACAAAAGGTAACACACTGAAAGAAGAGTGGATCGCATACATCTGCAGGGAGATCTTGCGGGTAGGTGACAATTGGGGACCAACCTACTTTCCGACATCATCAAGCAAAATAGGATATGTTGGGGGATGTTGGGCTTTGTCTGGCCATCTAATGTGATTCGCAGGTGTGGCATCTTTGCCTTCCTTCTTAAAGGTTATTCTAACTTCTGGTGGTGATGGTGACTTGGCATGCAGTTCTGCTCTGATGTGCCTGAGTGGTTCAGACAGGCCATGCGCACTATCAATTGGAGTTTGACATTCAGGTGATTTCCCTTAACCAGGGATTCACTTTTCAATGATGTTTCTAATTAGAAATCTGATTTTTGAACATAAAGGTAGTATATCTATAAAGATAGATTTAGGAAATGGTTTGTTTTAGGATGGGTCATTTGAGGTATCCATTTACATAATTAAAGTGTTTAAGGATTATGTGATTTCAGTAATTTCTTTACATAGAAGCTAGTTTAACAATTTTACTTTTAAAAGAATCTTTGAGGCCTAATTACTTAAAACCATCAAAAGAGTTAGATAGGACTGTGCTTATTCGACCAGTTTACCCATAGATGTCACAATCAGGCAGTAAAGACAATCCTGTCCTATTTACTGAACTCAGTTTGGGGAGAAGGAGGTAATTGGGCATATTGTAGTTCACTCAGACAAGTTTAATTTTTCTCTTGCTACTAATATGGAGGTGATTATGTGTCTACTGAGCATTCTTACTAGATTCGCCTGATGATCATCATTTATTTATAAGCCCAGTCTTCTTAATTTAAGGGAACAAAAGTTAAAATTGTTTTTCAGTATGTATCCAAGATATATCTTTGAGAGATAGATTCTGCACTGCAGATGGATGAGCATTACAAAGGAAGGAAAATGTAAATAGGTAATGCAAACCAAATTAAATGCAAACCAAATTAAGCAAGATACAAATAGAAATGAAATTTTAAAATAATTGCATTGACAATAGCATAAAAAGTCAAATATATAGAAATATACAGAAAGAAGTGAATGGCATCTACCCTAAAACCTATAAAATGGTCCTGAAAGAGATTTGTAAAGACCTTAATAAATGGAGTTGTATGACATTTAATGGATAATAGACTCAATATGGCAAAGATGTCATTTCTCCCCATTTTATCTGTGATTTCTTTGAATTCCCAGTCAACCTGTAGGTATATTTGTGGACAGTTTTTTAGAAATTATATGGAAATGTCACAGGCTCAGAACAACCAAAGCAATCCTAAAGAAGGTGGAGGACTTATGCTCCCAGTTATCAGAATTTCTTATAAAACTACTAAGTAATTAAGACAGAGTGGTATTGTTGTAGACAAGACAGTGGCCAAAGGAACAGAATCAAGGCTCCTTGGACAGCCAGGCATGGTAGCACACAAATATGTAATCCTAGCAAATAGGGAGGCTGAGGCAGGAGGATTACAAGTTCAAGGTCAACCTCAACAACTTAGCAAAACTCTCTCTCAAATTAAAAAATAAAACATCCTGGGGGTGTAGCTCAATGGTTAAGCATCCCTGAGTTCAATTCCTAGTACCAAAAGGGAGAAAAAAAAGTCCTTGAATAGGCCCACCTCATATGAACACTGTATTTATGGCAAAGCTAATGTTGCTATGGATAAAATATAAATGCTCTTATGAGCAAAAGTGGACTATTCGTATGTAAACATGAGCTTGACACTGCTTTATACCATATTTTAAAACTTATTCCAATAAATAGAAAAAGGAAGGGTAAAAAAAAACTAAAGTTCTTATGAGAAAACAGAATAATATAGCTCGAGGTAGGCAAAAAGTTTTTTTTAATTTGTTGTGTTTACATATATATGACAGTAGGGTGTATTTTGACATATCATACATACATGAAGTGCAACCCATTACAATTTTGATCCCATTCTTGTGGTTGAACATGACGTGGAATCACACGGGTCCTGTTTTCATGTATGAGCATAGGAAAGTTATGTCCGATCCATTCCACTGTCTTTCCCATCCTGTCCTCCCTCCCTTCCCTTCATTCCCCTTTGTCTGATCCAATGAACTTCTATACTTCCCTCCCCTCCCTTGTAAATATTTCTTTAAAAGAACACAAAACACAATTTGAGCGGAAACAACCTGTCTGTGTGCTGATCTCATCTCACATTTGTCTCTTGTGTTTTGATGTGCCATTAACTTAATTTGAATTCCTGACTTAAACTCAGTCAGGGAAATCATGATGGATTATTTCATCCTGTAGACCACCCAGTGGGTGCCAGAAATCTATCAGGTTTCCAGGGCTGGTTCTCCCCATTTGCTCTGCTGGGTATAATGGATTGGTCATTCAATCTTTAGAGTTCTAAAAGCAGAAAGGAAGTTCATCCAATCCCTTGTTTTAAAATTTGTGAAAACAGTGGTTTTTTTCTTCTTTCCAATACCTTCTCCTAAATGATACCAGGGTTTGACATAAGGTGACTCCCCAGAAAGAATATTTGATCAACTGGAAGTAATCAGAAGAATTATCAGAGCTGACCCTCCCTATATCGTATGCATTCAGTACAGCCTTTGGCTCACTTGTATGCTCTGGTATCTGCTTCTGACCACTCTTACAGTAAAGGAGGGAGGGGGATCCTTAGTCCCTCTCTTAAGAATTTATGGGTTGTTCATAGACTATAAAAACCAGGCATTTAAGTCTGTTTGATGTCCACCTTGAGCCAAACTGATTAGATAAGAAAGGTAATTTTTTACCCAGGCCAGTGCTGCAGACTGTCTTGTTGCACAGTGTATGTTTACTGATACCCTAAGTGTACCTGTGAACGTTTTTCGGACATTGATACTCTAGTGCTGAGTTTATTCGACTAGGAAATTCAGATATTGTGTGTGTTTGTGTGTGTGTGTGCGCGCGCACATGTACACATGTGTGCATCTACACATCTTTTATACTGTGATTTTGTTTTTGTGGTGAACAATTAAAAGAACAGAAAAATCATAAATAATAAAATAAAGACACTTGGACACACAATACTTTGAATTAATAATGGTGGCATAGCATATGTCCTTTCAAGCCTCTGATTTTAGACTCCTTTAGGTTATAATTTATCTGAAAAATATATAGCTAGCTTAGAGCAAATCTGTAGCTTATAGAACTCATAGCACAAAGAAGCCAAAATCAGACTAATTCATAGAAATATGATACAGAATAAGGTGTGGATGTCACAGAATGATTGTCTCATATAATGAGTACGAAGTCAGTAAAATCATAAAGAACTAAAAATGTTAGTGATAAATGCCCACTGTGGGAAGAGAGATGGTTTTCCTTTTTAAATGTGAACCACATTGGCTAAACCCCATGGGAAAGTTCTTGTGTGCCCTAAGAAAGATTTTATTGTGTTCAGTTAAAATTATAAAACAGAAGGTAACTTTTAACTTTTCAATTCAAATATTGCTCCCTCAATGTGAAGATTTAGTTAAATCAGGTTCATTTTCTGTGCAAAGACTGTTGATGTGTTTTGCACAGACTAGCACACACAGGTAGCCCTCACTTCTCACAGTTCTGTATTAACTGAAACTCATGCATGTAGGAGCCTAACCATGTCATCCCGAGCGTGCCCTGGTGGTACCTAGTGTCAGATCCAATATGCAAGGGTTTTGCTTAACACAGTGCCATGAATTGCAGCGGTGGCCAATATATATCTGTTTATATTGATCAGTGACCTTCCATTTAGGACAGCACTAGAAATATAAGATGTGAATGTAATTCTGTAAAAGTATCTCTGGGTGAGTTTAATTTGGGGAGGATCATTCAAAATAGGTTGTTTTCATCTTGGCTTATCCTGCTATTAACTTTCTCACCTTTCCATCACTGCAGGGGCTGAGTCACCTGCACCAGCATAAAGTGATTCATCGAGATATTAAAGGGCAGAATGTCTTGCTGACTGAAAATGCGGAAGTCAAACTAGGTGAGAACAGAATCCTGTGAGCCGAGGTACTGGGAGATTGATAGAATTATTTCAACAACTCTTCCTTTAAATTAATGTAAATTTGTTACTCATGGTTTTGGGGAGCATTGCCCTAAAAATGGAAAGGAAAATGTTTTTTTTCTATTTCAAAGACATTTTCTGAAAGCATTTTGAGGAATTAATTAAATGATATGGTGAACAGAACCTTGTGCTTAATCAATGTGTGGAAATAATTGGGATTTTTTTTTCAGTGAAGATCAGAAGTAATAGACCTTAAAACCATCTCATGCATCTCACAGTTTATATTTTTGCTGCTGTGACAGAACACTGATGACTCATTTTTTCATTGAAAATATCCATAGTTAGACATATTTAGAATAATCAATTTCTGCTATATTCCCATGTTTAAGTTATATTTACATTCATTTTATGATTACCTAGGCCACCTGTAGAAAATGGGTGCTCAGCAGTCTACTTTAGGTGTGTACTTACTACCCTCCTTCATCTGCCATAGTTGCCAGTGGGGATCCCTTCCTTTGGCATATTAAAGCTCTTCCACAGCAAGTCTGGGGCCGTCTAGGTGAGGAGGAGAACGCCCATGTGCGTTTGTCTGCTTGAGTAAAAGTGTAAATTGACCAATATTCTGTAGGAATCATGATTCATCATAGAAAAGGATCACTGTCCATATGATTTCTATTTTCAATGAGATTTAATATTTGCTCTTTTTGTTAAAATATATAAATTCCTCTTATTGTATTTCATCTCATAAATATTCCCTTTTAAAAATCAAAGCATACATTATGTAGGCTAAGCAGTCACATATGTGCAGACTAGATGAACTTCCTCAGAAGATTCAGTCATCCCTGTTTAGCAGTTACTCATTGAGAGTGTAGCAGTGCCATGACCCTTGCAAGGCACTTAGATGATCTCATGTAAACATCAGAGCACTGTGTGTAGATGACATCATCCTCATTTCATAGAGGTTGATCTACTCACCCTGGTCACACCACTAGTAAGTGGCAGAAACAGGATGTGAACTTTGGCATCTGACTCCAGCCCTTAGCCCTTCATCACTTTTTTTGGTACCATCCTTTATGGCAACCGGGCTTGCCTTTTATTGAACACCTGTTTTTGCTCACTATGGAGGCTTGGTGTAACCAAATATAGCACTTGGCATTTTTTCATTGTACACTTTGTGCATTTATCATGAAGTTCAAAAATATACGTTCACTGTATGGAAAAGGCAGAAGCAACAAAATGTGGGGGTTGTGTGTGTGTGTGTGTGTGTGTGTGTGTGTATGGTGGAATGTTATTCAGTATTACCAAGGAAGGGATTCTAGTACATGGTATAACATGGGTGACCTTGAGGACATTATACTGAGTGAGATAAGCCAAACCAAAAGACAAACACGTGTGATTCCATGTATTTGAGCAGTCAATTTAGAGAGACGGAAAATGGGAGGTTTCCAGGGTTTGGATAAGAGAGTATGGGCAGTTCTCGCTCAATAGTTTAGAGTCTCAGTTGGGGAAGATGAAGTTTGGTGGTGATGGTTGCACAATGTTAATGGACTTATTGCCACAAATGAAAGATGGTTAAAAATTAAAATTTTTATGTTACATACATTTTGCCATGTTAAAAAAAAAACACATCCATTTTATCATGTGAAACCTGAGATCATAGAATGTATTTGGTTGTTTTCTCTTCATTAGTGGACTTTGGAGTCAGTGCCCAGCTTGATCGAACAGTGGGCAGGAGGAACACTTTCATTGGGACCCCCTACTGGATGGCACCAGAAGTCATTGCCTGCGATGAAAACCCGGATGCCACATATGATTTCAAGGTATGACCTCTTCGTGTTTTAAAACTATGCCTAACCTCCCATCCTGAGTCATGCAATGGAAGAATTCTTCTGTGCTTTTGGATTTGGGATTTATGTGATCTAGTGGGAAAACAAGGACATTTAAGTGAGAATCTTTTAATGAATTCATATCACCTGCCTATGAGTAAAAAATTAAAAATATTTAAATCATAATTCTATATTCTTTTTCTTGGAAAATAGGTTAGATTTCCATTTTTTTATTGTCTAGATTTTTGGCAAAGTACACATTCTCTGCTTTTTCCTGTTCATTTACTAGTTCTTTTAAAATTTATTATTTTACAAATTAACAGGGTACCATGTAATATTTTCATATATGTATACATTGCATGTTGTTTAAATCAAGTGAAACATATTTCTCTCCTCAAACCTTAATCATTTCTACAAGGTGAAAGCTTTCCAAATCTTCTAGCTTTAAAAAGGTATAGTACCTTATCATTCTAGTCACCCTACTATGCAATGATAACACAAAATAACATTTTGTTCCTAGGTAACTATAAATTGGTCCCCACTGATCATCCTTTACCCATCCTTCCTACCCCCAAAGTACATATTCTGATAGCTTTTAATGGTATATGAAGCCAAGATATGCATTTGTTTTCTTGGGTCATCTTTTTCTGATTAAGATTAATCAGACTTCCTCATTTCTACATGGAGTTCCATTTGGAGTTCCATTACTTAGGTCTCTTTTCTCTGAAAATCAAATGGGATGTTGGTAACTACTTTATGGTGTTTCTCCAGCATGGTGTGGTGTTTCTTAGAAATCTGATTTGCAGCTTACTGCTTCGTATTGCAAGCTAGAAATTTTCTAATAAATTCAAAACCACATTCAAATAGATTTCTCCAGGCTCTATGGGTTCCACAAGCCAACTACCAAACACGAGTTTGGGGTGCAACCCCTCTGATACTCAAGTGTCCATTGACATTGTTTTTTACTGACTAAGAATAGACACCACAGGACTGGGTGCCCTGATGTGTAGACAGGAATGGCGGGTTTTCAGGCTGAGCACTAGGTAGAGAGAGAGACACCCTGTGGACAAAACGTGATACTGCCTAGTGTTAGAGGTTCCTGGAGTTTCCCAAAATGACTGCTCTTTTGCAAAGTACCCAGTTAGTGAACTTCTCAGCACTGGGTCTTGAACCCAGGCTCCCAGCTGTCTGAAGATGGCTCTGGTCCTCCGAAACATACTTCAACATAGACCTCTAGTTTGTCAAATGAAGAGTATATTTGACAAAATCTTCTTTTTAAAGACCTTGTAGTTCTTCACATATGGGGTTATTACTGAAGTCAGGCCACAACGATGTAAACCTTGCAGTGTCTTTGGGACCCAGTATTTTGGGCATTGACAAAATTATTTGCTTCCTCGGGGAAATGCAAGCTTGAAGGTCTGAAAACCTAATCTCCTTTAAATTTCCTCTTTCTTCCAAAGTTAGTCACTGCTCTAACCTGACAACAATCTGTCTGAAAACAGCTGCCAAGTTAAAAATTAATCTCCTGCCAAAATAAATGACATTTATTCAAACTACTAATGATAAGCATGTTTAACCATTTGCAAGTCTCTTCAGAGGAGCCGCCACAAAGTATATGTCCCAGCTAGTCATCTATGTCACACTGGCCGTGAACAGTTCTTCACACTGTCGTCGTATTTTGCAAATGCTAACTAGTCTAGGTTTGGGCCACAGATATTTTTGATTGCTTGATAATATACTGGTAGGAATCAGAGTGTTTTGGACTTATCTCAAACTTAACCATTTTTTTTGTATTGAGACAAATACAGTATATATGGGACTTCTGCTCTGTTGCACAGAGTAGATCCCTCTGATGGATTTTTTTCAGAAACATAACTAGAATAGGCCTTCCTTCTTGCCAAGTCAAAGCTTGGAATTGAAATCATACGTTGGTCGTCTTCTTGGACAATGGATAAGGAATATCATTTGGAATCAGAGTAAAGTTTCAGAGAGGAAAGCCTGGTGAGTAGCCACAGGGCACATCATGCTGCCGTGTGGCCTTGGCGGTACTGGACGGTGTGCATGACTATGAGAGTATCCTGAGACATTCAAAAAATTGAAGATTTATTTGTGTCTTTTATGAAAAAATTAAAGAAACCTGGCAGAACAGGTTCCTCTGTATCATTTACATCTCTGTATGAATTAGTTTATCAGGCTTATCATGAGTGTAGGCTGTTTGAGAGGAAGAAAAAGTCATGGCAAGAATGTGGGCTTCCCTGGTCTCCTGTCATGGTAAAAAAAAGGAGGAGCCACGACCAAAGGGTGAATCGGGAAAATCAAGCAGAAATGAAGGTTTGGGAGTTCTTTGAAGTTTTATTTCAGCCACCTCACAGTTTTACTGTGGGCCAGAGAAAATGCTAATCTTTTAAAAAAATCCTTCCTTCTTTATTGGCACTATGTCTTATCCTTCTTTTCTGTTCAGATACTCTTAGGAATGTGGTCTGTCACTGGGAGACAACTTGACAGTGACAGCCCGGGTGTTTTCGTGAATGCCCACTGTGTCCGAGGAGTTAGCCAGGCTCCATCTGTGGAAGCAATTCTGACTGGAGTTCATTTGAGACCCCATCAGAGCTCAAGGATTTGGTCCTGGGTGTTTGATGGTCCATTGACCAGCAGGGCCTTGCAGCCTCCGCACTGGTGTCAACACTAGGGGCAGCACACACCACAGCCACAGGTACTTTCAGCCAAGAGGGCATGTGTAGAATAAAAGAGGACTTGAAGACCAGTGGATTTTTCTGGATTTCCTGCCACCAAGAGCCCTTGCTTTAAAATAAAGGTTCAATGCAGGAGAGAACAGTACAGTTTGATTTGTTGATTATTGGTATTATTGATTATTATTTGATTTCGCTTAAGACGTCTTTAAAAACTGTTACAAGTTTTTTCTTTTTTCTTTTTTTTTAACTGAGGTCATTCAGTACTGTGAGGGCCTCTGTAGGAAAGCAGTCTGAGAGCTCATGGCTTTCATTGCAGCCTGGCCTGTGGGTTATCTGCTGGGCACAGTAAGCCACTCTCTGCATAGAGCCTCCTCAGGAGGAGTGCCAGAATCTCGTTTGCCTGGTGTGTTGGCTTCCCCTGGAGGCCCTGCCTTTCTTGTTTTCAGAAATTCTGTCAAAACACTTCAACTGAAAGGAAAGGTTTCATTTCTCTGATAAGTATGTGGGGCAATAATGAAAGCTTTCCCATTTAATAATAAGCATTCAAAAGATTTGAAATTAATAAAACTACTCAAAATTCCTAGGCTGTTTAAACCGTTATTTTTAAAACTTACCTCGAATTTTATTTCAGTTGGATGGAATCTGCCAAGCATTTTATAGTCCTATGTGCTTAATACTTTAATAGAACCATCCCACCGGAGAAAGTTCTCTGTGGCCAGATGCCCATCAATAGGAAACAGGTTGAACAGAGAGAGACTAGAGCATCTGTCTGGTGGAATATTACACAGCCATTTTGGCAATGGGGTGGCATACGTGTTGGATCTGAACAGATTCAAGATAGTAGCCCAAGTGTAGGGTACAAAGTAGAACTTAGAGTATAGTACTCATAATGTCAGCTACCCCCACCCCACACCATAGAGACATACACATGAGGAATCTAGAAAGAACCTGGAATACCCTGAGAGTGTTTTACCTCTGAATAGGGCATATGGATGATAAACTTAAAAGTCTGATTTTCTGTATACTCCTGTCCTGTTTTAATGTTGTTTTTGTTGTTGTTCTGTTTTTTGTTTGTTTGTTTGTTCCATGAGCAGGCCTTGTGCTCATATCAAATTAGTGAACTAAGAGAAGTAAAGTAGATGACCAATCCTCTCACCCCACACCTACTGGGCTCTTATCCCCAGATCAGATCTGGGCTAATGTTGTGTGTTAGTCCCTTACACTCTATGGATGAAAGTTTTCACACAGGTGCTGTGGATTATTTGCAGGCACAGCTATCTCTTCTGGTATTTGGGTGAATATTGTATTTAGGCTGTAGAGAAAGTGCCAAATTCATTCTCCCATATCCCAGGTATTGGCTTAGTAAGCAGGATGGAAATAGTGTTTCTAAGAGGCTCAGCCAGAGAGGACATGAGCAACTGCCTAATAGGAGAGTCACTGTAATGCAGGTGTCACCCAAGAAGACAATATTCAGGCTGCAAAATGGTGCATTTATACTTCAAAGGAATCCAGGCCTCTGCCTACTGAAATCCAAGTGGGGGTTACTAAAATTCAAGTGGGGGTCCTTCCCTATTTAGTTAAAAGGAAGATGATATAGCCAGGCATGGTGGTGCCTGCCTATAATCCCAGCAACTTGGGAGGCTGAGGCAGGAGGATGGCAAGCCTCAGCAACTTAATAGCAAGACCCTCAGCAACTTAGTGAGGCCCTGTCTCAACATAAAAAATTAAAAGGGCCCAAGATATAGCTCAGTAGTAGAGTACCTCTGGGTTCAATTCCCAATGCAAAAAAAAAAAAAAAAAAAAAAAGGAAGATGGTACAGACAACCACCTTAATGTCACCAGCAGGAAACTAACAACTTAAACACGGTCCTGTGTTTCCTTGTTCATACCCACCTGTGTAGGATCCCTCAGTCAGGCCTGCCACCTCCTCTAGGCAACACACACCCCAGGGGAAGAGGTTAAGTTCAGTAGTTTCTCTTTGGCCAAATACCATGTAAATGGATGGGGACTATAGAAAGGTCTTTGTTCAGTTTGTTTTATGTTTAAAATGAGATTTTTAAAAACTACCTCTTCTGGGATATGCTCAGTGACCCTGAACTTACCACCGTAGTTCTGTCTATATGTAATATAGTTTGTAAGTATGTGACATAATGAGCAAGTGAGTCTTTTGAAGTCAGACAAGACAGGTTTAAAGCATGGACTCCAACTCTTGTTTGCTATATTGCCTCAAGGGAATTATTTAACCTTTCTGAACCTGTATAAAATGAGAATAATAAATTCTATATCACAAGGTTGTAAAAGAATAGGTGCATTAATAGATATAAAGAGATTAATGTGTTCCCTAACACTTGGCAAGTATTTAATCTATAAACTTGATATATAAATATATATACTATATATAATAAATATATATACAATATATATAAACTTGGTAGTTTTATATTTATCTATCATTTGAAAACGTACTGCTATTAGGGGCCATTTTCAACCTAGAACAACAGTTTCTTGCGGTTTGACCTCATACTTGTATTGCATACCTCTGATTGTCTTCTGTTGAACCAGAATCTGCTTCTCTCTAACACTTACCACTAGATCAAGATGCTGTCCTTAGGGACCACACATGCAATGCATACTGTTTCCTTTTTCCCACTGGAATATTTCAAAATGAGTGAGTAACCACAAATCAGTTACCCAATGAAAGACTATTTTCTGGTCTATGAGACCTGGTAGAATCCACTGTCCTGGTTGTGCCCAGGGGTCATGGGGCTAGGACTCTACCATGGCCATTTCTGCTTGTCCATCCCATTTCTCACCAGGTTCTGCCAATAGTGGGTGGCAAAGGGAGCCTACCAGGCTGGAGGAGGGAGGAGGGAGGAGGATGGCCTCTGCCTGTTGGCTTCCTCTAGCTTCCTTTTCTGCCTGCCTTGGTCTGGTGAGTACTAGACTCACTGCAATCTGACCTGACTCAGGTTTCCTGGCAGAGCTGCCATTGGAAAACAACTGGCCTAAGGATCTGTCTCGCTGTTAAACACCAACTGTGTGCCCTGTACTGTTAGGGACTTGGTGCATATTATCTTACTGAATTCTCACACCACCCTGAAGGGATACGTGTGCTCTTCACCTTACAGCTGAGGAATGGGCTCAGAGCTATTAAGGGACTGGCTCGCTGCAGTATAGTAACCTCTGTCCACCTCATGGGGCACATTGGGTTCTTTCCCCAGAGGGCCTCTCTCTCCATGTGTGGCTGGTTTGGCCTTCTGAGAGTGCTGCTCTTTACTGAGTTAGGCAGCCCAGCCCCAGGAGGAATGCTCTCTTGTTCTGTTCAAGCTCCTGTGCGCCAGCTCTCCCCACTCCCAACCGGAAGTTGTGTCTTGTGTCTGCCTCCTCAGAGGCCCAGCATGGATTCCCGTTCTGTTTGTGGTGCACACAGCTCTGGGCTATTAATCATGCCATGGGCCAGGCTGCGCAGCTCCTCTGGAATAATGAATCACCTAACTCCTGCCAAAATGAGTCACACCACGGCCACGAAGGAAACTTATCTCTTCCCGACTCTCTCCTATCTTGTTCTTCCCTCTTCGCTTTCTCGTCTCCTGTGATCTGTCTTACCTGTTGTAATTGGGGCATTTTCTCCCATTTTTAACTTCTGAAGTGTCTTTGGGACTTGCTCATCTATCCAAAGGCTTACACAAGGCCTGTCAAGGACCTTGACATTCCCAGCGTGGGCAGTTAAGCATAGTTTACAAACAACTTTGGGTATCTATGGCCAGGAATATAAATATTCCTTTTGGAAAAGAAGGTAACGCCAATAACAACAACAACAAGATCCTAACAATGATACTGATGCAAAATGAAGACTTAAAAGAAGCAGCAGTAACTGACCTCGTCATATGACTTAGCACAGGATACAGAGAGTTGGGGTGGAGTGGCCTCTGATTTGAAGCAGGTGTTTGAGGGTTTGGGGGGCAGAGGTCCCAAGAGGAACATCTCTTCACTGACCCTCCGTGCTTTCAGTAGAATGGATCCAGGATCACTTAACAAGTGAGAGTTCTCATTCCCCTACTGTCAAAATCTGCGTTCTTTCATTATTGCTGTATAGGCATTATCATTTAGGAACACCTTTGGCTATACACACATATTTCTATTTCTTCCGTCCCCAGAAGCCTAGATGAACGTACTCCAAGATTGACGTGGTGCTCGTCAGTGTCTTTAGAAATCTAGGTTCCTACCTACATTTCTATGCTGTCAACAATAACTTGTCAGCTTATTGCCTTGTGAATTCGAGGTGGATGCTGAAGCTCCAGATACCATGTTTTGATTCAAGGCACCAAGAAGTGGAGATGAGCTGGCAGGACATCAACTGTATTAGTTCCCTATTTGTGGAAAAGCACAAACTCCCTGAAGATGTCTGTTTATGTCTCATTGGCTACAACTATCACAGATATACCTTGTGGGAGGGGAGTCAGGATGGGCCAAGTGTAGCTTGCCTATGCCCTGAAACATAGACAGCAATGGAAATGGAGGTTGAAAGTGTCTGTGGGTAAGCCACAACCAGATGGAGGGGAATCCCAGAAGACTAACCCAGGCAGACAAACGGAGTCTTTAGAGGAGAAGGAAATCAATACACCTGAGCCCCAGTGTGTGCCAGGTTTTGTGCAGGGGAGCACACCTGAACACAGGTGTATCAGTTACCTCAGTTATATAGCTGAGAAAGCTGTGCTCTCAGCAGCGTTCTGTGGGTAGCTAAATTAGGAACCCAGATTTAAATCCAGATTGGTCTGATTTAAAAGCCTGTTCTCTCTCTACCACTCTATGTTGACTCGAGGAGTTGAGGCCAGTTTCAAACATGGGACTGGGGTGTCTCACTGCATCTCAGCATCTTTGGTCATCTGTGAAGTAGGAATCTGGAGCAATTATTTTATGGACCCCACAAGCCCTTCTCTTCAGTAATAGAGGACTGGCCTGGAAGGCAGGAGACCCAGCTCTGTTGAAAGGTGCTGGTGCTTCTTTGCCCTATGATCTGGGCTCCATCACTTTACCCAGCTATGAAGTGCAAGGTTGCAAGAGAAGGTCTCCCAGGGTTCTGCCAGCCCTCAGACACTCAGGCCCTGTGCTTTCTCTCATGTCTCTTTTGCTTGTTCATTCATTCAGCACCTCTTCATTAAGAGTCTACTTAGTGCCAGGCAGTGTTCTAGATACTTGGAATATACAAGTCAACAAAATGAAGATCCCTGCCCCACGGGCCTTACGTTCTTGTAGCAGGGAGTGTGCACGTGTATGTGCTGGGGGCAAGGGACACAAACCACAAACACAAAACACAGAAAATTAGTCATTAGTAAACGCACAGCATGTTAGAAAGCGATATCTTAGGGGGACTGTTCTAGAAAACGTGGGGGATGGACAGTGCTGGGGGAGGCTGCCCAGGTCCTCATGGAGAAGGTGGGACTTAAAGGAAGACTTTGTGGAGGGGAGTCAGGCAGCGTGCAGGTCGCTGGGAGGTGCTGCTGGCCTGGGAATAGCTTGAACACAGACCTAAAGGCAAGAGTGTGCTGGGTGTTCTGAGCATTTTCTGCCCCCCC
>JAJEJO010048844.1:439580-478121 GCA_020662805.1 Glaucomys volans | reverse complement strand
CCCCCCCGAGGCAGGACCAGAGCCCTTCCCGTGCCTTCCAGCATGTCCCCTTCCAGGCATATGAATTGATCAACCAGCTCAGTTTCCTGGACTTGAGGCCGTCTGCATCTGACCCTGCTGAGGCAGTTCCGGGGCAGCGCCTGGCCCCCTCCTGTCGTACTTGCACCTCATTTCATGCTGTAGTTCCTAGGATGCTGGCGATATGCTGGCAGAACTGCCCGGGCCTGGCGATCAAAATAGCACAGGGAACTCTGGAGCTGACCCTCCATTTCCAGTCTCTTCTCACTGTTTCCTGCCTGACGCCTTCTGCACAGAGTGACTCAGTGTTTGCCTCAGGCTCCTGAACAACTGTCTTTGTCTACCAACCATAAAACCCCAGGTACGAGAGAGCTACTGCCATCCTCACCCATTACTGCTCCTGTGCTGGCCTGTGGCAGGTGGGCCTGGCCTTCCCCATTAGCTCTGGACATGTTCTCCTGAGCAAGGCCAAGAGCCGGTGGGAAACACGGTCCTTTGCAAGGCTGTGCACACATGGGTGTACGTGTTTCCTGAAACCTTTGAATCCTTCTTGAAGCCTAACAAGAAGGACCACGCTGCCTTCTTGAGCTGTGCTGAACACAGAGAAGTTACCTGGCACTCAAGGACAGCAGTCCTATGAAGGGGCCTGTGATCCCCAGTTGATCTGACAACTGGTAACAGGTAAAGACTACCTCTTCAGTCCTTGTGCGAGGTTCACGTGTGCCCAGCACCTGCGGTAAGATGGATTGCTAGACAAGAGACCAGATGCCCTGGAAAGTCCCCTCCACATTGTGCAGACCTCTACTCCAACACTGAACAGGCCTGGGGGTCACTCACAGGATATTGGAAAATTTAGTTGTTGGGAATGACTCAGCATGAATTTCATAGTTCTCTTCCAGTTACATATGTTTTTATGTGCCCTTGACATTTGTTTGATGGGAATAGCAAGGAAACTTAACTTTGATCTCTCTCATTTGAGTGAGGCTACAGGTGAGGTTTTGAATGATATACACAGCACATGAGGCATTTAAAATGCAAGGAGGGTCAGAATATATCAGGATGTGGGCTGCTGAATTAAACTTTCTATTAGGTCTTCCAACCCATTTGCAGGGAAACAAAAGGAGCAAGCATCTTTTTGAGGTTTCCTAATCTGGGTTTCCCCATCTCTTGATTTGACCCCATCTCCTGCAATCTTTAGAGACCACTGAGCCATAGACACAGTATGAGAGAAGCATATTGTTAGAGATGGAGACTGCGCAGGTAAAAGGAGAATCATTGGTCTAGAAAATGCTGATCAGAGCAACAAGTCAGTCTGAGCATAAGCAAGAATATAAGGGTTTGAAGATCTCTATTTCCAATAATAGTCTACTTCCAAGAAGGGGGTTATTTGTTCATCCATATGCAAATATATTGAGCACCTACAACTGTTCCAACTCTCTTCTAAGTACTAGAGAGAAACCAATGAACACCATTATCAAAGTCTCCCTGTCCTCATCTTATTAAATCATATGAAGTTGATGTTTTGCAGGTTGAAAACCACTGAATATAGATAAACCTACGATCTGATCCAGCTGTATTCCACTCCTAGGTATTTATTCAAAAGAAAGGGAAACATGCACCTTTGCATTTACTAGCTTAAACTGGAAACAATACAAATGTCTGTCAACAAGTAAAAGCAAACTGCAGCATGTCCACCCAATGGAATACTACTGAGCAAATAAAAAGGAGTGAATTCCGGGTACATGCTACAAGGGTAGACCTCAAAACATTACGCTAAGTGAATCAAACTGGTTGCAAAAGGCATTGTCTTTATGACTCTTAATAGAAGACTTTGGAAGATGCAAACTAATCCATAGTGACAGAAAGCAGATTGGTGGTTGCCTATAGACAGTGGAGTGGGGCCAGAGATAGGAGGGACTACAGAAGGGCAAGTGGGATCTTTTGGGGGTAATGGATATGTTTACCATCTTGATTGTGGTGATGGGATCCCAGGAGTATCTGTGTGTCATATCTTATTAAATGGTACACTTTATGTATGTGCAGTTTGTTATATGACATAACTCAGTAAAGATGTTCAGAAGAAACAGCAATAACTTCATATGGTTCCATTGACAGATTAATTTCAGTGTTGAATTGATTTTTAAAACCTTGTATTCATTTTTCATGTATTTGCTGGAAACGTACCCTGTGTCAAGCTCCATGCAAGGGATCATCAGTAAAAAGTGCACGAGGCTCTTCCCGCCTTGGAGCTTAGTGGGGGAATGGAGTTGGTAAGCAGGACAGCTGACGGATTTTCCCACAGGCAGCTCTGAAGCCATTTCCAGGTTTAACTAAGTGCTCCTTTGTTGACCGAATTTACGCATGTGTGTGTACCTCCCTTGTTTTTCAGAGTGACTTGTGGTCTCTGGGTATCACCGCCATTGAGATGGCAGAAGGCGCGCCCCGTAAGTATCCTCCTCTGGGGTGAAATCTGTTGCTGGTCCACGCTGCGGGGCTCGGGTTCCTTGCCAGGAGCTGCGGTTGCTTTACTTCTGCTCCGCTGAGCCCTGCATGGAATCGAGCCGGCATATTTAGAAAGCAGAGTCATCCTAAATGAACCAGGAATCCATTCATTTCAGAGCAGTGTGAGGATCTTGTTTTTATGAGGAAAAAAAGGAAAAAAAAAAATGAGAGCAAACTCTGAGGAGTCTTGTTTGTCTTGCGGATTTGATGTGTAGTTTATTCTTGAACTTCTCTTCACCTAACATAAAACTGGGAGCAACCCACATAGACTATAAGCTCCAATGCAGAAAAATTCAAAAGCTGATTTTTCAGGGCCAGGTTGTGCATACATTCATATTCAATTGCTGCCTTTTTTATATATATATATATATACAGAACTGTGCATTGAACTCGGACCTCACACGTGCTAGGCTAGCACTCTTTTCATTTTATTTTGAGATGGGGGTCTCTTTAAGTTGCCCAGACTGGCCTCAAACTTTTGATCCTCCTGCCTCAGCCTCCTGAGTAGCTAGAATGACAGGCATGTGCCACCACCCCAGGCAACTCTAACTTTTCTCATAATATTGATGTTTAGATTTTTAGATTTCCCTGCTCTTATTTGAGGCATGGTGGCCAGGACTGTCAGTCCTGAGAGCCTCTTCAGTTCCTTAAAATTTGGCACACTGGCATGGCAGAGTGTTGCTATCTGCTCTGTAGTGGCCATAAGAATATGCCTCTCAGACTTCCATGGAGGAGGTGCCACTGACCCAGGGCTCAGCTGCTAGAATGGCACTGAGCCTGCTTCTCCCAAGAGCCACTCCACATCAGAGACCAAGCATCTGGGAACAATAAGGCACACACCCTTTCCTAGAAGACAAGATTTCTTCATAGGCAGCTGAGACGCAAAGCAACCCCATGTGACTTTGCTGACCTGCCTTGGACTCAGGGCGGTCAGACTTGAGAGCCACCTGAGGACCTGCCCATCCTTCTGGGGTCCCTCCCTAATTCCCTTCACACTGGAATTTTCCTCAGTAATATCCCTGCATGTTTAATGTCACCTCGATGTCTGCTTTTGAAAGGACTAATACTAAGACATGCTTATCATCTGAAGGACAGGTCATCGTATTCACAGCTGTTTACCTTCAAGTTATCATAGTCTTCTTACTCCTCAGTCTCGATTTGGTTGATTTCATCTATCCCATGATTGATTTGGAGTGTCTGTTTGCACAGTTCCTCTCATTCACAGCATTAATAGGCATTTATGAATCAGAAAAGCATTATACTACAGTCTTAAAACTGTATTGTCATTCTTGATGCATGGTAGGTGGGGATAAAAATAAACATCCATCCACAGAACGTGGTTTTGAAGGAGCATGTATTCTTAGTCTAGGTTCAAAGAAGAAAAGTAGTCCCAGCTGTTTGAAAAGCAAACAAATAAAATACTTGATTAAAATAAGAATATATGAGAGCTTTCACCAGAAATGATAATGTCATGTTGATGAGTTGAGATATTTTTATAACTTGTTTTTTTCTGTCAGACTCTGTTTGCCTGAATCCACTGGTCTTCCTGGGACCAGTGAATTAAAAACAAAACAAAACCCTTCATGAAACCTGAGAAGCTACTCAGGATATCTGGAAACAGTGAATGACGTTCTGGGATAGTACTTTGGACTCCAGAAATCCATGTAGATAACACTGAGATACACTTCAGTGCATAAGAAATTATACTTTGGATTATCAAATACCTTCTATTTTATGACTTAGGCTTTTGCCAACTAAAAACAACTGTCCCCATGACAGTTGTCATCTAATGTTGTGTGCTTTGAATGTCAGATGGTTCTTTACAGCAAAGATCGTTGATGCTTTATTTTCCTTAAATGTGAAGTAAAAAGAGTGTTCCCCAGAAATGTGAGCATTTCTATTTGAAAGGTGTGGTGTCTAAGGAGGTTCTTTTAATTAGACTTCAGCTCTTGTAAGTGCTTGCCAGATGGAAGCTTTCAGATCCTCTGCCCCTGGGCTCACTGGGCTTGTGTGAACCCAGGAGGTCATCTGGCAGCATTCACTGCACAGCGGGATGGACTTGGCCTGGCTTTGGCCTCCTAACTGGAGCTGGCCCTTGTTTTGGTCTCTTGCAGCTCTCTGTGACATGCACCCCATGAGAGCCCTCTTTCTCATCCCCCGGAACCCAGCACCGCGGCTCAAGTCTAAGAAGTGGTGAGTTGGTCCTTAGTGTTCTGCACATCTAAGGGTGAAGTTTTCCTGTGAATGAATCTCTTTTGAATTTGCTCAGATCCCTGGGTCCTGCTGAATGGATTAAACTTATAATAACTATGGCTTGGTGGATGACTTTCCACATGATGTCATTCATCTTAGAATAGTAGCTTCATTCCCTGGCACATCATTGCCCCACACCTGGCAGGTAAGAAGCTATTAGGTAAAATGGGTGGCAGAGTCTAAGTAATGACATGAAAGTTCTATGACTTATAACTCCAAGTGGTATCTTTCCAGGCTGCACAGAGCATCTTATCAGAGAAGGTGATAATTTAGCGTCGGCCTATTAGGGTGGCTGACTTCTTTCGTTCCTCAACAGTGATTCAACAATGCACACACACACCTGGTATTAGCTGAGATGATTTCTCTGGCGTGTGCTTGAGCATTTGTAGTTTCTCTGTGGTTTTCCCATTGCTTTCTCTTTATGGCAGGTTATACTGGCTGCTTTTTGTGGACAGCGATATAACCTTTGCTTTTAATAAGTTTATTCTTATAAAAAGGTGACGTATTACAAAGAAAAGCACTACATAAATATTACGGCCACACATAGGTACAGCAGAAATTGTTGGAGAGAATGTGACTGGTTATGCCAGATGTCAGACTGTTCCTTTCTTGTGTAGGTCTTGGGGACCCGTGTGCCTTACTGTATAACAGAAATCATGGCTTTCTCCTTCCCCTGCAGAAGTGGCGTGTCTGCCCTGAGGTGCTCTTACACTGGGACTGATCCCTGCCCACTTGTGACCTTCCTATCCTTTTCCTAGAGACATATCCTGGCCAGTCAGACCAGGAGGAGACAGCCCTTTGTCCCTTTCCATGGCACTTCATGATCAGACCTGGGGGGGCTCCCGTGTTTCCACCCACAGGCTCACCCCCCTCACACAGGGAGCCGTCTTAATTAATACCAGTCATCTGGTAATGACATAGCAACCCTGGTGAAAGAGAGAGAGGGAAGAAGACTGCCAGGAAAGAGGCGACAGCCTCCAGCTGCCAGGCCTGCTAGGGGAGAGTGAGTTGCTATTGGTAACAGGAGGCAGAGCCTCCCTGCCTGCTTCCTCTTGGAGGTCAGTGTGGTAGGAGACACCATTCTCTCCCCGGCAACAGCCGTCTATTGGGTACCGAATCACATGTGATCCCAGAGCGCCTGAGGCCCCATTCCTCTCCCCTCCCTGGATCAGACTCCTGGGAAGAGGAGCCCGCTCATGCCCTCCCCTGGAAGTCACAAGAACACTACGAAGCCCCCTGCCTGTTAGGTTTCTGCCTGTCATGGTGCTGGGCCTCCCGTGGAGCCTGCCGTAGACAGGGGGCTTTACTTCCTGCGCCCTGTCCCACCTTCTCCACCTCTCCCTTCTCTGCTCCAGGTAGATATTTGAGCTTTTTCACAGAGAAGGATGAGCTGTCCACAGATGTGTTGTGTCTGATGGCACAATGAGACCACACACTACTCTTTTGCATCCTTAAAAATGTGTTGATTTAGCTTTACATTTAGATTTCCAGCTTCTTTTCCAAAGGGGTATATGGCCCTGCTGAGTAGTGACTATTCCTTTTTGGGACAAGAGATGGTCCTTTTGCCCCAAGTGGTTGGCACCTAGGTCTGCTTTCATCTTGAACTTGTTCTGCACCATCCCTTTGAAAGCTACCCTGACCCACTGAAGAATGAGTGATAGCCCTGTACTACTGTAAGTTTTCAGTGACCCTGTTCCCCATAGACCCCGGCACTGACCTTGCTGGAGAAGTAGACACTTCAAGGGAAAATGGAGGCTGATTTTTCCACTTCAAACCTTAGACATTGAGAACTAATTGTGAGGATGCTGAAGGAAGCTGGAGAGGTTTAGAAACTGGGGAGGCCAGGAGGTTTCATTTCATCCTTGGTTCACCCCCTTCCGGAGGGGAAAGAACCAGCAGTCAGAACTGGAGGCCTGTGCTGGCCAGGGCAAGGAGCCGCAGCTTGGAGGTTTGAGAGCCCATTTCTCACTGAAATCGCTGCCCTTGCAAATGGTTGGTAGTGCAGCCTCCATCCAGGCCATATGATACCTGATACTCATCCTGGCTCCCACTTCTCTGCAACAGAATTCCAGTTTTTAAGCGAAAATATTTAAGCACTTCAGAGTACTTGATCTTAAAACACTGGATCCAAAGTGATTTGAAATAGTCTGGCGTTTGCTTTAATAGGCTCTAGTGTTTAGAAGGCAATTAAACATTTTATTTTTCTCTTATTTATTTTTAATTAATTAATTTTTAACTTTATTTTTGGTGCCAGGGTTGAACCCAGGGAAACTTAACCACTGAGCCACATTCCTAGCCCTTTTTATTTTTTTATTTAGAGACAGGGTCTCACTAAGTTGCCCAGGGCCTCACTCAGTTGCTGAGGCTGGCTTTGAACTTAGGATCCTCCTGCCTCAGCCACAGGGATTTTATAGGCATGTGCTGGGACACCTGGCTTTTATATTTTTAAAGGAGAGGAATCCTGCTTACCTCAGTCCAAAGAAATTAAATTCCAAAGCGTTCTTTCACTCCCAGCTGTTCTCTACCTAAGCGACTGGTCAGGTCAGGTATGCTGTTCTCAGTGTGCTATCAACACTTTTCCAAAGTTGGTGCCTTTGTTGTGGACTTGGGGTCCTGAACTCATTTCATCGGGAGCAACCAGTTGAGGGTCATTTTCAACTAACATTATGTTGTATGTTGACTACAACATACAAGACATCTAGTCTCTTAGTGAGAACACTTCTCCTTGTGCATTGAAGTTTGGGGGGAAAAGGCAAAGGCTGCTATTGCTGTCACTCACAGGACCCTGGCTCCTCCTCCCATCATGCATCAGGACAGGCCTTGGTGCTACGTGAGTCCTGAGGCTAGGGCGCCACTGCATGTGCAGGCATCTCTGTCGTGCCACTTTGGGTCTCAGTGGTTAACCAGAGGACACCAAGGATGCTCGCACTCTGTCTCCTTTCCCCACCAGCAAGTGAACCGTAAGGCTGGGACCCTGTTTCCTCCTCCTGTCTCTCCCATACTGCCCACATGGATAAATCATCTCCTTCAGATTTCCTCCTCCTCTCTCTGCCCCCTGCTCCTCCACACCTGCCCTGTACTCTCGGTGCCATAGCTCCCCTCCAGGGCCTTCTGCAGGACAGCATGACTCTCTTCCTGTAAGCAGATGGTCAGTCTTGTTCTTTTTGTGTGCCCTTTGAATTTGAAGAGTTCTCACAATAAAGCAGTGGTCAGATGGGTCCATTAGGAAAACCATAACTGCTCATATGTACAAGACTCCCCTTGCAGACCATGCATGCCTGTTCCAGATGCGTAACCAGGCAGATTCTGGGCTCCTCATTGGAAGGGCCAGCCTACAACCCAAGCCCCCTGCTTCATTCCAGAGCTCACGGTCACCCCTGTTACTTCACAAACCCCCTCTTCTGATTCCTGCTGGGTTGTTGGGCACTTTTGTTTTGAGATATGACAAAGCTCTGTGTGTGTGTTGGTGTGTGTGTGTGTGTGTGTGTTCACTAAAGGAAATAATGATACTATAAAGCAAATATCATAAAATACTTTAAATACACTGAATTTGCTAGTTATGGTGTGATTATGGAGCTTATTAAAATCAAAACAAAAACTGCTCCACAGACCTTTCCTGGTAGCCTTTTTTGGACAGTCTCCCTGGAGGTGACAGAGGTGACAGCCCTGTTGACCCTTCCTACTGACTTATCTAACTCAAATATACAGAAAACAATTCCCACAAAGAACGCTGTGTGGCTACGTGCCGCTACATGCCGCCTGATGGCCTTTTGGCAACAGCAGGCCACACGTATGACAGTGGCCCCATGAGATTGAGTCTCCTGGTGTCCTCACATCTCCACCCGTGCAGGTGTGCTCTGTGAAGTTGGCACCAAATCACCGAATGGCACATTTCTCAGAACATATCCCTGTCCGTAACGTAAATGAATATAGTCACGAAGCGACTATGACTTCAAATTTCTGCTCCCCAGTCTTAAAAGCAGCTGTTGTGTTCCATAAGCCTGGTGATAATGGAAGGATGCTGGGATGTTGTCCTCACAGTCATAGGAATTAAAATAAAAGAGCAAACACAGAGAGGGCATGTGTGCTGTCTGGCATTGTTCTAAGTATCTTACATGAATTAACTCATTGGATCATCACAATGGTCTTGAGATAAATACTGATAATCTCATTTGCAACCAGAAAACAGGCACAGAGAAGTTTGGTACTTTGGTCAAAGCCACACAGTAAGTGATTTGAGCCCAAAGGAGAGAAAGAAGGTGGTTCTGTGAAATAGGACAAGACCCCTGCAAATTTTCAAGTTCAAATTGCATTTAGAGAATCCCATGATTACCAAAAAATGTTTATCCCAATAATTATAATGGTTTTTAGCCATCTTTGAAGCATTTTAAATTCCCCTAACATAATTTGATATATAAGCAAGATAAGGCTGGGAAGATGAAGTGTTACTGATGCTAGTAGAACTAGTGCCTCAAAAAGTAAATACCACTCACTAACATTCGTCTCTCCCTGCCAACCCTTGGGAAGTTAGTATTACTAACGTTAGGTGTTTTATTTGTTTTTTTGTTTGTTTGTTTGTTTTATTTTGTTTTAAGAAGACAGAACTGCTGGGTTGTTGACACATGCCTGTATCCTAGTGACTCAGGAGGCTCAGGCAGGAGGATCACAAGTTCAAAGCCAACCTCAGCAATTTAGTGAGGCCCTAAGCAATTTAAATTGCAAGACCCTGTCTCAAAATAAAAAAATAATAAAATAAAGGGCTGGGGATGTGGCTCAGTGGTTAAGTGCCCCTGGGTTCAATCCCAAGTACTAAAAAATAAAAAAGGACAGAACTAAGTTACCAGTAGCAGAGATTAAAGCACTAAAATCATATAAATGTAATTTAAACCCATTAGAACACTCAGCAAACGAAATATTCAACATAGGTGAAGTGTTTTCACATTTAATTAAATGTGCAATTAAGCACATCCATTCTTTGGTCACACTAACATAAATAAGAGACAGTGAATTCTTCTTGGAGGACATGTTTGTTAGGCCCGATTGTTTTCTCTTTGAACTCTGCCATTTGAAGAAGATGTGGAATACATTCCCAGCTTCGTGGCCTTGCACACCCAGGCCCTCCTTTGGGCTCACAGTGATTCTCTTGACTCTCTCTGTGTTCCCTCCCACCAGAGGGCACTGGAAATGGGACTCTGATGGCTGCTTCCATGAAACTCCATGAGCAAGGCTCCCTCCGGAGATCTGGAGAATTCTCTGGCTTTTTTTAGATGTCAGTGTGAAGAATGGAATGCACAGTCTATTAAGTCTGGAACTCATTTTTTAAATTGAATGTGAGTTCTTTTATTTATCGCCCTCTAATTAATAGTGGAGCACTTTATAAAAGACAAGCACTTCCTCCTAGTCTCCAGCAAGAGGGAGAACTGCCATTTGCATTCTCGTGAATATTTAATGGCTTTCTGTCTTCATTTGTTTTTGTTTCTTCTTTTAACAACTAATTCTCCTACCTAGAGAAGCGCTGCGTGGAGTTATCTGTTTCTTTTACGGAGGTTAAGCTCATTCTTCCCAGTTTATTCCTTAGGAGAGTCCATTATTTCATTATGCTTTTCTTGTAAGGTCCCTTCTTAGATGGCACCGTGTTTACACCTGCACAGATTTCTTCAATTGATCAGAGGAAGGAAATCGCATCTTCCCTCCAGACCTTCCCGTTTAGTCCCTCATACACACAGAGTTGAGGGTAGTCATAGTACAGCCCTTGCCCAGCATTTCCATCCCTGCGTTTATTCATTTATCAAACATAGAGCAGTGATTGTTCCCAGGATGAGAAGATGACTCAGACATATCCTGACACTGCTGAGAATTTCCAGTGTGGGAGAAGCAGAAATATGGGCTGAAGGACTTAGCAGTCAGGTGCACAGTATCCATTCTCTTATCACTATTTCTAGTTCATGGTGTGGCCTCTCCTGATTCATCCTTGGATAACCCCAAGCATAGAATATGACTTAGAACTTAAACTTAGCTTAGAAATTTTGGGGGAAAAATACCAAAAATTCAGGACTTCAAAAACATGGAATACCAATTTTTAAAATATGGAAAAAAGATTTAAAACATAGAATAAAATGAGAAATCATTTTGACATAGGCAGAAATAGAAAATAGTGCTTTTCATATTTGAATATTGAAGTACATACTCTCCATTTTGTTCAGGCCTGAAAGAAAGAAATATGGCCTGCTGGGAAACTTGGGAAAGCCTTGCTGTGGGGATCCACAGTGCAGCACAGCAGGGTGACTGAGAGCACAGAATGACTCCTTCCTGCTCTGGGCAAGGTGGGCAAGATGTCCAGGGTTCTACCCAGGTCTCCAAGGACAAAGTACTGAGTGTCAGTGGAGTGCCCTGGAAAGGTAGAGTCAGTCGTGAGCTTAATTATTTATGACTGGATGATTTCTTGGAACCTTCAGCAAGAACATGCGTGCCCAGCTCATGAATCATGGCTAAAGTCCACCATTAATTTCTCCGACATGTGGACTTGCTGCGTCTTGTTGGTATGGTATCTCGTTCCTGCATTCCCCTGCCCCCATGTGTCTCTGGCACAGGGTTTATCTTTGAGGAAATAGGGTGTTTCCAGAGGGAGATATGAGTAATTCTCAGTATGAACTTAGATCTAAATTTTCAAGTCCTTGGGTTGGTGGCAAAAATACATACATCCTATTCTAATTCATTGGAAATCAATGTTCAAAGTGATTCTGAAATTACCTGTTAAAACATTTGCCTAATTGTTCTCTTTCTCATGTAGGAACGTTGCTCCTGGTGCACCCCCTTCCCCTGCCCTCCAACCCTTTGCTTTTCCACGATTGGTGTTTTCTGCCTCTTTGAAACATCTCATCTTAATGCCCCTGGCATATAGTAGTCTCCCTCCTAGCTTCAGTTTTCCCCTGATTTCCTGCCTACCTGAACGGTCTTTTCTCTAGAGTGACTTTTCTCCTCATTCTTTAAGGCCCTGCTCTGGTTTCCTCATTCCAGTAACCTTTCCAACTGGGATCCCAGGAAGAGCTTTTTCTTCCCCAATTGCTTTTGGTCTTCTGTGTAATGTTATGTATAAACTGTGCAGATGCTTTCATATGCTAACTACCATATGTTACCTCCATTCTCTGTTGATGGTGACAATGCCTTTGACCCCCAGTGTACCTAATATAGTGCTAGACCTGTTTAGTGATTGATTGATTGATATCTTTGCTGCCTGATGGATGGAGCTGTTGTTTTTTTTTTTAATTCCAGCATTTTGAAAAAAACATATTTGCGTTTTTTGGATTGTCATTTAATCTGTGGATTCATCTCTTTTGTTTGGCAGGTCAAAAAAATTCCAGTCATTTATTGAGAGCTGCTTGGTAAAGAATCACAGCCAGCGACCAGCAACAGAACAGCTGATGAAGCACCCATTTATACGAGACCAGCCAAATGAGCGACAGGTCCGCATCCAACTCAAGGACCATATTGACAGAACAAAGAAGAAGCGTGGAGAAAAAGGTTAGATGCACTTTTGTATTTCAGCAAAAGAAACAAAAGTTGGAGTGAATCGTGGGTTCTTGGTGAATTTGGAGGTAACTGTAGATTTCAGATGGGGCTGTTATTAGGGCAGGGACCACCTATGAGATCACAGTCTTTGGGTGTCAGTGAAGTGAAATCCGCTGCTAAAGTGGAATCTTCCATGAAAAAATAGATCTGTGTGAAACGTCACCTCTTCCAGGCACTGAACAAACTTGTGTTGCGTGATACTATGAAGCACTTTAAAATGACAAGTGATTTTCTTAATTCAAATGAATATTCATGCTCAGAAGACTAAAAATCTACCGAAGACAGACAACCTGAGAAAACAAAATTCATCTAGTTGACATTTTTCTGTACTGACAGTCTTCAGCATTTAAGTTTCTGTGCTCTGAGGCTTATTTCTAATTCAGTTATTTAGAAGTCAAGAAGAATTTTCTTAGAGCTGCAGTGATATCAAAGATCATTAGGTTGCCAGACTTGCTGTATGGAATATCAGAGTCTGAGCTGAAGGTCATTCGATACACTTCTTTATTTCATTGATGCAAAAACTCGTTTCTCATACCACAAGTGTTTTCGGTGCATCTTTGGAAAGGACATGCGTTCCAACCTGGGGCTCTGGTAGTGTACCCTCCTTGTTTGAAGGCTTGCCCCTCCTTCACTTGCACCATGACCCAGTGAAAGCTCACATTGCCTGGGGCAGGTTTTATGACCCGCTGAGCATAGTTTAGGGAGGTAGGAAAGGTTGGGGTGTGTAAGACAGAGATGGAAAAGATAGCAGCAAAGACTTGTTGGATGGAGAGAAGGAAGGGCAGTGAGCAGGGAGATCACAGCAGAAGGCAGTGTGCCCTGGAGGGTTAAGTGTGAAGACCAGAGACCCAGCAGGGCAGGGAACCACTGTGATGTGCTTTTCCTTGCTTCCCTCTTCTCCACCCCCTCCTCTTCTTTTCAGTTCAGAGGGAGCCCTGGAGGGTGGCAAACAAGTAGGACAGAAGTTTCCCCCTTTATTTGCATTTCTCTCCCTTTTTACCTCTGTAATTAGCACCCACTACACAGCCAGCTGTGTGAGCTGAGGCTTAGGGAAGGGGCAGCCAGTAGACTGGATGGAGAGGTAAGATCAGCAGAGGGTTGAGATAGGAGAAATCCTCAGTGAAGGTTTGGGGAAGGCCCTTCTTTTTCTGCAACCAACCTCAGGGACTTGAAGGAAAACATGTGATCAGCTGAGACTTAGGAGTGGGAGGTCATGAGGCCAAGACAAAAGGGAGGCTCATCTCTAGTCATGAGTTGGGGATAGGGATAAGATGTTAATCAGTCCTAAAGAAACAGGAAGACCAGACCAACCTGGAGGGGTAGGCCTAAGGAGAAACCCATAGGGCAATGTCAAGAAGTTCCAGGACTGACTTTTCAACTGCTCTTTCTCTATCATGGTCTTAGGCCACTTCATGAAGTCAAAACTTCAAAGAGAATGTTTTAGGGCAAGATGTCACACATGTAACCATTAAAATGCCAACTTCTCTAAAAGGGAAATTCAGTTACACTATGGGTATACAGACTAGGTAAAATGTTCAATCCGTTTTTAGAATTATCTTCTGGGTTTCAATTCAAGCTCTGCCCCTTGTCAGTTATGTGAATTTCATCCTAGTTTTCTCATCCTCAAAATAGGATTAGTAGTATAAAAATAATAATACCCATTGCCTGACATTATTGCAAAAATGAAAGAAGATAATGTGTGTAAAATAGTTAATACCATGTCTCCTAAATAGGTGCATTCAGTAACTATTTATTAGCTATTCTTATTTAGACAGTTCTTTATGGGCCTTATTTTTCAGTGCTTTTCATGGGTACCTTCTAGAAATCATGACCTGTGAATAAGACTGGGAAACTTGGAACTCACCGTGCCATGGAGATAGACTACTTTTAATGTGTTTATTCTTCATAGAGTGTCAATAGGCCTATTCAGGAGTTATGTTGTAATTAAGAAATCCACCCTGTTTAGGTTTAGAGTCCAAGAACCACAGTTTCAGCTTCATCTTTGCTCTGCAAGGAAGGGCATTAGATCAAATTAAATCTCCTTCCATTTGCTGTGGATCAAATCACTTTATTTGCTTCCCCTCATGACTTCTTCCCAGATAGTAACTTCCTCTGTGTCCAGCTTCTGCTAGAGTCAAGCAATTTTAATTTGCATTGCTTTATGATTTATTTAATCTGATATTTTTCTTAAGGTTTATTGACATGTACTAATTTAACCCAGAAATATAAAAGCCATCAAACCAAATTCTGGTGAAGTATTAAAATTAAGAAGCCTGACAAATGAAGCTTTTATCTTAGAGAGTGACATTACACAATTAGGAATAATTGTGTGCTTCTTTCTCTTGCTGCAATTTCCTTTATTAGATAAAATGTCTTCATTTTACTTTGAACTCCATGTTTATCCATTTTGGAAAAGTTGGGAGTATTAAACTTTTGATATGGAGTACTAAGACACTTTATGCAAGGTCTGTATATTTTGGTGAAATAGTATTTTAAAAATAAAATCAAGGAGCCTAAAAACTTTATGCTTACCTAAATATATGAAGCTAATTTGTGATTTTAAAAAATACACTTGAACTCATCACACTTTTGAGTTTTTTCATTATCTCTTTACCGTCTGATTAGTGTCAAAGGCAAAGCTGTAGCCTGTTTTCACCCTGTGAGCACTGCCTTCTGGTGGTAATAAAATCAAATTGCAGTTTCAGTTCCCTTTTTAGGGGTGCCAAAAATGTATTCAAGGTTGTAATTACTAACCTGGAGCTATGAAGAGATAACAGTAACGATCCATCCCTAAAGCTTCCTCATCACCCACAGAAATGTCTCCAGCATGACATATACAAAGATCAGGGAGCCATCTCACCCCTCCTGTCCTTTCCCCCTTTATCTGCTTCTCCCACATCTGAACACCTAGCTATGCACAAGTCATGGTTTCCTGAATGTGTCATGCACTTAACACTTCCAGCCTTGTTCATGTAGATACACACCTTGGAATGCCTTTTTCCTGCTACTAACAGCTGCCAGCTGCTGGAGAAGGGCCACTGACCTTCCAAGACCCAGTTCATTCCTGCCTCAATACTTCACTCTTCCTTTCAGCCATTCTGAGCTGTGGAACTAGCTGCTCTTTTCTTTCATTTTTCATTGCTCTCTTTATGTACTTCTGTTTAGCATATAATATGTTGAAAAGAGCACTGGTTTTAAGGTTGAAAAGGTTCTGGATTGAATTCTAAATCCACATCCCAGGTTGACCTTCTATTACTGTGATGATACTGGCCATGGCACTTTACCTCTTGTAATATGAGTAGCTTCATTTGGAAAACAGGCATTATGTTAGAGGATTATTATGAGAAATACATGAGACTGCAAATAAAGTAACTCACACTAGTTGCTTGCATGGGAGGCACTCAACAAATACTCATTCCCTTTCTTCATGGTCATGGTAGTTTTGATTATTGACTTGTCTTGCCTATTATGTTCTGATCTTCTCTGGAGCACGGACTCAATCTTATTCATGTTAACTTGCTCACTGTCAATCAGGACACATTTTGAGTATGTGTTAATCATACCACTTGTCAAAAGTTTCTTTCTGATACCATGATAAATTGTTTAGTGATTAATAAGTTAACAGTGGGCCAAAAAGTTTGTTATGGGTGACTCTGCAATAGGGGTTACACAGAAGAGTTCTTTTTTAATTCCTTAGTTTTTTTTTCATGTGAATATTAGTCCCTGGGATCTGATATTTAAGGTCAGCTGGGACAGTCTTGAATGTACTTAATGCTAGGTACCTAAATCCAGTCGGTGGAGACCTGGAGGCCACCCCAGTCCCATGTTGACAACAACTCTGTGGGCCTCGATTTACTTATACAGTCACACATCACTTAATGACAAGATGTGTTCTAAGAATTGTATCATTAAGCGATGTCATCATTGAGTGACTAGCATCCAGTGCACTTATATAAACTAGGTGGCGTAGGTCAGTCACTGGACATGTTCTCTTAATGTAGCCAGGAGATGCAATAAACGCAAGAGATGTCTGAGACCGCTGCCAGAATAACACAGCATACATTGGTTTTTTTTGTTTGTTTTGTTTTGTTTTGTTTTTGTTTTTTGCAGTGCTAGGGACCAAATGAGGGCCTTGCACATGGTGGGCAAGTGCTCTACCACAGAGCTATACCCCTAGCCTGGCATAATGCTTTATGGTAAATGGTTTATTTAGAAGTAGAAGAACATTCTAAAATAGTGGTAAGTAGTAGGGTGAACACAGCAAGCAGGATCATAGCTGTTTGTCATCATCACCAAGCGTGTGCACTGCAGGTCAGGGCAGGTGCTGTGCTTTCAGACAGCTGGCAGGGCAGAGGGCTTGTTGGCACCAGCATCAGCACCAACAGGTGAGGACTGCCTTGTGCTGTGAAGTTAGGACAGGTCGATGGCACCAGGTAGTATGAAATTTTCAACTTCATTTGAATCCTATGGGACCATTGTTGTTGATCAAAACGTCATGATGTGACTCCTGATGGGACATGAACAGAGGTGGGTTCACTCAGCTGTCACCATCCTGTGCACTGACATAATGAATCTCTCTTTAGATGAAACAGAGTATGAGTACAGTGGAAGTGAGGAGGAAGAGGAGGAGAATGATTCAGGAGAACCCAGGTATGAACGCAAAAGGCGGGGCCTTCTGATTTCCATATTCTGAATTGTGTTTGTGTGAAATTCGCTTTTCCCTTTGATTTATAGGTTCATTTTTAAGAACCCACCAGGGTGGTCTTATTTAATTTATTGCCTACAAACGTGCTCATTAATTTGGGAAAGTTTCCTTAGGCAGACTCTTTGGAAATGTGGAAATCAGCATATTCTTTATCTTGTCCCCCAAGATTTATGGTCTCTATTCAAGGTCTTGTTTCCTCACATATGTATCATGTAAAGTGGCTATTTATCTGGGTAATGCAGAACTAAAAGTACTTAAAACTGGGGCTTTGGGGAGACCTAAGTGATATTATCAGACTTGAGTTATTCAGCTCATTGCTTTGTACCTTTGAGAAGGCCACTGTCCTTGTCACATGCCTCGGTAAGGTCCCTGCAGCCTAATCCAAGAGGAAATGATTTCCAGGAAATCAAATTACACTCTGGAGGTGAGTCCTGGATGGAAACGTCCCTGCCAGTCCTGTCGTCACACGTCGGGCCCAGAATCAAGTGCTGATTCACTGTCACTGTCCTCATCCCCATGTGGTGAACTGCACTTGACTTTGCTTCCAACTTTCTTCCAGGCTGTGTTTATAAATAATTAAGACTGGGGTGCTGGCATGCCGGGATTTCTCTTTCATAAGAGAATTCATCTGGCAGAAGCTCAGTGAGGCAAGAGCCATGTATACCAGAAGGCCATGCACTGTAATTGCAAAATAACACTGATGGGGGAAATGCCCACGCAGAGGGCCTCCATGACATATGTGTCTCCAAAATCTAGCCAACCAAGGAGTGAATCCTAATGCTGCATTCGAAGGACCAGTTCCCACATCGCTGACAATAAGCCTCCCAACCAGGGGTGGGGCCGCTGCAGCTGGAATGAGCTGGATGTCTGTGTTCTCTTGAGCTCGCTCAGACCTATAGAGCTGGAGTCTTGCTAAGAGGCTGAGATGGAACACACAGTTTTTCTGTTTTCACCTGCCACAGGATTTCTCAAGGTTCAACACTGAAGGAGAATTCTTTCCTTCCGTCTGATACATAGCATGGCAGCCACCCCCACTTTAGCTACATAAAAACCAGGACTGCCAAGCAGTGACGTGGAAAACGAACATTCCTCCAAGGCAGTGAGCCAAATGCCCTGCTTTCTGAGAAGTGGTATGCTATTTTTTGAAAGCTTACCCAGATGCTTGTGTCAGCCCTCTGACCATGCTTGGAGGACTGAGAAATCCCGTCTCTCCAGCACTTGCTAAGCTGTGTGTTAGGAGTCACTTAGTGATCCAACCCAGCTATCATTGCAATGTGTCATTATATCATACCATGTGGAAGATGGTGCCAAGTCCTGTTTTTATGGATGTATCTAATTAATCTTCATGAAATCCTAAAAAATAGAAAAGGCAGTGGTTATCTCATTTTAGAAATGAAGTGACAGCTCAAGGGTGGCAGTCAGGTCACATACAGAGTTAATAATTGAGTCACTAATGCAACTCAGTTCTCCTGACATTGATTCAACATTGATTAATATTAATGGGGTATTCTCCCATATATGTGAGGTGAGGTTCCCAAGCCCCATCACCTCTGCACAGAGCAAGTGACCTGTGTACAGAAGCACCATCATTTAGGGGTTGTTTTAGAGTTTTACACAAAGGCAGTAAGTTTTAGAGGAAGCTTGTTAATGGACTCCAAGATTATCTATGGAATGTCACAAAGCAAGCCTTTTTATGTTACTTTAGGGCAGGATCTCACACAGCATGCTAACAACTCTCCTAAACCCAACCTTGGTCCTCTTGTCATCTGCCACCAAACCTGCATTCCTTATTCCAGTCCTCACCACCACCACCCAACTGCCAAGACTAAACCTGCAATTCATCCCTCCCTCCACACGTCAGGCCTCTGATACTCCGTCCCCACTCTTCCGGCCTCCATCCCCACTGCTCCTGTCCTGGTTAAAGCCTCTACCCAGAGCCATTGCAGAAGTAATTCCACTGTTAGCTTTGCAGACGGTGATCCACACAGACCTCTTCTGGGGCTCCTCTCCTGAAAGCCTTTTCATTTGTGGCTCAATGGTCCCCCCATCTGCCTCTCTACCTCCTCATACCATAATCCTCTCACTCCCTCCGCACTGGGAGGACACCAGCTGGTGTTTAGTACCTGGGAAAGGCCACACCTGTTCCACCATGGGCTCTGAACTTGCTTCTCTTCACCTGGAACACTCTTTCCCTTCACCGATTCCTGCTGCTGTTTCCCTGGAGCTTGTTATAGTAGTGTCTGTCATAAAGCAGTTGCTAGTAAACATGGTTAATGAGTTTATTTCAGGTAGAAGCTTCCAGAAAGATTTAAAGGGCTAAATTTGAAAAAACAGAAGCCATTTTCCACCTCTCTCGTAGGCTGCTATGCAGAACCAGGGAGGCTGTAACTTTTAGCTGCTCCCCTGCAGTTAGATGGGAGTAGAGCAGCCTCAGACTACCAGCAAAATGGGTAGAGTCTGTCCTCTTGCTCTCTCTGTGGCACATGCACACGCACACAAACACACATGCAAACCACCCTCTTAATGGATGAGGAAACTGTTGCTGAAACAGAATCTAGAAGTCAGCGATCTGGGTTGTAACTCCAGCTGCATACTCCTCCCACAAAACCAAGTCTCAACTGCAATGCACTGGATCAAGCTCCCAACTCTTTGGACTTAGCAAACTTGAGTTCAGATCCTGGCTCTGTGTGACATTGGCTCCAACCTTTTCCCTCCCTGACTTGAGTCTTCACAGGAACAGCCTGACCCTGCCTCCTGGGGTTTGGTGTGAGTGGGAAGGTGGTGGTGTGGATGAGGGTGATCTGTTCTTGTCCAAGAAGAGTAGATCTCCTGCCTGTTCCAAGGGTTCACTTCTCTTGGTTTACTCTTCTCCCATGTGGACATAAGTCAGCCTGGGGCCCAGGGCTTGCACACTTGCTACATGGCAGTGAGGGAGAGGTGTGGACAGTCCTGGAGGAGGTGTGACATCCCTCTGGGGATGGAGATGGCATACATACACGCCAGTCATGCTGCAAGGAGCCTGAACACACCTCTCTTCCTGCAGACCCTGTTTCTTTTGGGGGTAAATGATTGAACTAATGAAGAAGCTGGGAGCCTGTGCTCCAGCCCTGCTGCCCTCCCCCAGGACTCACAGTAGCGATGTCCCCTGCCCCTTGCAACATCCTAATAGCTCTTTCTTTCCACAGCTCCATTCTGAACCTGCCAGGGGAGTCCACTCTGCGACGGGACTTCCTGAGACTCCAGCTGGCCAACAAGGAGCGTTCTGAGGCCTTGCGGCGGCAGCAGCTAGAGCAGCAGCAGCGGGAGAATGAGGAGCACAAGCGGCAGCTGCTAGCCGAGCGCCAGAAACGCATCGAAGAGCAGAAGGAGCAGCGCCGGCGGCTGGAGGAGGTGAGTATGGCTCAGGGCACCCTGCACCCTCTCCCAGCCACGGCCACTCTCCAGGCGTCCGTGAGAGCCCAGATCCCACTCTCGAGGCTGGGGCCACTGCCTGGTTGGTGCACACACACACCTTGACTGCAGAGGAGGGTGAGGCCTGAGTGTACTCAGACATGGAAGACTGGTGCTGGAGTCATTTTAGAAATGTGGGTGAAGGCCTCCACCCTTTCAAGTCTTGCTCCATATCACCTTCTTGGTGAGGCCCTCCTTGGCCACCTTACTTAAATTGCACCCCCTCCCTCTAGCATTATCTATTTCCATTCCTGTTTTGTTGCTTTTACATAACTGACCTTCAGACATGCTCTGTGTAAGTCTCTACCTTCCTGCTGGGATGTAAGTTCCATGAGGACTCAGGACTGGGTCTCTTACTCCCTCCATCCCTAGCATGCCCAGAGCAGTGCTGAGCACCTAATAGGTGCCTCCTGAAGATTTGTGGAATAGATAAGTTACTATACGAATGGAGTACAGGTGTTAACTAGAACACAGAGAATCGGCAGATAAGTAAGATGCCAAGTGTGGAAAAGCAGAGCCCACCTGTTGATTCTCCTGCTATCAGCTGTGTGGGAAACCAAACTGCCGGCCACAGTCTCCTGCATGGCAAGTCCCCGGCAAGGCTCTTACCCTTGTGGTTACACAGACCTTTATTCAGGCCTTCTTCCCAGAAGCTTACCCACATCTCCAAGGCCTCCATCCTCTGCCAGATAAATCAAAGCCTCTGGACAATTAGGAAACAGAGCACTGAGCTACTGGGGAAATTGGGAGGCAAATGAAAGGTTCACTAACTGCACAGTAATTGGGTAGTAATTTCACAGATCTCCCAAACTCCAGCTTCCTCCTCATTAATAGGTTTACAATGGTCCACTTGCTTTGTCAGGTGGCCACTGTAGAGTTAGAGGGTGGTGAATTGCAGACACCAAGAACAGATTGCTTTTTAAATGGTACATTGAGGTCCGGCCTCCCTGGTTTAAATCAGTGAGGGCCTCAGTTCTACTTTGCAGTAAATCCCATCAACCTCATTATGTCCCTGGAATATTAGTTTCAGACCAGCAATAATAATACCCAACAACTGCAATTATTGAGTGATTTCCGTGTGCCAGTTACCAGGCAGGATGCTTTGCTCATATTATTTTGCACATGTTCATGACAATTGTTCAAAGTACATATAGTCCCACTTAACAAAGAGGAAACTGAGGTTCAGGGAGGGGGAGTAATTGCTACCGTATCACAGGGTTGGTAAGAGAAAGCAAGGATTTACACCCTGGTCCCAGTGTCAGTGCAGGCCTTCTGAGAGAGTAAGTGTAGCTGTGTAATCAGAACCTTGAACTGTGATCCTTAAAATTGGACCTTGAGGCTTTGGCAAGGAGCCAGTTTATTTGCAGTAGGCAAATAAAGCACTTTGCCATCTAAGTTAGGTTTGTAATACTGTTGGTGTACAGAAGGCTGGCACAGGTAGTGTTTACCGAAGTGCACCTGTTATCTGGTGCTCCAAGATATGATGCCAAGTCAGAGAGGCGCTGTAGTGCTGTGGGACGGAAACCTGCCAAGGAGAAGGCAGGAGCAGGGTGAAGTGAGGGGTGGGCATTAGGCAGCTCTCAAGAGGTGATGTGGATGTGTGGAAATGGGAGGTGTCTGTGTGACCTGTGGTTACCTCCCAGGCACAAGTGGAAATTCTCAGGCAGGGACTTGCAGCTGTCCTCTGCTTTCATCCTTCAGCCCTCCCAGGCCAGTTGTGGTTTCTTGTCTGGCCCCTAGCCTGGGGCCATGCCATTTCCTCCAGTCTCTCAGGCCTCCCAAGGACCAGGGCCTCTGCCATTTAGACCCACAACCTCTTCCTTCAGACTTAGGACCAAACTCTGCCTTTCAAGTGCATTTCCCAAGACCCCGCTGATTAGAGCAGCACAGCCTGGAAACCTTGACGCTGGATTTCCCCTGTCTGGCTGCTGATTTCTTCACTTAGTTTTAGGCTGAAGGCCCTTATCACATAACTCTAGAAAGTCCTCACGATCGTCCCTTAAAGCATTTACGATTCTCAGGAATGCACACGGGCATGCACTTATATGAAGTTTCTTCTTTTTCCTTTTTAATTTTAACACACACTCTTGATCCTTGGACTTAGATCCTCAATTGCTGCTGTCTTTTCAGAGGGCGTATTGTTTCATTCTGTTTTTATTTTTTAGATTTTCTTCCCCTCACACATGATGTGATTTATTTGCGCTTCATATGTTTATTCATTGAGCTACTAGAATAGTAATTTCTAACGATTATGAAGTGCTGACCACGTGACAGACACTCGGGTCCATATGTTACATGAATTTTCTCTTTTAATCCTCACAATAATCCCCAGTTTAAAGATAATGCAGCTGAGTCTTAGAGAGGTTAATGACTTGCTAAAGGTCACACAGCTTGAGAAGAAACCAGGTTTCAAGTCCAGGGGATTGGACTGCAGAGCCAGAGCACCAAGTCACTGCCTGTGTCCTGCCTCTGTAGGTGCTTTCTGTGTTCTTTACTCAGGACTATGCTTCTCTGGTTTTTTGTTTGGTTTTGTTCTGTTTCGTTGTTTGTTTTTTTTAATTTCAGGATTGAACCCAGCCTTACACATGCTAGATAGCACTCTCCTGTGGTTATCCCCCAGCCCTTTTTATTTTATATTTTGAGCCAGGGTCTTGCTAAGTTGCCCAGGCTGGCCTTGTTCTTGTGATCCTCCTGCCTCCTCCTCCTCCTCCTCCTTCCAAGTAGCAGGGATTACAGGCATGTGCCACCATGCCTGTGGTCTTTTACCCTAAACCGTTAGGGATTTTTTGAGCAAGAGCAAAGAAGCTGTGCCCAGCAGGTACTCAGCTTTGAGTTGTGAAACCTCCTTTGTGGCTCTTCTTTTATGGCATTTAATGGAGATTCTACCATGAGTGCAGTCAGACCTCAGCTCGGTGAGGCCCAGGTGGCCACAGAGGCACACCAAGATATGGCTTGCACAGGGCGAGTCTACACACATGAGGACATGACCCTCTGCTCCATGTGACAGTGAGAATGAACCTTGGCTTTTCTCTAGAACAAGAATGCTTGTGGACACAGGCATCAGCCATTATGCCAGCATCATCTTTCCATCCTTTATCCTGCCCTAGTGAAGAATGAGAAATGACACTCAGATAGCTCTATATATTCTGAACCCCTAATGATGACACTGTGTGCCACCAGGGACCCCTCTCCTGCTGGATCCCATCCCTGACTTCCACCCCAGCCAGGGCAAGCATTTTCTGTGTTCTGAGCAGGAACTTAACACAGAAACAGCTGAAGTCCATGGTTCATCTTGAAATTTTAGTTTTCTTAGGGTCAGACGGACTTTTGTAGGCATCCTTAGGGAGAGATTACAGGTTCCAAATAAAGGCCACAGCCACTCCTTTGGTAACACAGGACTATGTAGGTTGTCCCCTTCATATTTGGTGATCTCACAAGTCACCTTCCACTAGAGGATTTCTAAGGAAGCCCTGCATGTCCTTTGCTATTTATGGGTAACCATGTGGATCTGGCTAGGTTCATGATCAGTACCTGTGTATTCTTGGAAGGACAATGACTATACAACTGAATGTAGTCATTTATCAGCTTTATGAAAAGCACATGACTTTTGGCCAATTGCAACGTGTGATCCATACTCAGGTGTTGGCCAGTGATAAATTACAATTAATAACTAAGTTCTAGGACTTGATTCAACTCAGCTAAGGTGAACCAGTTCATCAGTAGTGAGAAAAGACATAGATAATAACCTCTTTGACTCCTACTCAGTTCAGTCCATTACTTAACCTGGATGACTACAACTTCTTTCATTGTGTACTACAGAGGTGGTGTGTGAGAATGGGGCTCTGGTGACCAGCACAGTGACACACACTTGTCATCCCAACTGCTCAGGAGACAGAGACAGGAGGATGAGAAGTTCAAGGCCAGCATGAGCAACTTCATGAGATCCGGTCTCAAAATAAAATATAAAAAGGACTGAGGATGTAGCTCAGTGAGAATGAACCTTGGCTTTTCTCTAGAACAAGAATGCTTGTGGACACAGGCATCAGGATGTAGCTCAGATGTAGCACTTGCCTAGCATGTGTGAGGCCCCTGTACTGGGGTGGGGGGGTAAGGGGTGCTGAAGATATTACAGCTCCTACTCTGGTAATCTCAAACTAGTCTTTAGAAGATTCATGGTGATTTTTGATGCTGCTTAAGAATTTTGAGCTGGGTGCAGTGGCACATGCCTGTGATTCTAGTGACTCTGGAGGCTGAAGCAGGTGGATTGCAAGTTCAAAACTAGCCTTGGCAACTTAGCCAGGTCCTAAGCAACTTAGTGAGACTGCGTCTCAAAATAAAATACAAAAAGGGCTGGGTTGTGGCTTAGTGGTTAAGAGCCCCTGGGTTCAATACCTGGTACCAAAAAAAAAAAAAAAAGAAAAAGAAAAAGAAAAAGAAAAGAATTTTGAAAGAATAGTAGTGTTTTTATTTTTTGTTTCAACTTGCTGGGAGCATTCTGTACCTTCATTTTAGGGGGATATCTTGAAGTCGCAGGAATGGACCAAATTGACCTGAGGAGTACCAGCCTGCTTCACAATAAGTTTTAGTTTTCAGAGAATTGAGTTGTTTTTCAAGTCATCAAGGTCTCATCTAGTGCCCTTCAAGATCTTGATAACATTGTCCAGTTACAAAAGCAGCAGGTTTTAGCTAAAAACTACTCTGCTGTTTGGTTCCATCACCCGAGGAAACATTTAAAAGAAATACCACCAGTATCTTATTAGCCATTAACAGTGGAGCATGAATTTACAAAATAGTGCCTTGCAGCCTAAAAATGTGAATTCTAAATAAGCCTCTAACTTTTTACTGTGTCAGGGACTTTCAAGGATATTGGGCTCATTTGTTTTTTATAAGTATAAGGTAGAATTGAAACCTTTTTCCTATGCCTGCAGGCAATCATTCAGTAAATATTTAGTAAACCCTCTGCCGTACAGGCACTGTGCTGAGTACTTGGAATACAGACTGCCCTTGTGAAGACCAGATCTGCAAGGAAGATGGGCATTGCCGGCTGTGAGCTGAGCATCACTTGGAGGCCATGTGGCCAGAGCTGAGCAAAGACTGGGGAAACCCAGGCAGAGCCCTGCAGGCTAGGCCAACTCAGCCACTGAGCTCTAAACCCTTCCCTTTTTTATATACCTTTATTTTATTTATTTATTTTTTTATGTGGTGCTAAGGATCAAACCCAGTGCCTCACACACATGCTAGGCAAGCGCTCTGTCACTGAGCCACAACCCCAGCCTCGAGCCCATTTTTTATTTTTTATTTTTTTATTCTGAAACAGGGTCTTGCTAAAAGTTGCTAAGGCTAGCTTTGAACTTGTGATCCTCCTGTCTCAACCTTATGAGTCCCTGGGATTACAGGCATGTGCCACCACACCTGGCCCAACTCAGTTACTTTTGAATATTATTTGAAAAATAGTGGGAAACCATTCAATCAGGGGAAGGCAGTCACATCTACCTATGGAAAGTGAAACCATGGCTGCTGCAAGGAAAGCAATTGGAAGAGAGCAAGGGTGGATGGCGAGCTGAGTTAGTCCAGGAGAGGGGTGGTGCTCTGCGTGGCTGGTGGTGGAATGGGGATCGAGGCAGCTCTGGCCTGTGGAACATGCAGGACGTGGTGATTGATTAGACCTCCAATGAAGGAGAGCTAGCAGTGGCAGAAGGTTCCCCCATGTCAGACTGGGCCACATGGGTGGGAGAGGAAGGATAAGACCAGTTGAGACCTAATGAGACTGAGATGCATATGAGCCCACCAGTGGTGATGCCAAGGTTGGAGATACAGCCACTAAAAGGGGCTGTGGATGGAAAGCCCTGGAGAGTACTGGTTGATGGTAATACAGGTATACATTGAGAAGTGGACAGTATCTGGGCCTGAACTCTGGGAACTCAGAACAGAGGAAGAAGTACCAGCAAAGAAAACTGATAAGGAAGTGGAAAGCACACCAGGAGAGTTCAGTGCTGTAAAAGCAAAGAAAATTAAGGCTTCAGGCATGAGGGTGGAGTTGAAGGGGCCAGCTCTGTAGACTGCTGCCCAAAGGCCAAATAAGACCGCAGTACCCTTTGGTTTCAGTGACAAAGAAGATATTTAAAATGTAGTTTCTGTGTAGTGCTCTCTAGAAAATGCTGTCATTTCCTCTCTGTGGGAAGGGGAGGAGCCTCTCAGGCATTCAGAAGATCTGGTCTTGGGGTGAAAGTTTTCAGTCTCAACCCAAAGTCACCGTGAGGATGGTCACATGGCCTGACCATCCTCTTCCATCGCCACTTCCTGTGCCAAGCTTGCTCCTACCAACAAAGCCATCCTGAGGATAAGCCAGGAAAATGGAAAGAACTTTATCAACTGCCAAGAGCTGGAGGGGTTGCACTTTTACAGGATGTGTCTACTCCAGCCCAAATGTTGCTGTGGACCTTTGGAGACTTTGGTGGCTAGGTGCTCATCTGTTTGTCATCAAGTAGTGGAGCCAAGGGAAGCTACCCATCTGTTGAAGAATCACTATGCAGGACCACATGTTGAAGTCCTAAAAGTTCTTGGACAACAGGGCATGCATTAAAATTCTGTTGAGAATAAAGTAGGATTTTGATTAAGAGCATCAACTCTGGACCCTAAGACTGCTGAGGACCAGATCCCAGCTTTCTTCCTTAGATGTGTGACACTGAGCACATCTGTTCACATTCCTGTGCCTCAGTTTCCTCATTTATAAACCTGGGAATGACAATAGCATTTGCTTTATGGGGCCTATAGGAAGCGTGACTGAGGTCATTCACAGGAACCTCAGTGTACATATTGAAGATTGGTTGTTATTGGTACTGACATGGGTACTTTGACTAAAATCAAAAGGAATGAGTTTCCAAAGTTTGCGCCCCTGTAGGTACTACAGTGAAGACTTCTTGAATTCATTAAAACATGTGTACAAACAAATAAGCATCTTTTCATATTTTGGGAAGAATTATGTTACAATACTAAGAGTATTGCAACTGAATTCCAATTGTTATTAAGAGAAAAAAATATCTAGTAGTTTTTAAATGGTCAGCTGGTGGGTTAGTGAAGAAGTAAAGTTCATCAGCACTGCAGGCCAGGAGGCCAAGCTTTAGTCCTAGCTCTGTGGTCTTGGGAAAACCCCTTAACCTCACTGCCCCTCAGCCTCCTTACATGTACATATAGTACAGTGATAGTTTGCAGGACCATTTTCTTTTCTTTGTTTTGGGCGGTGGGGATACTGGGGATTGAACCCAGGGGTACCTTACCACTGAGCCACATCCCTGGTCCATTTTGTGTTTTATTTAGAGACAGGTCTCACTGAGTTGCTGATGCTCGCTTTGAACTCAAAATCCTCCCATCCTAGCCTCCTGAGCCCTCAGGATTACAGGTGTACACCACCACACCTGGCTACAGGATAATTTTGAGAAGCAAATAAACCATATGCACAGACACCTGGCACAATGCAGGACAGAAGAAATGGATTGATATTGCTGGGTGAACATTTTTTTTTATTTTGGAAACAATAATCACAAAGCATTGTTAGTTTTTATCTTAACGATTCTCTGTGTAGACAGCATTTTTCCATTCCCTGCTTTCCTTAATTCCCTACCATATCTTCCCTGGTTACTGTAAAACCTGGACTTTTCCATCTTATTTTGAGGGACTGAGAGCAGCCCTTCCTTTGTGTCTCGCTGGTGTGTCTGTCTGCTGTGAGCTTTGCCAACAGCCCGGCGTTGCCTGTGGGTGTACCTTGCTTAGCAGGGCCAACTACCACCTTGGGAAGTCAGCTACTTCCCGGGGAAGCCCAGTGGACTTTCCCCTGGAGAAATTCTGCCTATTAATGGATGCACTCTCACTAGTGCATCTTGCCATCATTCCAACATGTGTAATTATGATCCCATCATTGCCACCAAATGAAGGCTCATCTCCTACCAGGATATAAACAAGCCCTGTTAGAAGATAGAGATCTTGTGCTGTCTGAATGGTAAGTTTCAGGGGCATCAGTAATACAGCCCCTCCAGAGTGACCCTTTCACCAGGAAGGTGGGCACGAGGCAGTCTGGTCAGAGACTACCTGGGTTTCAATCCTGGTTCTGCCACTTACTGCTTTTGACATTTTGGGCAAGCATCACTTCTTTATGCCTCAGTTTGCCTGTTTATAAAATAGGCTAGTAATAACAGATAGTTATAACAGATAGTAATAACAGATAGTGAGTTACAGATGAAGCATTTAGAATAGTACCTGGCACCTACTAGGCACCAAGTAGTAGGCACCTACTTGAACTAGATAAGTTCAAGTAGAGTGTTGCCTATGAGGGGAACAATCTTTGCTTCCCATTAGCAGCCTGGTTGTTCCTACCCTACATCATCTCTTTACACGGTGAGGGTTCCCAATTGTAAGCAGTCTGAGCATGCTCAGTGGACACAGCAGGAAACAAGAAAATCAGTGTAGCTTTTCACCAGTGCTGCTTTTCCACCTGTTGGACACGTGCCGAGGCCCTCAGCCAGAAGAAAGCACTGTGAGCAGGAATAATTCCATTTCAGAACCTGGAGTGTTAATTCATTGGCACTGGCGAGAATCGGCCTTTATGCCACTTAATCTTTAACTATAGGCATCTGAGTATGTCCTGTGAGCTGTGGCCAGCTGGTCAGAGGCATAGCGGCCTTTTATTCCTAGATGTTATTAGCATCAGCACAAAGCCCGGTGGCTTCCTTGCTGGGCTTTTGCTCTGGTATTTCAATAGCTGAACAGAAATTAGGAAACTGCTGGGAACCAGGCTGGCAAAGTGGAGCCTCATTGTCTGGGACGGGGCCTGCCCACGACTTCTGACAATCATCACAGTCACATGCATGTCTGAATCACACTCGTGCTTCAGGAGGGCATGCAGTCTGTGTGGACATAGGGAACCCTGTTTCCCAGCAGATCCCAGAGGGGCTTTTTGTCCTCACTTACCTGCCCTGCAACAGGAGGTCTCCCTGGCCCCAGATCCTGTGATGGGAGAGGCTTCCTGCCAAACTGAGGAAATTGGGATGAAATTCCTATCCTGTAGTTTGAAATGCTGCTAAGATTTGAAGTACTTCTGCCCAGACCTTTTCTTATAGTTTCAAAGAATGGAAAGCATTGTATATTCACAGCATTTGAGACTGATCCCCTAGAGGCAGGCAGCTGCTGCCCTTGACCGTCTCCAAGATGCCTCCTGTGGATGTAGGATGTGCTTCCGGTGCCCACTGCCCTGGGCACCACACACCTGCCTTCAGTTGCCTAGGGTCTTCATGGAGCCTCTTTTATTACATCCAGTCTGTTTCTGGTGTTCCAGTTTTCTTTCTTATTCCTAATCACAGAACTATGACAACAAAATAGTTTCACTCGAAGTATTATTTCACATGACATTTAAATTGAATTGTTTTCATCTCAACTCTTGTTTTCAGTGAGCAGTTTTATAGAATCATAGAGCCTATGAAGTATAATGGACTTCAAAAGTGATCTCAACCAATTTTTCTCTGAAAGCAAGAATCCCTTTGAGAGTATTGCTCTAACAGGGTCATTTAACCTGTTCGTCATATCTTGCCTTTCGCATCCATGGACTTGATGTGGTACCTCCTATTTTTGAACAACTCTTCTAATATTAGAAAATATATCTTGTTATTGATTGAAGTCCTTGTGATATCTCTTCATTGACGCCAGTTATGCCAAATAAACTAAAATACCTTTCACAATCATTCTTTGAAATGTTTTAGAAATCATATTCTTCTCGAAGCATAACCAGTTTCTTTCCTCATATGACATAATTCACATCTTCAGTATCATCTCAGATATGCTGAAGTGAAGTGGCCCTCTCTTTAATAAACTGGCTTATAATATGCTTAATAACACTCAGTGTGCTTCATACCACTCAATCTGAGACTCTGCATTAGTCAGCTTTCTGTTGCTGTGGCAAAATACCTGAGAAAAACAACTGAAAGGAGGAAAGATTTATTTCAGTGTACCATTTTAGAGTTTTCCATCCATGGTAATCTGACTCCACTATTGTGAGCCTATGGTGAGGCAGAACATCAGGGCAGAGAGCATACAGTGGAGCAAAGTTACTTACCTCATGATTGCCAAGAAGCAAAGATAGAGAGAAAGAGAGGAAAAGACTAAGGTCCTTCAAGGTCATGCCCCTGGTGACCTACTTCTTCCAATTAGACCCCATCTCCTAAAGTTTCCACCACCTCCCAAAAGCTGGGGCCCAACCCTTCAACACATGAGCCTGGAGGACATTCCAGATCCAAACTATACCAGGGGCTCATTTGAAGGCTTGGGAATCATGCCAGAGGAATTTGAGGGTTTTGTCTGCACCTGATTTGTGCACTTTCCTGCAGAGTCATCGGTACCAGGTATGACCATCATGCCATTTTTTGTAGCTATTCTCCTTGGGGAAACAGAAGCTCAGAGATGCAAAGAGCTTGTGGCAAATCACATGGACTGGCATCCGTAGAAAAGTCAGGGCAGAATTCTTCATTAAAACTGCTGAGGCTGGAGCGGCTCGCGCCCTTCATTCCTCTTTCCTTGTGCACAGAGACCGACTTGACAGCGCTTGGCTGTGGGGCTGCCTGTACATCACAAGTTGCCCTGGGAGTGCAAAGAAAAGGCTTCATTTAGGCAGCTAATTAAAGTAGATGTAGAGAGAAAGGAATGACATATATCTAGCCTGTCTAGTTTTCTTAGTGTTCTCTGATGGTTTCTGTGAAGAAAAAAGAGGGAACAGTGAAATGGGAGAGAGAAAATGGCAACTTGAAAAAGCAGAAAATACCCTTCACTTTGTATGTGAGATGCCTCAACCTGCTTTTTGCAGATCCATGGGGATGGCACAGCCAACGCTAGGCAGAGTATGTCTGGCTTTGCCCTTACCAACTGTGTGACCTGGGCAACATGCTGGCCTGAGTGTGCCTGGTTCCCTTTTCTGTCAAATGAGAGTACTGATGGTAGTATCTGTCCCAAAGGGCTGTGGAAGGAATTCAAAGTGTTGATAGGAATAAGGGCTTAGAACCCTGCTTGGCATCAAAGGGAGCTCTGCCTGTTTGTTCTTATTGTCAATGATGATTGTTATCTATCTTACTATTATTTTTATTTATTTCATTTATTATGTTGCTGTGTAATCAATTCAGAGGTACCTGACTGCTTTATCCTTCTCATGTCTTACTAAAAGAGATGGTTTGGAATCCCAGTTTTAGTTGCAAGGAATCAGGCCCTTGCCCTGCAGTAGTGGATTTGCAATGGTTTTTCCAAAACTAAAATTTTAGCTCCTGGTCAACGGACAAATGGAATGCCCAAAAGTTTGAATACCTCATGTCACACGCATAACTCCCGTGCAGATTGTACGGGCTCATCCTATTTAAAGTGAGGGGCATGTGTGATGTGCAGTCCATTCAAAAGACCACACTGGGTCCTTTCATTCCTAGCACCTTTGAACAGAGCCCCTGTGTTCAGGGAATGGTTTGAGGTACTTCCCAAGGAGCCCGACTTGATGCTGCACAGACTGCTTTCCTGTCCTTTAGAGGCCAAGCCAGGTCTTCCACAGTCACAGTAGGGTCCCTTTTCACCGCTTCCAGGAGGTCACCCAGGCTGAAAAGCAGGAGGAGCTCCCAAGGGCAACCCAGAATTCTGCTTTGTCTCACTTCTTACTCTGAATTGCTAGTAGAATTTTACTTTATGAGGTGGCACATCCTTGCTCAGACCCCTGGAATAAACACTTACAAGGTTACCTGATCTGACCCCTCATGGAAAGTTTGGGTGGAAGTGACTTATTCAAGGTCATACAACATTCACTCATTTCTTAAATATTTTACATATATATGATATATAAAATATGGAAAGAAAGTAGAAAGGAATATAAAGTAGAAGAGAAAATAAGATGAAAACAGGAGCAGGAGGGGCTCACAGCCTGCCTGTGTGACATGAGGTCCAGCACAGTTGCCTGAGGTGGCCACCAGTCCAACTCTTGAGAGTTCTAGCACCTGAGAAAAGAGGCAAACTCAAGTAGCCAGGAGTTGTTGCTGTCCATCACAGAAGAGCAAACCAGTTACTCAGGCCAGTGTTCTGGGGTCATTGAAAGCCTGCACACGTGTCTAGGAGAGGTTGGTTAGATTCTGCTGTGAATGCCGGGGGCAATACTCCTGCCATAGCACAGTGATTAGTCACAGCCAGCTATTCCACTAACATTGTTAAATGCAGTTTTAAGGCACTACAGTTCATCAAGGTCACCCCTCCAAGACTGGAGCATCCTGGTGCAGATGTCCACCTCTCTGCTGATCTAAAGTAATCCAAGAAGAGCATCACAAAAGGAAAGGAGGACCATTCCACAGCCTTGGTGATGAACATCCATGAGGACTATTTCTTACAACCAGGCCTTTGATGAGAATTCAGTACCTAGGGGTTGAGGCAATATTCTCTAGCGAGAATTTAAAGAGCAGAAATTCCACAGGGTCAACTTGGGATAAATGTTTTACCTTTGAAGGTCCCCTGAACAGGGAGACAGAATTAATATTTCCTCATTACAGTTAATGAGCCAGTTCACTTGATAGTGCAGCCTGCAGCCTCCATCTGTAGGTATCCTAAGAGGAACATCCATGGGAGAAGTCAGAATTTCCCCCCAAGAAATCATTCTTGGGGGACACCAACAGAAGACAACAGGTGCTAGAAGGTCCTGCTGACCTACTCCATAGAATAAGGCAACAGCAATTTTAAAATGGAAAATTACAGGATTGATGCTGTCAGTCATTCCCCCAAACAGGAAAACATAATTAAAAACATATAAGAGCCCACCAAATGGCTAATTTTAAGGGATATCCGTTTTGACAATGCCCCCAAGAAGATTTAGATGAAAATATACTTCTAGGCCATGGAGAATCTACCAAGAGTTTTAGAGAAGTTGACAGAAGGACCACTGTAAATGTTATGCATCATTTAAATAATCTAAAAATACTGTTTGAGTCTGCCCTGTCTCATTCGTTCCACCTTGGACTCTTATTCTCTTATCTTCATATCTTTCTTTAAGATGACAAACAGGTACTATGCCAGTGCTAGTTGTAGGACTATCTTTTTAGAAAAATATTCTCAAGCTCTGTATGTGCTCATCATAGAAGAATGTTCTGGCTGGTAAGGGCTAAAGGACATAAAAGGGCAAGGACTGGTCCCAAGCTCTGCAAGGATGTTGTTTATGTAGTCTGCAGTGTTCAATATGGCAGACATCAGTGGTGCCAGGCCCTGAGTGAGAAATCATGGGAGATGAAACCTGGAATGGAAATAGCTTTCCACCTAGATTGCAAAGTTGGTAATGATGTGGTATCAACTGTAAGTATTGATTGGATGGAAAGTGCCACAGAGAAATGTAAGGGGATAGATACTCTTGTCCTCTCAGGCCCCAAGTTTCTTAACTCTGTTCAGTTCAGCAAACCTTTATGTGTAGCTTTTTGCCAAGCCCTGTGTGAGAGGTGGAAGGTAAAGAATGAATCAAGCATGGGCCTTGTCCTCAAAGAGCTGCTTCTAACAAGAGTCATCAGAGCTGTGTAACGGCACCTACTTAAGGCATTGGTCTTTCTTTGACATGTTTTGATACATCCCCTCAAAATCCCCATGCCCAGGAGGAGAGAGAGCAAACATGTTTCCAGGAAAGACACCAACGTTGAGACACAGCAGCTGGAAATTGGCAGGGTGCCCTTAGAAGGTTAAGGAAGTAATTTATTTTTCCAGCTTCACCACAGGAACCACAGTCCTGGCAGATGCCTCCATGTGTCAGCAGTGGCTGATCTGAGTGAGATCATTCTTAATTATTAGTCACTTTTGAGTGTCTTCCTCCAAAACTGGAGTACTTGGGAAGCCAGACCCTTTTGAGTTGCAATCAATACTGTATACACCTTGCCCAGGGACCTGAGTGGCATGTAATTATAAAACAGTATTGATTCCTGGCAGAGGGGTTGAAAATGTACAAATCCTTCACATAAAATTCAGCTAAATCTTCAAAAGGCTTAGATTTTTTTCCCCCTCAAGACAGAGACCAATGGTAAGAGTTAAAAAAAACTTGAAATGTTAGCTAAATTAGGGCTATTTCCTGCCAGGAGCCAGATCTGTACACATAATTATTTTATTCTCTGTGCTGGCACTGATTCACTTCAGTTGAGTGTTGGAAACGTCTCTGTTTTGGGTCTGAAATCCAAAGTATTCAGTCGGTTCCTATGATGATGTTTTCTCCTCGTGTCCTCCTGTGTTGTTTCTCTGTAAAGCAAATAATTGCTTGTCTGGGACCAATGTGTCCCTGCTTTTCCTGTTCTTCTTTGTCGTATCATCTAGTATGCCCCTTGGCCAGGAGCTCCACCCTCTCAAACACACCCATCATCACCAAATTCTGCCCATTTTATTTTGTCTTGTTTCTGATTTCTGCTTCTCAGTTGGCATCCACTGCAGTCCTATTCAGGTGACTGAAATCTGGATAGATTTAAAGTTTTTCTTCCTTTTGCCCAAATCTCCAAAGGTAGCCTTTGTGAATAGGGACTGTCACAGCTTTGCTATGTACTCTGTGCCCCATCATCTGCTACCTCACCCAAGTCCTCCTACTGCCTTTCAACTTCCACCCTGGCCCCTTCCCATACCCGTTGGGCCCCTTTTTGAAAATGCAAGTCTGATCATGTCATTTGGCAGCAGGAAGCGCTCCTTCTGGTGGCTCCTTGTTACCTATAATCTAAGATGGAGAGCTGCTTGCCAACCTGGAAATGATAGATGTTGAGACTCAAATGACACAGCTCACCTCCCAAGACTAAGAGGTTCCTGGAAGACGGTCAATACAGATTGCAGGGAGCTGCAGTGGGAATGTTGCTTTGGGGGCTTCTTGGCATTTTGAGTATTTGTGGTTGGTTTAGCTGGGGCTGCCGCACTGAGCTTTTGTACAAAGGCTCTTTCCCTGGTTGTGCAGAGCTGGCTTGTCAGTGTGATAGGTTACATCCGATCCATTCTGTCTCAGGAACCTCATGCCTCCTTAGCCAAGTGGTGAAGTGTTGTTGGGAATCTCACAAGGGAGTGGGCTCCCTGGTCTGTTCCTTCTGAACGATATTTAAAGAACAAATCCCAGTGCCAGTACAGGGATCGAACACAAAAGGCCTGCAGCCTTTCTCAGATGGGTGCTGAGGACAAGTTGTATGGGAAAATACCTGGTATTGTATGTTAGTCCTATTCATTGCAGCATTTTTGCCTTTTCTGGCTCCTCATGCTTAATGCCAATCATGTTCCTCAGTCATTGGGACAACCTGAAAGAAACCCCTCACAGTTCCATGTGTCCAGAGATGGGGGATGGATGGTACCACCCCCACTCGAGAACCATCAGCTTTATAACTACTTGGCTTCATTTGAATTTCTCCTAACATGTTCTTTTTTCTGAAAGTAGAATTAATGACCAGATTTTTCTGTCACTCCTCTTTTCCTTTCGTCTGATATAATGATAAGAGCTTAGATGCTGGTTATACATTGCTGGCTTTAAAATCAAGTTCCACTATTTTTTGATTATGACCTTGAACAAGGGCATGACCTTGAACAAGGGTATGACCTTAAACAATTACTTACTCTCCCTGTGCCTCAGTTTTCCCCTATAAAATGGGGATGATAGTATAATAATTGCCTCTGAAGACCTGTGAAGATTAAATAAAGTACATAAGATGCTTTTCACGTTGTCCAGTGTCAGGGACTTGGTAGTTGTTCGAGGTAACAGCTATTTGTGATCATGATGATGTCCCTGAGCATAGGAGGCTTACCAGGGCAGGAGAAGTTGACACTTACAAAGAAATAATTCTGCAAACAGAGGCAGCTGGGTATATGAGAAAGAGTCGTGGCCTGGGTGGGAGTTAATAAGTTCTGTTCACCCTCAGCCACTAATTACTGTTACTAGTTAATAGTTACTGTACAACCTTGAATGTGCCCTTCACTCCTCTGGTTCTTACATTCTCTTATGAAGTATTTGTGTTTCATGGTGTCAAAAAGATCCAATGACTGTGCTTTGACAATCCTGTGAATAATTTGATGATATGTAATAGGCAGCCTATCAAGCATTGGCCTTTCCTCGCCCTGATTGGAAAACTCCACCCACCCCTGGGAAAGCACATACAGGAACTCCTTGGTGAGAGTCTTCTTGCATGGAGGTGTTCTGCATGACCCCTCGCTGCCCTGTGCCCCCGATAGCCTGGGACACACAGAGCCTTGGAGCAGTCTGGTCTCTCTCCTTAGGTGCTCAGGTCCATGTCCAGCAGGTTTCTCTTACAGCACACCCCCTGCTCCACCCAACTGTGTCCACTGCCAACATGGTTGTCTGCTTGTGGCCCCACAGCAACAAAGGCGAGAGAAGGAACTGCGGAAGCAGCAGGAGAGGGAGCAGCGCCGGCACTACGAGGAGCAGATGCGCCGGGAGGAGGAAAGGAGGCGGGCGGAGCACGAGCAGGTAGGGCGCCGCGGGATGGGAGCCCCCCACGTGGCCCCCGGGTGACCATCATGTGTGTCACGTGGGTCACCTCCTGGATGACTCAGTTAAGGTTTTTATTCTTTCTCCAGCAAGTTCTCACCTATTCAAAAAGTCAAAAGCACAGCCTTGGCAATGGCCGTTCGTTCAACCTGGCTTCTTACCTGGGCCATGGTCCCTGACATGCCTGGGTCTCACAGTCCTAGATTCACAGTCCTGGAATCTGATGGGAAGGTGTAGCACTGAAGCATGAAAAACAAACCTGCCCTACTCTTCAGTGCTTTAAAAGAGCTTTTCTTCTCTTGTACTCCCTGGGCTCTGGGACTTTGCATCATTGATACAGGCCCCTCTCTGCTAGAATCATATTTTGACATCAAGTGACCCTGCAGGACGGTTCCATTGCAGAGACAGCGCACAGTGGCATTTCACAATTATTTTATACCTGCTGCCTGCGCAGGAGCCTCGGAACTTTGTAGCATTGTTAATTCTGGGTAGTCCATGAAGAGGAACCTGGAATGGAAAGCTTTTCAAATGTAGCTGCAGGTTTATTAAATCCAAGTAGTAACAGTAAAATGCTGTTGCAGGCAGAGGGCTGGTGCTTCTGACTACGTTGAAAGACTTTGGCTTTGGCGTGGCAAACTCTTCCTGTTTTATAAGGGTGTTGGTTATTTTTTTCCCTTCCTTCCTTCTGCACTTTTCTCAGCAGCTCTTGTCACCTTGAAATTACTGGTTCTTTTTCTCTCCCTTTCTCTCATTCTGTTCCTCCGAATTCTCTGCTGCCTACCGCTCCAGGAATACATCAGGCGACAGTTAGAGGAGGAGCAAAGACAGTTAGAGATCTTGCAGCAGCAGCTACTGCATGAACAAGCTCTACTTCTGGTAATGGGAAAGCCACCAGCCAGCTGTCCTGCTCTGTGTCCATCCTGTGTGTGTGTGTCCAATTCAAAAGAAGGTGCTGGGTGTGGTGGTGCATGCCTGTTATGCCAGCTCCTCTGGAAGCTGAGGCAGGAGGAGTGCAAGTTCGAGGCCAGCCTCAGCAACTTAACAGGACTTTGTCTCAACATAAAAAAGGGCTGGGGGTATAGCTCAGTGGTAAAGCACCCCAGTATCACACAAAAAAGGGAGGGGGCAGTTCTTCAAGCCTTGGAGACCTAAAAATCCCGTAGAAACTTAATGCATTTTCTGACCCAACTTGCCAAGCCCTAATACATTTAATACAATTGTTACGCATTCTTTATTAACTCCATCTGTTTGTGAAACTAACATGAATCCAGCCTTATAAGTTCAGACTGCTTTTGAGATCCACTGTGTTTATTGCAGAGTAATTTTTGAGGCCATTTGCACCGTGCCGGAATACAATCACAGCAAAATGCACCTTTTCCATAAGAACCCACTCTGCTCTGCAGTCATATTTCATTTGCAGACTATTAGTTTTACCCTTATGATGGGAACATTTTGTGGTCCCTGCTCATGCGGCATCCACTTGAAGTACATTTCTTCCTATTATTATTGCATTGCTCTCCAAATGGGCCGCTTGGTTTTTTTTTTTTTTTTT
>JAJEJO010048844.1:317866-439180 GCA_020662805.1 Glaucomys volans | reverse complement strand
TTTTTTTTTTTTTTTTTAACTGACCTGATTATTTTCAATATTTTTTAGCCTATACTTAAGCTTGGTAATGACTTTTGTTGGTCCAAGTTTTATTTAACAAAAGATGATTTAGGTTTTTTTAGTTCTGAACATAACTATGCATGTTTGAATGATTTCATTACTAAATTAGGAAGTGGTTGGCTCCTTCTGGGGGTTGTGTGCTGACCATTCAAATGTCCTTGTTATTGTCATTTTCTCAATTGCAATTCATCAGGGGCAAGTCACTTTGCATGTGAAGGTGGTCGGTAGGGATTGCCATTAAAGCAACAGTTTTTTCATTAAGTGACACTTTCTTGTGTGGATACTAACACTAAACTGGAGTTTATTGCTGTGCACACCCTGACATCTTCCTGTAGTTTTATTAGTGTGTGAGGTCCTTGGTGGGTTAGATTTTCGCCTCATTGCATGCTTCATCCCTACTGCCCAGTGGTTTTCCTGTGATGATTTGGCCTTTTCTTTGCTCATCTTTCCTGGTCTGGGCAGGAGTACAAGCGCAAACAATTGGAAGAACAGAGACAGGCAGAAAGACTGCAGAGACAGCTAAAGCAAGAGAGAGACTACTTGGTTTCCCTTCAGCATCAGCGTCAGGAGCAGAGACCCATAGAGAAGAAGCCACTGTACCATTACAAGGAAGGGATGAGCCCCAGTGAGAAGCCAGCGTGGGCCAAGGAGGTAAGTAAGCAAGGGTGCCCATGCCATGCCAGCCAGGCTTTCCACAGGCATGAGTGGATCCCTTGCAAGTGGAGACTCTAGCCCATGCCACGTAGTTGGAAGGCAGTTCATCATATGACACAATTTTTGCCACTAGAAAGAACCACAACATTATTTCTGTAGAGAAATGGCCAGGCACCTTACTCTGCTGTGGTTCTATTTTGTGTGTGTGTCTTTGTGGTTGTAGTGGGGTTTCGTAGGCAAAACAGCAAGTAGAAAAATCCTTTTCTTTATATGAGTCCAGCTGAAGTTGTGGCAGAAGTATTTTTTTTAGCGACTCCTCCTTGGAAGAATGGGATTAGGTCTTGAGGGATTGTGGACAGACACATTTCCTGTCTGTACCTGGAGCCTGGACAATGAATGGGTGTTGTCACTAACATTACCTTATTCATTGTGCACCAGCGGGCACACAGTAGGCCTCAGTGGTGACCAGAGGTCATGCATAGTTATCCAGTAGTTCCAAAGAAACGGTCCTGCGTTTGTTCCCCAACTAGACTAAGGGAGGGTTTTCAGGAGCTTGACTCTGTGATGAGCTAGTTTAAAAGTCTAATAAAAAAAACTGTTTGGATCAGAGAGGGAAAAAAAAGGGTGATAACCAAACGGGTAAAGAAAATAAACAAAATTGTAGATCCAGCCAAGATCAGCCACCCCTCCAGGGAGTCACTGTGTCTGCTCCTGTACATGACACCCTGGTTTTCAGTTGTCATTATTTGTGGCACCTTGTGACTTCCTTTATTTTCTTGCGAGCATAACTTGTCACTTAAAAGAATGTTTTGGGTTACTTTGTATTTTTATCTAACTCCTTTGGATATTTATAGCTAGAGGTTTTTTTTTTTTTTCAAGTTATCTAGACAATATTATCAGAACTAGATTTCTTACATAAGATCCTGTTTATATGAAAACATTTCTTTTTGTTTTTCTAACCCATTTTACCTATATTTAGGAAATGCTGAAAATGATATCCTGAAATGATATGTTAATTATGGTGGTTAGAGGAAGGGAGAAAATTTTTTTTAACACTAAATTTTTCTTTAAACTTTATTCATGGTTCTATGTATTATTAAAATCCCTTATGATGATCGTGCATTATTACAGTGAAAATAACTTTTGTCTTTAAAAACTTTAAAAAATTAAGTCCATAGAGAAGATTGTTTTGACAAGGGGAAGAACATTTTTTATCACTTTTCTTTACAGTTTGTAAACATGATCCATATTTACCTCTGTCTGTAACAGCTACCTCTTTCTTTTAGATCAGTAATTCAATTTTGTAATCCTGCTCCCAGGTGCAGCAGCGACCCCTTAATAATCCACCTGTTCTTCCAGCTAAGCAGAATCACTATGCTGCTAAACAGCAGCTGACATGCTTCCTGTCTGGCAGAGGTGCGCCATCCTCTTCCACTGCCAAACCATTTTCTAGCCATGCCAACTCAAAAGCCCCAGCTAGACCAGACTCACAGAGCCTGACTGTGGCAGGTATTCAGAAAGCTGAAAAACTGGCCTCCACAAAGTTAATGCCAGTAGCACCCACAGGAATTCACGATTCCAGATCAAGACTCCTATTTGAACATCACTCATGGAAGGAAGATGGATCAGCAGCTTGCCCTGTTAGACGTGGTTTGGAAGAACAACTGAAACCTCAGGAAACCTCAAGGACTGTAGTGAGATGGCCATCTCACTCCCAAGGATGTAGCCTAACTCAAGATTTAGGATCTAAGGTCATCTGTGTGTCCTCTCCCAACATCTCCAAAGTGACAAGTCCCCAGCTGCCCATTAGGACAATTAAGAAGGGCCTTAGATGCTCACATGGACCTCAGGGCAGGAGGGGCATGAACTCATGTGTCTTTACTAGCACCTCTACTCTTCTAAGAAGTGCTGCATCACTAAGTGACCTCTCCTTGTTACATGACCACCAGGCCTTCAGTGTTCCCAGCCCCAGGCACGACTTTAGAAAAGAGACACCTGCAGATTCCATCCGAGAGGACTGTGATTCATTCCAAAGCACCCCAGAATTCCTTCTCTCCCCTGGGCAGCTCCCTCATGCACAAATGCGCCAGAAAAGATGGAACAGCGTGGAACAGTTACCACTTCCTCCCTTTGGCCTGTACCCAGCCTGTTCTGATTTGAACTTGTCTACTTTGGCTTCATTGTTTTCTGGGTGCTATTTGTCCTCATCATTAAGCTTCCTGGCCTATCCTCTCTATTTGGAACGAGCTGGCAGTTCCCAAGCTTTCAGGAGCCCTGGCATCCCTGGGGGCAAGTTTCTGCAGATGTCATCAAGGCCATGTTCTAGGCCTCCTAATTTCCCTGTGCTTCCTGGCCAGGCTCCTAGCAGGAAAAGAAACCTCTCTGCTGGGTGTGCCAACAGTATGACTGTGTCATCAAGCATTCCCGATGTAAGGGTCCTTGGCCATTCCAAGTCTGGGCCACCTCTGGTGGGTGACATCTTCCAAGGCCCCTGGCTTTCCATCCCCTGGTGTTCCTCCTTTGGGCTTCATGCGCTTCCAGACACATGTGGGGAATCCTTTGGGGATTTCACATTTAGCCCTCTCCTCCTGGGTGTGGTTAACATACTCCAACTTCCAACTAACCTTGCATCTAGTCATCAAACTGTTCCCAAGTCTTACAGTGGGTGATTATATTTTAGAAGAAATAAAATTATTTAGGTGGTTAAAGAACTGACAGTGCTAAATTTGGTATTGAAGCAACTGGCATACAAATCAGAGCAAATAATTGCCTGCCTTGGTTTGATTCATCATTTTTTAACACCCACTTCTTAAATGGGGAATACAATGAATGTGAGGAGCCTTCTCATCTTGATCTTTTAGTGCTACTCATCGGCCTTGTATGTACTTCTAAAGCATTATTTTCAGATCTCATTTCTTGTACTAGGAAAGAGAGTAGGGATCAAAGTAGCCAAACAATCACATGTTTCAAGACTTGAAATATGAACAGAATCTATAGCTTATTAGTATCCTAACTGTGGCCTGATAAGAAAACCTGGGTTAAACTCTCTGGAGGGCTCAGTCTGGTGGTGCACTCCTTTTAATCCCAGTGGCTCTAGAAGCTGAGGCAGGAGGATCTCGAATTCAAAGCCAGGCCCCGCAACAGCGAGGCACTAAGCAACTCAGTGAGGCCCTAAATAAAATACAAAATAGGGCTGGGGATGTGGCTCAGTGGTCCAGTGCCCCTGAGTTCAATTCCTAGTACCATCTCACCCCCATAAAAAAAAAAACTCTGGAGATAAGGAGAATTTTTCAAATGTATCTTCTGCAAGGATATAAATTTGAAGACCTCCTTAGCAGTGAAGAGCAGGCAGCTGTTCCCACACCACAGTCTCTGGTAACATGGGATCTGGACATTTTTGGCTCATGTGCCAAGGAAGACACCACCCAGCCATCTTCCACCCACTGCAGCCTCTTCTCTAATTGGCTCCAGCATGTTCCCTAACTGGTTGGATATTTTTTCCATCTTTGATTATCCTTCCATCCATTTCCTCATTCCAGAACAACAATTTTTCATGTAATGTTGTAATGTTGAAATGCTCCCTCCTCTTTGTCTTTGTTTCTTCATTTTGTAAAAGGGAAGGTGATCACTGCCTTTCTCATTATCTTTCCCAGTTCTTACTGGATACAGTCAGAACAAATGAAAATGCTTGATCATTTCAAATCTTGTTGAGCTCTTCCCTCCTCCTTTTTCCGAGTATTCCATCTGTCCTGAATGTCACGTTGGCTTTGATTTTCAGATTTCAGCCAGAAAGGAAGTTGTCTCTGCATTAAAAGAATGGGGGTGGTCATGCCCACCGTCTTCCGCCCGCTTTCAAATTCTCTACTATTTCTGGATTGGGATGAAAGTCAGATTTGTTCTGTGAAAACAGAAGTATGATGTTTTGTTGAACTGCAGGAGAATTTGAAAGTCTTTTTTTTTCTCATTTTTTGGAGGATAGGGATTCTTTTTTTTTCTTCTGTACCTTAAAATGGCATGTGATTGTCTGGGTCTGGTAGTAACTCTGCAGCACCCCCACCCCCAAATACTTAAAAAACACTTTGCCTCACACTCAGCAGTGACAGAATGCTCTGTTTACATAGTGTTGCACGAGATTGCATTTTAATTTTTTTTTTAACACTCCATCATGTTCTCTCTCTGCAATGCATGTCAGTCATCTGGCTATAGTTTTACTTGGCAAACAATAATCTGATCAGGGCCAAGATACCTTTTTATTTCCCATCAGCCCATTGGACTTTGAAATCCCTATATATATAAATTTCTACTCTTGGATTTTTCTGCTTTTCACTGATTTTTTTCCCTTTTTATGTAAGTTACTTTATATATGAGATTGCCAAATTACCAGAGCTTACAGCTCTGCTTTTATTGCTCCTCAGTTTTTTCTTACGTTTCTTAAGATTTAGCATAAAAGAAACTTGGATGTAAGTAGTAAGGAACCCATCTGAGTTCAAGTTCTTCTGTTTCCTGGTGGTGTGGCCTAGGCAAGCCTTGGGGCCTTCCTGAGATGCACTTCCTCAGCCCCTCCAGCCTCAGTGAGAAGGATCAGGGCAGTCAAGTGTGTCTGTCTAACTGAAACAGTGGTACAAATGCAAATCAAGTATGGATTCCCATTTCATTCCCCAGGCCATTGCAGCCACCAGGAATGTTTTGTCTTTGTGTTTTCCGATTTGGACTTCACATGACTGGTTCACATGCATCTCCATCTCCTCACTCACCTCTCCCCAGAAATAGACAAGTACGTTTTGTTTCCCATCTCACTTTGCTAAAGACTTGCTTCACTACTTTTAAGTTATGTGTTCCATTCACATGGAATCTGTACTCTTTCCAGGAATATTTGTTATAAGAGGATCTTGGAAAAGTAGTTCTGGCCCTTATCTTCAGACAAGATTGCACTTTAAACATCCCATAGGAATGAGAACTTCCCCTGTGATCAGAGGTGCCCTGGAGAAGGGGGGACCCATCTTGCCCAGTAAATGTCCGTCCCGTGGTTTTGCTAAAGAACCGTATGACTCAGCCCTTTATGTGCTGGTGAGCACAGGGTCAAAGTACCTAATGAGCACTTGGAAGTTATTTATTGACTTTTTTCTCTTATTCCAGCATTGCCAGGAAAACAGAAAACAAATTATTTTGTTCAGTAAGGGAAATGAAAAAGGAAATAATTCTCATACAATTATGTTGATTTCAGCAATTAAGTAAAGCCTTCTAAGGCCCATGTCGACCCAGTGAACCCAACATCATATAAGTTATTATTAAAATGCACCCACATGACACAAATATATTTAGCTGTCTGCATGTTTGAAACTACTTCTATAATTTTGTTTGGAAAATCTCAACAGATATTCATTATTGTGAAGTGAAACATTATAATCTACAGACTATTTTCAAATATACATGCCAGTTTGACAATTGACATTGATAGAATGTTTCTCTCTGTGTGTTTAAACGTTTTTATTTATTTTGAAATTGTTTTATAACTCTTGGAATCAGCAAATTTACTTTTAGCCGGGCATGGTAGCACATGCCTGTAATCCTAGTGACTCTGGAGGCTGAGGCAGGAGGATTGCACGTTCAAAGCCAGCCTCAGCACCTTAGCAAGGCCCTAAGCAACTTAGTGAGACCCTGTCTCTAAATAAAATACAAAAATAAAAAATAATTTTTAAATGGCTGGGGATGTAACTCAGTGGTTAAGTGCCCTTGGGTTCAATCTCAGTACCAAAAAAAACGAATCTACTTGTAGATCTTCTATATTTGTGTAGCCTTTCTGCATCTCATAGGCCTTGTCTGGCACCCCTGTAAGTCCTCAGTGGACAACTCAGCCCTGCCTGGAGCAGAGTTTCATTTCTGAGACCAGTTTTTTTCTTCCTCTCTATAAGGCTATAGTAAATAGTATAGTATTTTCGCAGAGGTAATCCAAGCCTTTTGAAAGTTATTTTAGTTTACATGGTAAAGTGATTCTTTTAATAAGAAAAAAATTGCTTTGATAGTGAAATTTGATCAATCTCTGCTAATCCTGTGCTTTGTGTTCACTGATAATCTTGTCAACTAGAAACCCTTTGGAACAGGTTTTTGTTGTTATGGTCCAGCACCTAGACACTATCAGATTTACTAGAAATCCCTTTTCGGGTGGTGTTCCTGATATTCTATGTCTTGGCAGCAGGAGTTGGGAGCAGATGCTCTGCTACTAGAATTTTTTGAGTATCCTCAGGCAGATTTAAACGTATCTTGATTGTGCCCCAGTTTTTAATCACATGCAGGCTTATTCTGGGTAGAGGGGACCTGTTTCTTTTTTGTCTCCCTCACATATCTATCTCCTATTCAATTAGTAGACGTTCGTTGTCATAAATCAGGGGACAGGCCTTTTTGCCTGGTCTCATTGTATTCAGAAGGGCCATCTTCTAAACACACAATCCAGCTTTCCCTCTGAGGCACCACTTCCAGCATTTGTTAGGGTATCTTTGCTCCGATTCATAGGTGATCCTTTGGTGCAAAGCCCTGGGCAGTTCCCAAACACCTTAAGACAAGATTTCTTACCATAAAATGTATAGCCAGATGCCTCACTCTTGCAGCCTTCTCACACAGATTTTTCAAATTTCTTTGGACAAATTCAAATCCAAGAAATTTCAGCACTTGGACCCGACCTGAAATAATTTTCAAAGTGTGACAGTTGGTTACTTAGACCATATATTTTAGAACACTGTGCCTGAAACATATTAATGGTAGAATTTAGTCCATAAACTAACTGAGAGAAAGCATAGGAAATTCTACTAAGAGTACATTAGTAACATTTGCGCACAACGAATCAAATCCATTAACTGCTGTGAAAATCAGGACCCCACTTTCTGCGCTGTTTGTTTTCTAGTGCAGCCTTAGACCCCCGGGTGGCCTGTGGGCCTATTATTAGCAGAAATGGCTTGTTCTACTGAAACCTTTTTACTGTTATTGGTCAAAAGGATTCATCTCAAAACTGACTTCATTGCTCAAGATGGAGTCTTGGAGGCAGACTCTTCTACTGTTGCTTTTTAAAAAGTGCTGCCTCTTAATGAGTATTTAAAACGAAGTGTATTTCACAGTTAAAAATAATAATAATTATAAGTAGCCCTCACTCTGAATACATTTGGTTCCTGAATTTGGGATAACAGGTGACTAGAGTGCAGACAGCCAGGTGTTCATCTGACATGTGTCTGAAGCTCTTGGGTTCCTGAGCCCAGACATGAATGGTTTATATAGTAGAAGTTCAAATGTTAAGGGGAACTTGAACCTGTCATTTATCTATTAACAGTATTCCCTGGAAATAGAAAAATGGCTGATATTTGACCATTTCCAGTGGCCTAGAAATATTCACCTTCTTTTCTATGTGTCTGGCATTTGGAAAGCAGTACGTGGCACGCCTTGGTCTCAGTTTATCTATTGCTGTCCCTGTGGGAGTCTTTCCTCTTTGTGGACTTGTCTCCGGGTTGCTTTACTCTTCTGCTTGATGCAATCGTCAAATAATGATTGCTGATGTAATTAATACTCAGTATGCACGCACAAAGTATACGTGTTCTGGTTTATATTCCTGGCTTTTTGCAGCTAATCTTATTTGGTGGATGGTGAGTTTGTGGAACATGGAATCTCAAAACCAAAGTCAACTGAATGCAACTGTATGGACCCTGCACAGCCATGGTGGGGGATGAGATGTTCAAATTACCCCTTAGTGGGGTGGAAGGGCTCTCTCCTATTGGCTTATCTTACCATGTTTAAATATTTGAGGTTAATATGACCGTTTTTAAAAATAGATTTATTCTCTATATAAGACTGAGTCTGCCTCTAGAAAAATTCAAATAGGGCAGGGGTAGGGAAGAACAGCATTTTGAAGTTTTATTTCAAATCAGGCAATTAAATGAATAAAACAATAAAACTATGCAGACAGACCTGAATAGTAAGTCAGCAAAAGAGAATTAAGAGTCCACTCAGAGGTGTCATCAGGATGAGGAGAGGGGCAGCATTGCCCTGGCAGGTTTGGGAAGTTGGACAGTTAGCTTGACCCTGAAGAAGTATAGGAGATAAAGATGGATCTGAAAGGAAAAACTGAGGCCTCTTGAGGTTGTGCACAATCTTACATCATGTCTTACAGTGTACATCTAAAAAGAAGAGTCTAAAATCTTCTTTAATATCGTCCTCTGTGACAGGCATTCTGCCCTAATTATGGACTGCTGGTAAGTTTTTCCTGGTCCTGTGAACTTTCCCTGTGAGATCTGTTACCTGCTTTGGACTGAGAGAGACCCTGGAAGACAGGGAATGACAAAGGAATGAAGTGGCCTGTGAGGAGAGGGCTGGAGGAGGTGGGTGGGGACAAGGATGGATGCCACATGTGGAGAGGCAAAGGGGAGGCAGGCAGGAGAGCAAGGCAAGGGAGGCCATGCTGGGAATGGAAAGAATAAGAAGCAGCAACATATTTTAGGGAGCCAGGAGGGACCATTGCAGAGAAAGAGCCCTAAAGAAAGAAAAAGAAAATGATACAGGAGGTCTGTTTAAGGCAGGTCGTGTTCATTAAGGGGGCAGCCTGGAGTACCCACATGCCTATCAGAAGCATGTGAAGAAGTGCAGGGTTCATGGACTACACTTCACCCTCTTGCCAGCCCTCCCCGTGGTTCTTTCCCTCCCTGTCCTGTGAGTCAACCCAAGGCAAGTTTCTATTTTCCCCCCAAGCAATCTTTATGCCTTTGATTATCTAGGGTGCAGATCGTCTCCCTAGCTAACCCCATAACTTTATGGCCAATCTACAAAATATTATCCCAATCAATGTAAGATAAGCTCTTAGCAGTCCCAGCTAACTGCAGTAACACAAGATAGCGGGTAATGACGCTGTAACGGCTCAGGGTTCTGCCTTTGTTTGTTTGTTTTTGTTATTGTTGGTGCTAGTCGCGTTTGCTGACATTTTAAAAAAATTAAAAGTTTTTGTAAATTCTTGATGCAGAACAGAAATGGAGAATTACGGCTTTTCAAATCGATCCGAGGGACACAAAAATGGCTGTGCAGGTGACTACAGAAAATTCCTACTGGGGGATTAATTGACTTCTATCCATTGAGGTTCTCTTTTCCTTTGGCTTCTAGGTAGAAGAGCGGTCAAGGCTGAACCGGCAGAGTTCACCTGCCATGCCTCACAAGGTTGCCAACAGGATATCTGACCCCAATCTGCCCCCAAGGTCGGAGTCCTTCAGCATTAGTGGGGTTCAGCCTGCTCGGACACCCCCAATGCTCAGACCTGTTGATCCCCAGGTATAATCTCTCCTTTGTTTCACCGGGCATTAGGATGTACAATAAAACTTACTAAAAGCCCAGGGGATTATAACATGGATTCAGGCATAGGGACCAGTCAAATGACAACCCTTAATGTGAGAGTTATAGCAATACACAAGGTTCCACCAAAATAAAGGACAAAGGAAAGAGTGAGAAAGTTGAAAAAGCACCACCCTTCACTTTGAGTCAACCACATAGTCCTTTCTTGGTAAATTGACTCCTCTGGAGACCCTCTGAGAGATTTACAAGGTAGGGACAAGAATTCTTTTGGTTATAATTACCAAGACTAAAATTCCTATAGACCCTTGAGGTATACTATGTATACATATATACATACAGTCTTTTGTTCCTTGGTATTTTGGATTGGAGTCCCAACCGAGAAAAATTAAATAAACTTGTTGAAGTAAAATTGTGTCTTCTAAGCCAGCCGTTCCCCCAGCATGCTCACCACCCAGCTGCTTCAGCATCACCAAGGAACTTGGTAGAAAGCACACCATGCAGCCCACCTCAGAACCTTGGGTGGGGCTTGGCAGTCTGTGGTCTAACAAGTCTTCCAGGTGATTCTGCTGCCTAGAGTCTGCGAACCACTGTCTTAAGCAACTCAGTAAGGAAAAGACATTACATCATTTTTAGGAAAGGAGGAAGTTTCTGGAAGTTCTGTAGGACTTTTAAATTAAACATGCCCGAAATGAAATATGAAGTGAAACAGCATGGAATTCCATGAAAAGATACAGGTAATGCAGCTTTTTACACCTGTCTAGAATTTCTTCCAGGAATCTACCTGTGTTAGGACTTTTGAGGTCACCTTTGAAATATGTAATACTATCTGAATAGGAGTTCAAAGAGTAGTGATAAAATCAAGTATTATTTGGGATCTAAGTTCACCTCTAACAGATGGTGTTGAAGATTTTCTAGTACCAGTCAGCTTAACATAGCTTTTGCTGGGTTGTTTTTATTTGTACATGATTCTTTCATGCCTACCTTGAAAGGAATACATTTGTACAGGAACTTATCTTTTAAAACCCCCAACTCTGACCTTATAAAGTATTTTTTTTTTTCTGTAAATGGGGAACTTAGGAGGAGAAACTTACTTTCTGAAAGTGACCAGAAAATGAGAATATAGATTACAATGACAGCTAATTGGGGGAATTATTTTTCAGGTGCCTCAGTCTTTGTTTTTATTTATTTATTTATTTATTTAGGTTCTTTTTAAAGTAGGTTTGCGTCTTGCAGTAGATATTTTTTAAATGTGCTCTATTTTAATGTCCTACTTGATGTATTTAGTGATATTTAGCATTCCTGTAATTTTCATTGATTCTGTTCTGATCAAAGCTTCAACATTCAGTGGAATTGGGCTTTGAGCATTCTTTCCAAGTTGTCATTAATAACATGCCAACTGAAATTTCAACCCAACGACTTGACAGGTCCTGTACAAAGCAGACACTAAACACTTGTTAAATTCAGGTTTAATTTAGAAAGCCCTCTAGATTTTTTCCCTGCCTAGATCTATTGAACACCTTCAGTTCAATTGACTGGGCACAGAGCTAAACTCAGGGGCTTGATGATAGACGTTGCTCCTGTCTCTGGGGAGCTGAGCTTCCTGAATAGGAGTTTGGGCTAAAGAATCATTGAACGTAATGAAGTATGAGCAATGCTACCATAATGGGCTACCCCGTGCCCTGGATTCTAATGATTTCTCATAAGGACCCCCAATTTCACTTCAAGACTGCATGTGTTCCCTGCACAAGCAGTAACACCAGATGGCCAGTGGTGAGACAGAACTTCACAAGACATGTCCTGATTCCAAGAGATGGTTAATGCCATAGATTGTCAGAGGCAGCCACACAAAAAAGCAGCACATGCAGAGTTAGGCATGTGGGCTATGGGAATTTGACGCTAGGTCCCAAACCAGGCTCTAGCACATGTCAGCTGTTAAGTCACCATGTGGCTTAACCTCTCTGCACCTTAAGATACCCGTGTGTAAAATGAGGGGAATGGTTGTGTCTACCTCATAGTAGACTCTGAGTTGACAAGAAGTTTAGAGCAGTCCTACTTTACAGAGCAGTGACACTCTCTAAAGTGAAAGTTGGGGGTTTTAAAGGAGGAAGTTTGTAATGCTAGAGAAGTGCATAAATGTATTGCTGGTCAATAAATGCTCAGTCAGTACAGTTATTGTTACTAGCATCACACTGTTCCACTGCCTTCTTAGTGAGTCGTTTAGCTTGTCATCAAGACCTTGATTCAGCCCTACACATTGCTCTAAACAGGAGATTCTGAAGAGCTGTCTATTTCTAATAATGTTGCTCTGATGTTGGTTTGTATTTAGATTCCACAGCTGGTAGCTGTAAAATCCCAGGGACCTGCCTTGACTGCCTCCCAGTCAGTGCATGAGCAGCCCACGAAGGGCCTCTCTGGATTTCAGGAGGCCCTGAGCGTGACCTCTCACCGCGTGGAGATGCCACGCCAAAACTCGGACCCCACCTCTGAAAACCCTCCTCTCCCCACTCGCATTGAGAAGTTTGACCGAAGCTCTTGGTTACGACAGGAAGAAGACATTCCACCAAAGGTAACCTCAACATCACTAGTAGGTCACCATTGTCACCTCTGTCCTCGTGGCAGTGATCTTTAGGACCACCGCTGGTCCACCATGAAGAGCATGGTCATGCGGACTCCCTCCCTCTTCATGTTCATCTTGATCCCGCTCATTCTCAAGCTGAGACTTGAATCATCATTTATCATTTTTGTCATCTCCCCAAAAGAACTGAGGCTCAGATTGGTTGAATGACTTGGAAGTATGTGTCTTGTACCCAGAATTAGAGCCCTCAACCCCAAGCATTCCAGACCACTTTACTATCCATATTAAAAATAGAATAATGGATATTTCCATTGATGACCATATCCACTTGTTGACAAGTTGAAAACACCCAGATAAAAAGTACAAAGTTCATTTATTACTCTTTTTAACAACACAAAGTAAAACTAGATCTCAGAAGTTCATAAGATGCTATTGGCCCTTAGGACCTTCTGGTTGGCTCCATGTAAGGACAGCTCCTTCTAGGCTAAGTCACAATTCAGTTCCAGCCCTCTTTAATTACTAAAGATGAAACTTTAGGCTGAAGTACCAGCCTTCCCACTGGTCAGAATAGTCCTGAGTTTGAGTTCTTTTGTTCTCCTGTAGCAGGTTGTTGTTAGTTCCCAGAAATGTTCTGGAGTGTTACTGTAATCAGGCTACAAGCAACCTGGATGTTTTTAAAAATAATGAAGGTATCTTTGCAGCGGATTCTTCCTGGTTCAGGAATCCCCTTTCTCCTGAACTCAGCGCAGAGAGCTATGACACAAGGAATAGCCCACAATTTCCAGGAAATAATGCCATCATTAATTCCAGAAGAAAAAGATAGTTCATACTTAGCGATTTGCAAATATTTTTCCTCTTCCTCTCAAAGGATAGTACAGCAGAATTTCCATTATTTTGAAAGTGAAAACAACTGATGAGGGCTTTTTTGGTGATATCTTCCTCGGAAGTAAAAGTGCCATCAGAAAAGGTTACTTAGGAGCAAAGATCAATGTGACAAATGAGGTGGGCAATGGAGTCAGAAAGACCGAAAGTGGGAGCTGTTGGTCCAGTCTAAACACATATAGGGGTGCGTTTGTGAAGGTTGAGGAAACTTCAGATTGGTTCAAATATTTAGGTTTTGGTAATTAATTGGGCTTTTTCATCTCTTCAAACGTTTATGTTTACAAAAAGAAAAAGGGAAAATATCAGAAGTGAGATTTAATTTGGACAGGTGTTAGCACTGCTGTGGTCAATCTCCTGCACTGCCTCATCCTTATGTTAAAATGGACTGTAATAAAAAATTAATTTTTCAAAACAGAGGATGACATTTTACATTGAAAATAATTTTCTACACTAGGATTCATAATGTGATTCTTTCAAATCATGGACTCCTTTAGTACTCTGACAATATTTGATTTCATAAAAAGTGTCTGTATGTTTCAACAAAGGAGACATACTTGAATCTAACTTGGGCTTTCCCAGATAAGCTAATAATACATTTTCCTGCTGTACCTCACAGTCCTACTGCTCTTCACACAGACTTTGACTTTTTGATGACCCTTTCAGTCTTCAAAAAGTCTTCTGGCTTAGAGGTTTGAATAGTCATTGCAGGTTAATTACCAAATGGAAATATCCATTGTAACAGGTTCTCCAGTCTCACTGAAATGACTTAGTGTTCCAAGTTCTAGCCCGATAGCCTAGTTTCTCTCTGGATTTCATGGTCTGTTAGTGGTAATGTGAGCTAAAAATGGAACTTGGCACTGTCTGGGTGGCTTTCATCTGATGCAGCCACCAGTGAGGTAATGTGCCCTAGAAGGTGTCAGGAATCTCCCACTCTTGGCCAAACAAGAGAGGTTAATTACTTAGAGCTCAGAAACTCAAAATTATTAACTCAATCTGTCTTTAAGTTTACTTTTATAATTGAAAATCACCCTCTTTAATGGTTGCTGGTGTGCTTCAGAGTCTTTTGTCTGCAGATCTTTGTTTGGTTTTATTTAGAGAGTTTAATAATTCTTTCAGGAATAATAAAATTCTTCCTTATTTCAGATAGGTTTTGTAACTTGTGGCAAATCTTTGGAAAGAAGCAGGATTTTCAAATAGTAGCCTTTGGTCGCTATTTTCTGGAAAATATTTCTGAATTCTGATTTTCTTCCAGGTGCCTCAAAGAACAACTTCTATATCCCCAGCATTAGCCAGAAAGAATTCTCCTGGGAACGGTAGTGCTTTGGGACCCAGACTAGGATCTCAACCCATCAGAGCAAGGTAAGGGAAGGAAGGTGGCAAGTAAAGGAAGAAGCCCCATCCACTGTTGTCACTACTGCTTTCCTTAAATAAGAAAAAAAGGTCCCTGTTTGTTTTTTGCTTCAGAAACTCATTAACTTGCCACCTGGACTATAAGCATTGATGGGCCACACCACATGCCTCTTATCACTTCAATAGATCTTAGAAATCAGTGTTACGGTGGGGGCTCAAGAATGAATGAGCGACTGGATGAGTGAATGAGGCAACCCAGGAGGCAATCAGATGTACTGAACTGACAGTTTTTAAAATCTAGGAGCAACATTGCAAATATAAATCAGATTGCAATACCGGGAACCTTCGCTTCTGAATCCATTTGAATGGAGTCAGTAGAACAAAATGGTCTATTACGAGGTGATTTTTAGCATCAAGAAGTGAGCTGCAGGAACCATTGAGACATTATAGAGCAACTGCCAGGGAAATAGGGGCCAACTGCAGAGCTCCTCCAGCCTGGCTGTTATGGAAGGACCAGCTTCAGTGAGGAAATCACTTATTGGGCATTGTGAGGGTCTCTGAAATGCAGTTATGCTTTCTCAGTTACTCTCTGCTCTCCTTCCAGAATTTTCTATCAACAATGTATATTCTTATAGTCAGGAAATTATGTGCACTTCCTTTGGTTAGTGTAGAGGTCTCAAGAGAAACTAGAAAGTAAGCAGTATCTTTACAGTATCTGGGCAGATTTTGTGTGGTAACAGATGCTGTTTGCTGCTGCCGTTCATCAAGCTTCCCTCAGATTTTTCATGATGAATACATCCCTTTTTAGGATCCACTGAAATAGCAAATGGCCTCTGCTGAGGCTATAAAAAGGATGAGCTTGGGAGGCTGTTTTCTTCTCCTTCATTATGTTCATAATAAGAGAAAGACCCTCCTTTCCTAGTAAGAGAGAGAGAGACTAGAAATGAAGCTTACAGTTATTTGTACATATTTTTAAAATATGGAATGCTTTTGATCTTAATGTTCTTTCTTCTTCACATGAAAAGTCTTAGGAAGGGGTCAGTCCATAAATAAAATGGAATTATACTAAGAGCAAGCGTGCATCCCTTGAGGGCAAAGATGCTAGCTCATTCCGAGTGGAATTACCAATTGCAGGAGGTTCTGAATGAGCTATTTTTCCTGGTGACTTGTCAGACTCACGCTGAGCTGGTGTTGCTAAGCAGCACCGGAGGCAGACTGGGACGCACTGTGGCCAGGGAGCCAGAGGAATGCCAGCCCTGGATCTCCAGCAAGCTTTCTCCTTCCCCTTCTTCAAGCAGCAATAAGCCCCCAATTGTCAGTGCTTCTTGCTCTTTTGAACCCTGCCCTCAGGGCTCTGTTCATTAAATCAGTTGCTTAGAATTGTAGTTGCTTTAGATCCAGTATTATTTCAACTTTTAAGTATTTTTCCTTCTGTCAATCCAAAAGTAAAAAGAAAACTACCATTACATAGTCAAATAAAAGGTAGCTTTTTATTCTCTCCAAAGTGATATTATGATGACATTGGGGCTCCAAAGAATCGGTATTTGATGGTCAGAGGCTTATAAAATATGAGCTTTTACCTGGAACCACTGAAATATTTTTACTTTTTTTCAATATTTCCAGTATTTTCAAAGAATGCGTGAGAGATGGTCAATATTTTTTTACTTAGGTAGAAAGGAAGCAAGCTAAAAGGTAATAATAATTTACCTACAATGAAAGAAAGATTGGGGACGGTTGAGGACCCCCATCTCTGCAAGCGGAACAGTCCTACAGAACATCCCTGTGTCTTCCTAACACAAATCTCCATGTGACCAACATTTAAGGTATAAATTAGACTTTGCAGCTCCAGGTTGGATTGCATTTATAAAAGCTTCAAAATTCAGTTTACTGTGTAGAGATAACTCTCCTTCACTTTGCTGGGTAATAAACCACCCCAAACTCAGTGACCTGAAAGGATAGCAGTTTACCAAGTCTGACAATCCTGTGGGTTGGCTGAGAGTGTCTTCTGTTGGTATGAGTTGGTCTTACTCGTGCAGTCACCTGAGTTGATGGGTCACCTGTACCTGTTCTCTGCAAGGTCTTTCATCTGGCTATCTTTGCCCTTTGGCAGTTTCGGAACAGTTTTCCAAGAGGGACAGCTTCACTCTGACACTACACACAGTTTTCGTTTTGTTTGTTGCGGTATTGGAGATCGAATCCCCACATGGTATTTTTTTCCATCACCTTTGTTGATGTCCCACTGGCAACAAGTCTGTGACCAAGCCCTGAACCATGAAAGGTACCACACAGGGTCATGGACACAGGGAAGTGTGATTAGCTGGGGCTTTTAAACTGCATTTCTTATTCTTGGTTATTCCTTCTTTTCTTCCCAGCCTTTTCTTTGAAGTGATAATCGGGAATCTAAAAAACGAGCAAAGATGCCAGTGAAAGCTGTCGTTAATAAGGGACAGATTCAGAACACTTCTGTTATTATTTTTGATTCATTTGCTAAAGTTAGCTAATCTGTATTAAGAATCTCCTTCATGCAGGACTGCATGCAGCCCTGGGACCCAGTGACTGCCATCAAGACTGCCTGAGTCAGGGGCCTACCATTCCTGCTACTTTTGGGGGTACAAGTATTATTGAGGGCAAAATTATATTTTTTACCTCACCTCTTTGTTGTTTTTCTTTGGGGTAAATATGTGGATTAGGTTCTTTGTAAAAGGCAGACCTGCTCTCTTCTCCTGTGGCAAACTTAGGAACCCCAAGTTTACAATAACAGTGTTTCAACAAGAAAAATCACATGCTCCCAAGTCCTCATATGGAGAATAGCCATCAAGGAGAGCAGTTTTCCCTGTGCATATTATGATGTGGGTGAGAAACAAACCATTGTATTAAACCAACGACAGCAACAAAACCACATATATACATATGGCAAAGCCTAATGGTTAAAAAGCTTGGATTTTTGCTTCCTACATTTAGTACCAATGAACGCTAGTTACTAGATGTAGGATATGATAAGAAACGGCAGAATGTGTATTTTGTTTTTGATAATTTGGAAACCAGTACCTTTAAACAAAAAGTGAACTGCTTCATATCCCTGAAGGGAAGACTCTTGGCATGTCAGGCAGTGTGCTGACGCGTAGCTGTTACAGATAAAAGCAGAGCTTTGTTCTGAGTACCCTTCCTTGTCCCAGGAATAACTCCCCATTATCTCACCTCTTCTGCTGTCTGTGCACACTATACCAAATCAGAAAGAGTCCTCCAGAGAGCATGCTTTCGTGGTTTCCAGCAGGTATAACTGTGCAGCAATCAGTTGCTCAAGAAAGTGTTATTGGGCAACCTTTGCAGGTCCTTGTTTCTTCATTTAATGAACACCTCTGGAGCACTTATATTTATGGCATGCTGCTCTAAGTACATTGCAAGCATTAAACTCTATAGCAACTCTATGAGGTAGTGACTATAGTCATCCCCATGTTTTAAATGGAAAAACTGAGATGAAGTTGAGCAAATTGCCCAATGTGATAAAATTAGTAAGGCAGTATTTGAACTCTGGTGGCCTTATACCAAAGTCTACACTCTGAAGCACCACTGATCACAGCGCCAATGCAGCTGCCACTGCTGCTCATTTTCCTAGGGGAAAGGGACCCTTGATTCATTGACCAACTTGGCACCATTTTTCCTGTTTCTCACTCTGGGATAGATGAGTGTGTTGACGTTTCTCCTAATCTCAAGGTTATTGATCCTTATCCTGTGAGACTCAATACCTCATAAATGCCTTTTGAGACCTATTTATACCTCAAACTCTTGCGAACTCAGGCTGGAACTGGTATCATCTGTCACATGCTGGTGATGCTTCCCTTCCTACATGGCTGCAGTCTGAGTGATCCCACAGTTTGGTGACCCCGGGCAACTGTCCCTGCCCCTCTTTCTCCTGGGCATGCAGCTACAAGATCCCTGTAGTCTCCCAGTGCCTGATGCTGCCAAGATATCAGTTGAGTTTCAATCAAGTTTTGATGAGAACATTTAAAAACATTGTTTTTAAAAATTCCAGTTTAATATTTAACTTTGATTCATGTGTTCTTTTGAAGCAAATTAAAATTTGATCAAACATGTATACTCAGAATATGAAAAGATTTAAATTAAGCCAGAAATACCCAGTCAAAACCCAATGACTAAATGCTTAATTTCAAAAATTAATTCTCTGTCCCATCCCAAACCTGTGTTCCTATGTCTTGTTTGTTCTCATCGACTGCATCATCAGAGAACAAAGTAAAGTGAATTTTGGCAGCCAGCCAGTTAATTAAAGACTTGGCCCAAGTACTTGGGCACAAAATCACTTTGAATCCTCATTTTCTGATTTGACTTTTTATATGATTCAAGTGGATGGAATAATTGCCACATTTTTACTTTTCTGTGTGTTTTATAGACCAAACAGCATTGTTTGCAGGATGGCAAATGTCGGAATTAGAAGCTAGCATTTAAAGAAATCAATTTGGATGTTTTCAAGTTTTTACATGTTTAGATTGAGTAGATTCAGTAATATATGAACAAGAGAAATCTATTATTTAATGGGATTCTTCTGAAATTGAACCTAGAGCCTTTATCTCAGACCTTTGGACCCAAGGCCATACTACACATAAAGAAGAGAAAAATGTGAACAGTGGGACTTTTCTCAAAATACTTGTGTTTGACAAAAAAAAAAAACTAAAAAGGTAGAAAAGGTGTTGTAGGTTTTCTCCCTTTCTATGTGTAGTTACATAGAAACCAAAAACTTCTTTTAGTCTCCAGCAGCAAAAATAGCAGCCTATTAAGATCAGCACCCACCCTGGTTAGCTCCAGTGGGAGGACTTGTGCTAATGAGGCCCAGGTCAGGGATTCAATGCCCATGGGATCCAATTAGCTTCACATGGGTAGAATCTCTGAGCACCATTAGAGATACATGCTCATCTCAGCTGCTTTGGCTGTTGCCCTTTCTCCTGTTTTATGCTGGGACAGCCCTGGCCCAGGCCTCATCATCTAACATGGCAGCAGCCCCTCACTGTTCTGCTTTGCCTCTCGCCTGGCAATCATGCACTGTCCTACCTTGGGGGGATGCTTGTTCTCTGCCAGGCTTTAAATCTGGTACCTGACCAGGCTATAACCTGACCTTCCCTTCTGATCACCTCTCCCAGTGTATCCCATGCAGACTTGATACTCCTTCTTGTTGGTGTCCTCTCTTCATCCATGTACACCAGGAAAATCCAAGCTCTTGGCTTTGCTCAGGCTCTTTCCAGTCTCCCAGCTTACTGCTCCAAGGCTCAGTCAAGTTCTCCCTCCTTCATTCCACTGCCCTAGACCCCTCTAGAATGCAGGGATCGTTCTCCAAGTTCCAACAGTGTTTACAGCCTCTTTCACAGACAACATTCAGAGTTTCGCCATGTTTACTATTGCCTCCACTGTATGTATCTCTGCCATGATTATGATATAACTTGAGTGAACGCCCTGTGACCTGTGCTTCTCCACCCCTCTTCCCAATCCAGGGAGGCTCACAAAATAGATGCTTATTAGAAAGGTTTTGGCTAAAAACTCAAAGGAATGCTACATCCATACACATGTGTGCACTCACACATACCCAAGTTCATGCCTTTCACCCAAGAATTCCAATTTTGGGAAATAGAGACATGATTGAGTATTGATGTGCAAATGATTATCTCATTGTTATTTGTCATAGCAATGTATCGAAAGGACCTTAATATCTAAGAGTAGAGGGATGGCCAAACTAATTCATCAACATAATAGACTATAATGCAGCCGTTCCTTTTTTCCAAAACATAAGAAAATGCTCATGATACGGGGTTAAAAGCTAAAAACATCAAAATCAAAACCAAATATATGATATGCTGCCATATATGTGAAAGAAAAAAGATGAGAAGATAATTCACCAAATAGTAAAATATAGTTTAATTTATTCTTGTTCAGGGGTTTTCTGCATTGCTTCCTCTTTTTCCCTTTTAAATATTTCAAGTTTAGTATGATGCACATAGATAAAAGTCGAGGAAGCCTCCCTTTAAGATTCATCATCTCAGAGATGGTGCTTTTAATGTGACGACCCACAGAAGGAGCCGGGAGTTCACTCCCATGGGGAAGGCAGGCTGCCGTCTTCGGGACCCCTTCAGTGCATGGTGTCATGAGTGCCCTCTTTACCCCTTGACACTGGGGGTGAGGGCTGGACTGTGCTACTCCACCAATGGCAAGTCATTTCCCCCCAGGCTTATTGATGTACAATTGACAGATAAAGTTTGTGCACGCACACACATTCAGACTTACAGTGTCTGTGTGATGTTTTGATATCTGTATAGACTGTGAAGTGACTGCCATAATCAAATTAATTAACATCTATCATTTCACATAGTTTTTATGTTTTCTGATGAAAGCATTTAAAATCTACTTCAAGTGTACATGATGATTAACTATAGTCACCATAGTGTATAAGAGATCCTCAGAACTTATTCATCCATCTAACCAAAACTGTTCCCTTTTATCAGCATCTTCCCATTCTCCCCCTGCTGATCCCCACAGGCCCTGATAACCAACACTTTCCTCTCTGCTCTTCAGAGTTGGACTTGTCCCCTTGTAAGGAAAATCATGTAGTGTTTGATTTCTTGTGTGATTTATGTGTTTGTGTTTAAAATACACATGTGATGATGGCACACACCTGCAATCCCAATGGCTTGGGAGGCTGAGGCAAGAGGATCACAAGCTCCAGGCCAGCCTCTGCAGCTTAGCTAGGCCCTAAGCAACTTAGGGAGACTCTGTCTCAAAGTAAAAATCAGAAAGGGCTGGAGATGTAGCTCAGTGTTAAGTGCTTCTGAGATCCACAGTACCAAAAAAAAATGTGTGTGTGTGTGTGTGTGTGTGTGTGTGTGAGAGAGAGAGAGAGAGAGAGAGAGAGATGGCTATATTAATTTACGTTCCCATCAGCAGCAGTGTGCAGGTGTTTCTTTTTCTCTGTATCCTTATCAGCACTTATCTTCCCTTTCTGATAATAACCATTCTAACAGGTATCAGGTGATAATTCCTTATGTTTTTAATTCCATTTCTCTATGCTTAGTAATGTGGAGTATGATTACATACACCTATTGGCTACTTTTTATCTTTTTTTGAGAGATGTCTATTCAGATCCTTGGCCCACTTTTTAATGTGTGTTTTCTTGCTATTGTGTTGAGTTCCTTATATATTTTGGATATAAAACCCTTATCAGATGTGTGGTTTGAAAAACTGGCCAGGTCGTGAGGGTGTAATCAGTGTGCTCCGCCATTGCAGCAACCCTGATCTCCGGAGAACTGAGCCAGTCTTGGAGAGCCCTTTGCAGAGGACCAGCAGTGGCAGTTCCTCCAGCTCCAGCACCCCTAGTTCCCAGCCCAGCTCCCAAGGAGGCTCCCAGCCTGGATCACAAGCAGGGTCCAGTGAACGCAACAGAGTTCGAGGTAAAGCATTTTTTACCTTTCCCCAGTGACTCTGCCTGTGGAGGAAAGCCATGGGTGGAAAGAGGGGTCACTTCTAGATTCTGGTCTTCGTGTGGTCACCACTGTGTGACCCTGAATGACTCCTTAGCTGCTCTCAGTCTCAGTCTTCTACAGGAACTGGGCCACCATCCTTAATTGTGTGGACAAAATTCTTGCTAATCTCAGGTACCAGTGATTTCCAGGGATACCACCAAATAGAGGTCTTATTTAAAAATAGTTACTTACTAGTCACCTGAATGTCCATTTTCATTTGATTGCTTTTAGAATTTTATGTACCTCCAAATGTCCTGTTCCCAATGTGCCAATCATCCCTTTTAGAATTCTGAACATAGTTCAAAATTCTAGGTATTTCTCAAAATGAAATTCAACAAAGACTAACATTTAGAATAAATGCACTTGAGGGAAGAAATAAAATTTCTGACTTGAAAAAAAGCATATATTTGACTTTTCTGGTTATTAGAAAGGCGAAAATTAGTCTAAGTGTATAATGCAAATCATTCATCACTGTTTACTTTTCATTAATGGAGAATCCTATGAAAACCATTAATATTATACATGTAATTCTATGTAATAATACCTGTTTTTAGCTAGTCAGAATTCACTCTGGATCACCTTCTGCAAAAGGTAATCTTGCTTTCAAGTGATATAAACCAGGACTTTTGAAGTGCATTTAGTAAATATTAATATACTTATAAATTATTCTGTCCAATGAGAACCACTTCTTCTTTATTCTCTCTTGGCCTCTTCAATGGGGACAACTATAGCTTATGTCCCAGTATCCCTGTCAGGTGGTACATAAGTGAAACCACCATGTGCCCTTTCTGAAAAGCTTAGTGTCTAACACGTGATGTCCATGTCTGCAACGTGGACTGGCCCACGATGGAATGCCTGTCTGCATTCTCTGACTTCTGTGGCACATCCCAGAGATATGTATGTCTTTGTGTCTGTACACAGATTTTCACAACTTAGAAAAGTCCGTTCCCTTTTATTCATAAACAACTTAATTGGAGCACATATTAAAAAAAACCAAAATTATATGTGTGTGTGTGTATATATATATATATACATATATATATACACACATACATATGTAAATGTATATAATTCTAATTCTCTGACCTAGAGGAGGTTTTTTATTCTTTCCTTCAGTTCCCAGTTCTGGGTTAAAAGTGTTCCTGTATCCCTGGTATGCCCTGCCTCAGAAAGATCACTTTAAAAGAAAACAAAATATCTCTCCTACCCTGGACTGTGTCTTTTCTACCTTTAAGTCCATAAACTAGAGAAAGGTTGTTCACTCCATAGCTGCAGGGAGCCTCCCCCACCCTTACCTCATATTATGGAGTCCTTCCCTTTATCACAACACTTTCCTGCCCCCACCTCATTCTTTCTTCCTCAAAGATCCCAGACCACTCCCACTCCTGTTTAAAAATTATTCCAAATAAGGGTGTGTTTTTTTCCTATGAAATTCCATCCTAATGAGTAAGTAGTAAAAGGAGAAACCAGGTATATAGAACCTTAACTTGGAAGCAGGTTTAGCATAGTGACGGAGAACAGAATTTTCAGAACTCAGAAAGAATCCCCACTTAACCTATAATAGCATCATGACTTCAGGCCAGTTATGTCATCTTTCTAAGTCTGCATTCAACTGTAAAATAGGAAAATAGTGCCACACCACTAGATTGGAGCAAGGATTAAATGAGATAATTGACACAGGAAGCATCGAGCCCTGTAGCTGACCCACAGTGCATGCTCTGTTTGTGGTGGTGGTGGTGGTGTGCTTGCTGCAGTTTTTCTTATTACTCCCAACTTCTAGGTTACAAGTGTAAATGTGTCTGCCTAATTTTGTTTGCCTGAACATTTATTACTTTTCCACGGAGGTGCTTGAGGATTTGCCTAAGTGAATGACGTGTCTATCCAGTAGTCCTAAGGGGGATGACGCTCGAGGATGACTCACCTGGAACATGAGTCAGCACTTCTTGATGGTCCTGTCTCTCTTGACCCTGTTTTTCCTCTAGCCAACAGTAAGTCGGAAGGATCACCTGTGCTCCCCCATGAGCCCTCCAAGGTGAAACCAGAAGAATCCAGGGACATTACCCGGCCCAGTCGACCAGCTGTGAGTGCTCTCCTCTATAAGAGTTTTACACTCTTTTAATTTACTGGAAGACCCTCAAGATAAAGTAGTTGGTGATACATTCATGACGATAACAAAAGTTGAGATTAATAAAAAGAACGGATGCTGGGAGCATCCCAAGGGAAATGATACCTGATTAGAAAAGAACTGAGCAGATCTTGGGCGGCTTCCTCTGCCTTGGAATGTTTTGCTGATCGTCAGTGCTCCTTTAGAGAGTAAAGCAGCAAGAGAAATAACTCACATCTTTCCATAATTTCTGTTCAGCAACTTTGGCAAAAGATGTTGAACAAGCAGTTAAGGATGCTGGAGCCTTTGCTATGGATTTCTCTTACCTCTTCAGCTCTTTCCCATATTGTTTTCCATATGAATTAGCATTGCAGTTTTTCTGCTACTTTTCATCACTTCAGGAGCTGTCTTTTATGGACCCAAACTTGATAAGCATGGTGTGAACAGAGGCCTGACAACTTGAAACTCAGCATCATTTGCTGGACCCCACGTGGCCTTACCAAAAGAAATAAGAACATGCTGGCTGAAATTTTAAAGTGGAAAATTAATTTGGGAGGAGTTACTATCCACCTAATTTATTTCAATTTTCTGAGACTCTTTTCTACAAAATGAGTGTAATGCCTTTTTGGTTTATTGTAGGTTTGTTTTTTTTTTAAATGTCTTAAAGTGAGGAAGTATACTGAATAATAATGAAAGAAATTTGCATCATTCTGGGTTGAACTTCTCTTTGCCCTTTTGTCTTTAGGAGTTTTGTTCTAATGATTGCAATTCTCTGTCTAACCTGCTTCCTTTCTTCTGGCTTTTCCCCTTCTATGGATTCTTCTGGATTGGGTCCCTCTTATCTCAGAGCTATAAGAAAGCTATAGATGAGGTTAGTATTACCTTTTCTTGGTCATGCTTTCACAGAATATAAATATTAAATTGATTTCCTGATGTTGGCATTCAGAAGAGGCCGGTGGGGGGAATCCACAATTTCAAAATCTGGTATCTACTGGGAGGAGAGCCCCTTCGATAGAAAGCAGCCTCAGACCCTCATCCTTCCCCATGTACAGTTTAGAGCCCACTCCTCTAAGCAAAAATGTCACCTTTCCAGTTTTCCAGCTGGCTAATAACAAGTGTCAGTGCTTTATTAATGGCACAGTTTCTCCTTCCAGTACCTTCCAATAGTGAACCTGTACTCATCAGCCTTGCTAGGAGATGGCTCTCAGCGGTTTTATTAACAAAGAAAAGAGATATCATTCCAGGGCACTCCAAATTTATAGTGTGTGATTTGTGAACAAGGAGTTACTGGGTATTGTTAGATTAATTCTGTGGGACATTAACAAGAGCATCAGCAGCAACATCAACTTTAGTTAATGAATCCTGGTGAGTTAAGTGACTTTATTTCCTTATCTGTGGAGACATTTTTCCATTAGAGAAGTATATGGCTTTGCCAATGGGAGGTAGCTTGCTAAGAAGGATGACTGCCTTACTGCTATTTGTCAGGCCTGCATGAATCCAGCATAGTGGGATTTCCTTCCAGAGCCAGGCCTTGCAGAGTCCTCAGTGCATGGAATCTAAAATCTACCGTTATGGCTTTAAAGCTGTCCCTCTGCTGAGCACTATTTTTGTGAAATTATATGGAAAAAGCACTGGCTTGGGGGATCAGCAAGCTGCATTTAAATCTTGATTCCCCCAGTAAACAGCTAGCTAGTATGAGTCTCATAACCTCTCTGGGCCAGAGTTTTTTCACGTGTAAAATGGGGATAAAAGCAATTGCCTGGCCTTACGAGATTGTTTAGATCACTCAAGGTCATGTGTGTAGAAGTATTTTGTGATGCACAAAGCTCTGTGGAAAACCAAGAGGTTATCTTGATTGTTAGGTTTGGGCCTGAGGCATAGAGCTGGTCTCCAGTGGGAAAAGCACATTTCCATGCATCTGGTCTTTACCAAAGAGTGGGCTCTCTCACCATTCAGTGATTTAGAAAGTTACCCTAGCTAAAGGATTATTGTTTATAAAGGAATGGGCCTCTGCATGTCTACCATGTGGGGATGGTATTTATGGAGAGGGAAGAGGGAAATGTTCTTAATTGCTCTCTGCCGAGACCTTCCCCGTTCCTTTCCCTTACATGGTGAGAAGAATGAGGGATTGTGGCAACCTTTATCAGTTTTCTCCCAGAACAGGTGAAGAAAGAGAATTATTTTCTGATGCCATAGTTACCAGTAAAATGGTTGAGTATGTACACAATTCAAAGGGAATTTCATGAGACCTGAAACTGGCCCAGGGGTGGCTCTCATGAGGGACGGGGATCTAGTGGATTTCACCTGGTTAACCCTGGAGACTTTAGACTTTCCAAATTTGCTTCTTTTACTTGGGTATATTCCACCACACTGGACAGAGATAAGACGAGGAACTAAGGTGATGTGAACCATACACCAACATCTCTGGGACCATGTGTAGCTAGAAAAAGCCCCTGGGTGGCCCTGACACTCCCACCTCTTGGGTATTATTGATCCAAAGAACCAATAATACTGGATTACTTGGCTCGCCCTAACCCAGTTGTTCTCAGCCAAGGATGATTCCTCCACTCTACCACCCGTAGGAGACAGAACAGGCTGTCACCTTGAGGTGGGAAGAAGCTGTGCTGCCGGATAGAGCAGAGGGATGCTACTAAACATCGATGGTGCACAAGAGAACTTCCCACAGTAAAGAATTTTCTCGCCCAAAATGTCAATAGTGCCACAGTTGTGAAACCTAGGACTTAACCTAAGCTTAAACCTTCCTTCCTGCTCCAGTCATAGGTTTCCATGACTTCCCTCTCAGTGACCGTTCTGCCATTTAGATAACTGAGGGTTAAGATGAAAAGTCTGAAACTCTTTTTTGAGAGCTTGTTGCTTTTTAGCGCTAATTTAATTGTTTAATTTTTCATAAAAGTCAGTCTGGGAAGTCCCCATTAATTTTGCATTACTTTCTCATAGAATATGAGATTTTATAGCCATAGTCTGTGCTCACTTAATATAGCCTTTGACAATAAATACTTTTTACTTTAGCACAATCATATATGTGACATGTGGATTATTTGCATAAGCAAATACTGGCTTTGCCACCATTTTTTCATTAGTAGATAGGAATCTGAAAAACTCCCAAGCACATTCTTAAATGGGGTAGAACTTGAGCAATAACTAATGGTCTAAACACTTTTCCCTTCATATGAATATACTGAAATTAAGTGACTTGACCAGTATCATATCTTTTGATTTCCTAAATAGGAAGCAACTTATTTTAATACATAAGGAAAAGACCAGCTTCAATTCTTAACAGTTAATAGTTAAAGCAGTTGAACTAAAATTTGAATAAGCTATATTATTTCCAAAAAGAGGCCTAAAAGAGCCCCTTTTTAGGCAAGATGTTCATAACTGTCAGATTAAATAAAGTCATGAGAATGAAAAAATATATCAGATTGAATCTAAAAAGTGTTACATCCAGGAAGCCTCTTAACTGTCTTCATGTTCACTCTATAGTCAAAAAAACTCTTAACCCTTTTGCCATATTTCTTTTTTAGTTATACATTCTCAACTATTTTCTTGCTAAATAGTACTTTCATTTCCCCTTTTTTAATACTTTTTTAGCTTCAGGCTTGACACAGCCATGCAATAAATTACCAGAAAGTCTCATTATAAGAAGAAAATTGCTATCGTCAGAGAATAAAATGTATGAAAATGGATCTGAACCCAGTGGTGTCGATTTTAGATCATGTCTATTTTCTAGAACTTTGTTATTGTACATTTTCCCATAGTAGATGGTAAGAGACAAAATGTCAGCTGAACACACAGGCTATTGGTGTGGAGGATTAATTATCTTTGACTAGGGGTATTACTTTTGAGTTACTCATTAATGTTACTCTGAAATTTTCACCTATGCCTCATCCTCCAAGCTGTTACCAATTAAACTTAAAAGGAATTTGCAATTATTCCTAATGTTTTAGGAAGGAGATTTTTAATAACAGAAACAAAACAAATTGTGATTAAAAGCGAAATTATAAAGCAGGTCAGAACTTTAAAGTGGTTCTAAATAACAGTGTTTAGGAAGATGTGGGTCATTTTAACAAGTCAAAGTTTCTTGAAATCAATGGGCGATGGACTAGCGAAATATTTCTAAATAATTTTGATTTTTCTAAAATCTCTTTTGTTGTGTTTCGAGGTGTCAAAGATAAGGAAAACCAGGCCCTGGGGGAGAATGTGTCATTAATTTAAATAAGTCATAGCTGATAGTATATATTTTACTCAGAATTATTGATAATCAAAATAAACTCTTTTAAACCATATTCTCTCTTTAAATTATAATAAAATGTAGTTTTAATGACAACATTTTAAATACTAGTTATGTTCTTTGATGAGACTTAACAAGGTCTTAACATACTAAAGTCAGAACACAAATCAAATTTGTTTTTATCTTACTGGTTTGGGAGATTTTAATATGCTTTTCCTTTCATGGCCTTAAAAGATATCTAGACACTATGTTCCCATTGTGCTCAAGTATAGCATACTCTTCACTTTCTTTTCCATTTGATGAAAATAGGCATTAGCAACTATCAAGCAGAAATAAATAAAAAGCCAAAACATACATATGAGCTTTTCCTATTTGGGCTCATTGCTGGAGAAACATGAAATAAATTTGCATAAAATTCTATGTGCGTGGTAGCTTCCCTCTTCCTTAATAGTATGCATTTTATTTAAACACCATTGAGCCTTTTAAATACAAGTCTCCTTTCACTTTCTTAAATGGGGTAAATATAAGTGCTGAGACTGAGGCTATTTTGTTTGAGCGAGTGTGCATGTATAAAAAAGCCCTGGCAAGGCTGTTTGGGTACACAATGCAGAGTTAGACATTGCAGAAGCTTCCCTTTTCCAGGGGCTCCCATTCAGGGCTCCAGTTTGATTTCAGGACAAATTTTAAAGTCATCGTTGCTTCCCCTTCGATGTTTATGAACTTAGAAAGATATGGCTCTTCCACTTAACACCTTGAACTTCTTAAATTTCAACTGAAACACCTGAAGTGTTTCCTCCCCTAGTCTTACCCAAAATAGTCATGCCTGGCATGTAGGTAGCAATAGAGAAATAGGCTGGTTTGTGGTCTTCTCAAAATAAAATCATCATTATTCTTCATATATGGTTATCACAGTTTATCTTCTAACCAACTGAGATAGATTAATGTCATTTAGGTCACCTAGATTGCTCTAATCCTACATCAGGTGAATTGAACAAATACATTTCTGGAATGAAATAAAGAGAGAATATGGCCATAAGAAAATTGTAGGATTTAGCGTTTTTCAATGAGTTTCTTTCTCCCTAATCCCCTGTCTCTCACTGAATGCTCTGATTCCCACATGGGTCACTAAATAGGGAGAAATGGTAAGACTGATGTCAAATTGCTTTTTCCTCATTTGCATGCTGTGTGCCATGGGCAGTTTAACCCATGCAAATTAGAGCGGCCATGCTTCTGCAGAACTGCTTCCCTCTGCATTGCTCTGATGGCATGCCAGATAAAAGGTAGTCAGATATCCAGCACACTGCCTGCAACATGCCTGGTGATTAAATCCCACATCATCACATCCATAAGGCTAAAGGTTTCATCATACTCATGGAAAACTGAAAAATTATCTCTTCCTTTTGGTGTTTGCACATCCATTTCAGTGTTCTTTGCCAGGGTTCTGCCAGGTGACTGGAATTTAAAACTTGAGACATTGAAACACCTATCATTTTGGAAGAGAACTCCTTTTTTTTTTTTTTCTTTTTCCTCTTGTTTAACTCAGCTCTGTGGCTATCAATTTTGGTGGCACTGGGCTTTGGGGTGGGCCATCATTTGATGTGGCGCCTCTGCTCTCCAGGGAATGATCACACACCAAATGAACCTTGGGAATTGCTCTGTTCTATGACTGATGCTAGATTTTGGTCCAGCGGTGATTATAAGAAAGGGAAGGCCATCACTGTGGCTTGGGCAGGAGTCCCAGCATACTGGGGAACCATTTTTAATCCCATGTATTTTTCCATTAATTCTGAGGGTGACCAACTTCACCTCCTCAAAATAAAATGAGAACACAATTTTGTGTATATGTGTATGCTCATAATGTGGCATACACATACATGTACACATCTATTCAAACTGGTCAGTCTCAGTCTAGCTATTGGTTTTGAACAAAGTTTAAAGTGGTTTCATCTTTCTTTTCTAGCTTCTACACGTCACAAACATCGTTTTCTTAGTTCCATGCAGTAACTATGTTTGTCACAGTTCTCTATAGAGCTTTTTTTTTTTTACCCCTCTTGTTGCTTAAGCTGGAGCACTGACTTGCTGAGAGATGTGGCTTTGGTTGTATCTAAAATTCATACACTGAACAAACTTTCTTTTGTAGGATCTGACGGCATTGGCCAAAGAATTAAGGGAACTCCGGATTGAAGAAACAAACCGTCCACTAAAGAAGGTGACCGATTATTCCTCCTCCAGTGAGGAGTCAGAGAGTAGTGAAGAAGAGGAGGAAGATGGAGAGAGTGAGACCCACGATGGGACAGTGGCTGTCAGCGACATACCCAGACTGATGTAAGAGGACTTTGGGTTTTTGAGATGGGGTCCTTGCTGTGTTTTCCAGGCTGGCCTGAACTTCTGGGCTCAAGAGATTTTCCTTACTCAGCCTCCCAAGTAATTGGGACTACCAGTGTGCATCACCATGCCCAGCCCTAGACTACTTGTTAAGTGTAGATCAGAAGGAGACTAGGTCTCCAAAGCTAAAGGACAAGAAATATGAACTAAATATAAATTTTTTATGGATCACTGGTAAGGTGAATTGATTTGGGGTTTTGGGTTCTTATTAGAACATAATTCTATAGTTAATCTGTCTCCATAGACATAATCATTTAGAATATGTTCATTTCTAGAACTGTGTATACAGGGGCTGGGGTGGCTCAGTGACAGAGTGCTTGTGTAGCATATGTGAGGCACTGGGTTTGATCCTCAATACCACATATGAATAAAGTAAACGAAGGTCCATCAACAACTAAAAAGCAAAGAACTGTCTTTACATTACCTTTCCATTGTGGTAAGAAGATAACATGTTCTTTTTGGTAATATATTCCTTTTGGTGAATTTTTTCTTTTTCCTTTTTTTTTTTTTTCCCTATTTTTTACTGTTTTTATCATTGGAGTGAATCCTAGGGGAATACCCCCATCCTCTGTTGCTTCCCCATCTCCTTTTTCAGATACACACAAGGTTCATTGCCCTGGTTTACCAGAAATTTGATAGAATGCACTGCTGAGTTTTCCAGCTTCACTTTTCCCTTCCAGTACTTTGACTTACTTACTAATATTAATCATCAGACCACACTCACTCTGTATTGAGAAGATGCCTTATGGTCACAAATTATTGTCCTGTTTGAGAGGGATGAGACACAGGTCTGGTTAGTCTGCAGGAAATGCCATCCATTGATTCACTGTTGTTATATACAAGCAATTCTAAGAGGCAAATCCAGTTATCATTGCTGAAAATCCATGCTTGGTATTTTACTGTTAATTACCCAGTTATTGACAACCATAAATATGCTAAAATATGACATTTTAAAACAAGTTGTATTAAATTGTATTTTTTTAAAACAGCAAACAAAATTGTTCTAGAGGCAAAATCACTATTCCAGAAAATTTGTGCCAAACAGGCTGGCCCTTTTGGTTTTTATCTTGATTCAGCATTAATTCTTCTGACAGATGTTCAGAATTCCCTTTAAGCACTGAGCATACAACTATCAGGATGAGAGTGGACTATGAAATTAAAAGATCGCTGAAATTCCCAGTCTGTTAGACACCATGCTGAAAGCTTTGAGACTCTTGAGAAGTACATACTTGTTTTTGGCCTTCCAGAAGTTTATATTCCAGTTGGACAGAGACCAAATTACACATGGAAAACTGCAGGCTAATATAAACATTTAGAGGAACAACCAGAGACAGTTTATGAAGAAATGCTAAATAACATTTGGTTTTAAACCTTCCCCGACCCCATCATGTTTTGCAAAGTTATGAATAGTGTTTACCCTCCTCCCTGTAAAGGCAGATCTGGACCTCCGCTCCACCCCAACAGCAGAACACCCACCTTTGTACAATTCCCCATTTAGACCACAGTGCTCTTCTCTTCTGCTGTCTGGCATTCTCCTGTCCCTTTAGAAGTCACCGACTCACAGCCCAGATTGTGGAAGTAGAACCCATACACTCTACTGAGCTGCCACTGCATCTCATGTGTATTTCTGCATTTTCTTTGTTTTGTTTTTTCTTTTTTTCTTTGTTTTTTGTACTGGGGATTGAACCCAAGGGTGCTTATCCACTGAGCCACATCTTCAGCCCTTTTTAAAATTTTTATTTTGAGACAGGGTCTCTCTAAGTTGCTTAGGGCTTGCTAAGGCTGCAGCTGGCTTCAAACATATGATCCTGCAGCCTCCAGAGCTGCTGGGATTACAGCATGCACCACTGCGATCCCTGCATTTTCTTATAATGCCTGGTAATCAGGATTATGTATTGTGTGCTTTTCTCCTCGCTGGGCCGTGAGATCCCTGAGGCTGTGGATAACATCTTATCCATCTCTCCACTCTGAACACCTTGAATGTTGTCTGGAACAGAGTGGGTCACCAGTGACTATAAATTGTTTTTAATCACACCGAATTGAATTTGCGGGTGTTGACTTCAAAGAATTTATAGCCTAGTCCCAACCAAAGACATGTGTAACCAACTGTCTGCAGTAGAAAGAACATGGGATAGTGTTAGAATTCTAGGCAGGGAGAAGAGTTGAAGTAAAAAGCACAGAAGGTTGAGTTTGGTGGAAAGGGATGCAGAGTTGTGGGGGAGGGACTCTGGACTCGGGAAACCAAACCAAGAAGTGCACTTTATCACGTAGCCTTTAGGAACCAGTATGGTATCTTGAACTGGGGAGTGACATGATTCACTCTATGTTTTTGAGGGAGTTTATTTCAGCAAGATAATTTGGGCGGGGGGAACAGATGAGATGCTAGTAAAGCAATCCAGAGGATCAAGTACCATGATTCAAGTAAGAAATAATAGACTGAAGCTACCATGGAATGCTTATAGTGAAAGCAAGACTTCACACTGTTCTTGAAGAATTGAAAAATTTTAGATAGATTCAAATGACCATCCATAAAAGAACATTCAAAATATTATCTATGTATATATGAGATATACTTGGGGGGAAAGCATACAAACATACATGTGTGTTTACTCCAATCTTGTCAATATGTGTTTCATTTGTTGTTTTTTTTTTTTTTTTTTTTTTTTTGGTACTGGGGATTGAACTCAGGGTCATTCAACCACTGAGCCACATCCCCAGCCCTATTTTTTGTATTTTATTTAGAGACAGGGTCTCACTGAGTTGCTTTGCACCTCACCATTGCTGAGGCTAGTTTTGAACTCACTATCCTCCTATCTCAGCCTCCAGAGCCACTGGGATTACAGGCATGCAACACCACGCCTGGCTGGATGGATTTTATATACATAAAATGGATGAGGTCTCTTCCTCCCCAGAATAATAGTTATATGCCTACAAAATTTCATGCTATTAAAAATCCATTATGAAACAGTTACTTCTTTAAAATAGAATATTTTGAGACTACAGTGCTTTTTCTGCACATTCTTATTACTTTTCTTTTGTTAAGAGAAACCTTTATATTTTGTGCTCTATATTTTTAGAGCAGAAAATAAGAATATATTATAACACAGTTCACTCCCAGGGAGTATACACAAAAGAGCTTCTCAGAAATGGAGCCCTCAGCCTTTCAGACAAACAACTGTATATTCCAGTGTTTAACTGTATGGTTTTCTGTGAACGTATTTATTGTATAAGACATTACCTGTAGGAGAACACAAAAATGAGTTTATGTTCCCTAATTGACCAAGTGCACTATGTCGCAATGCCTCATGTATAGAAAAATGATGAGTGGAGGGAAATACACCAAAATTATGAAATGATCATTTCTGGAATTTACAGTTACAAGCGACTTTAATTTTATGTATATCCCCAATTTTGTGATGGGCATGTACTTCTTGTATAATCAGGAAAAGAGAAAAGTTTCATAGAATAGGAAAGACATAGAAGGAAAGACACACAAGTTGATTGGCATCGTATCCAGCCAGCCACAGAGCATCCTTTTCTGTTAGTGTCTTTCTAAGGTACCAGCACGTTTCTGAACTGTACGTGTGATCATTAGGATCATCTACTGTTAGCACAGTTGGTGAATTTCATGGTCAATGCCAAATGGACAAAGAAAACCACATGTATTTGTTTCCCTTCCTTTCCATTCTCACTAAAGAGCCAAGCCCCCATGGCCTGCCCCCGGACTACTGAAGTGTTCCCCTTGCCCTAAGTCCTCTGTCCTCCCAAGCCCTTGTTCAGGGAGTGGCCTGGTTAATATTGCAGAAAGATGACTGGTCACGTCTCACCCAATTCCTTGCAGCCCTTTATATTCCTGTGGTCTGTGATCACCCCTAGCATGCTCCAGCCAAACTGAACCTTCATCAGCCCTGCAAAGACCTTGCCTGGTCGCACGAGGGATCATCCCTCCCTCTGTCCTTTCTCCTCTTAACGTCCTGCCTTTTATTTGAGTGTATTTGTGATCCTCTGTGCTCTTGTGGATACTTACCCCTACAGTTTCAGGAACCATATTTTGTTCAGCTTTTATATCCACTACTGAGTGCCAAACCAAGGCCCTTTTCATACAGCAGGTGCTCAGTAACCATGTATTGAATTGAATTAAATCAATACCTCCAGGAACATTTTGACAAATCCAATTAGAGGAAATTATTGTTCTAAACCTGCAGCCTAATTACAGTAAATTTCCTGTAGTTTTCCTTCAAATCAGTGGAGGTTTTTTGTTTTGTTTGTTTTGATTTGATTTAATTTTTCACTTTTTTTTTTTTTACAGTCTTTATAGGATTTTGGACAACAAGTATTTCCTCTCCAATCTCTATATTGGAAAAATCATTTTCAGAACAAAGGATTATCTTAACTATAAAATGTTACAGCTGTTTTAGCTTTACTGGAGTTTTAAAAATTGCCTTTTCCCCCTATTCTTTTATTTTCAATAAACTTCATATTTTAAAATAATTGTAGATTTACAGAAAAATTGAGGAGGTAGTACAAAGAGCTGCTCTATATTTCCCACCATTTTCTCCCTACAGTTTCCTCTATTGTTTGCACTTACTTTAGTTTGGCACAAATGTTGTAAGTAGTGAGCCAGTTCTGATGGGTCATTATTAACTAAAGGCCATGGTTTATGCAGGTTTTCTTACTTTTTACCATAATGTTCTTTTTTCCTGCCACAATCCCATCCAGGCTACCATGTTACATTTAGTTACTTTATCTCCTTAGATTCTTCCTGGCTGTGTCTGTTTCTCAGAATGTCATTTTTTTATGACCTTGGCCCTTGGTTGAGGAATCCTGTTGAGAGATATTTTAGGATGCCTCTCTATTGGAATTTCCAAGGTTACTTGGATCAATTGCCTTCCCATCTCTGTCCCTCCTCACTGAAGTTGTTTATTCCTTTGTGATATAGTTAGATTCTCTTGTCACAGGTTACATTTTCCCTGGGCTCTTCCAACATCCTCACCAATCTTTTAAAATTTATATACATTAAGGCTCACTCTATGTGCTTTAAGGCTCTGTACCATATCTAAATAGATTTTTTGTTCTCCTATAATATCTACCTACTTATAAAAATTACTCTTATACATCTCAGTGAACCAGTGCCAAAATTACTTTCTAAGTTATAAAATGGCAAAACTTACCATTATCATTTAGGACATTTAAACCTGCTATTAATTATCCTTTTAGTTAATAATTCATCAATTTGCAGAAGGGATACATTTTGACAATACGCTTGAATGAGATCTCTACTAGGAGCATTAAACAAAGCCTTTGACCCAAGGCCTTCAGTGATGTAATACACCAGTGTTGTCATGAAGAGGCCAACATTAAAGAGATCTGATTGTTGCAGGAGGGAGGACTTGGCTCAGTGGTAGAGGAGCACCAAGGACAGTGTGCAAGCAGAGTGGAGACTGCCTGAACCACCATCCCCAGCTGGGATAGGTTTGGGGTTACCTGAGCTGCAGCATAAAGGATGAGTTAGCCCAGGGAAGGCAGAGGAAAGAAAAGAACCTTCCAAGGAGAGAGGATAGAGTAAACAGATCTAGGGTTTCATAGTATAATGTGTATAGGAAACTACTATAAATTAGAGTTTTTGGGATTAGAAGTAGGGGCAGGATTTTATTTAAAAATAAGGTTAGAGAGATAAGAAGGACCAGATAATAGAAATCCTTTAAGCCAGAGCAAGGAACTTTGAGTTTATCCCATGGTTCATGGGGAGCCACTGAAGGTTGAAAGCAGAAAAATCATATGGTCAAATATGTGTTTGCAAGAGCTCACTTGTGCAGCTGTGTGGAATGACGGGACAAGACTGGGGGGACAGGACTAGAGATGGGGGGACCCGCAGGAAGACTGTTGTTCAGGTAATAGAGGAAACTGACCTCACTGGGACCTAGGACAGAAAATATTTGGGACATGTTTAGGAGGTAGATAGGAATGGTCTAGACTGAATGTGAGGAGTGGATGAGAGAAAGGAGTCCAGAATGGCTTGGAGTTTCTAGCATGGTAAGTAGATAGCTTGCAGCAGCCCTCACTGAGATCACTAATACAGGAGGGAGATGATGATGTCAGATGCCACCCAGGTAGAAATATCCAACAGGAAGTTGAATGAATAAGTTACTGAGTAAAGAGATTAGATGTATTTATTTAGGATTATTCAATAAATGGGTGATTGTAAAGGTCATAGATAAGATCATGCCAAAAGGTTATGCAGGGTGAAGCAGAAACCTAAGGACCCTGCTCACACTCAAGAAGAGCCTGTGAAGGAAATAGGTAGGAAACAAGAGCAATCAAAGGAAAACCAGAGAAAGGTCATGTTACAAAGCCAGGGGAGCAAGAAGGACAGAGGGGAATGATCAACAATTGAGCCAGGCATGGTGGCACACACCTATAATCACAGCTACTCAGGAGGCTGCAGCTGGAGAATCACAAGCTCAAGGCCAGTCTCAGCAACTTAGGACAACCCTGTCTCAGGAAAAAAAAAAAAAAAAAGAAAAAAGAAAAAAAGAATAGAAAGAGCTGGTATGTAGCTCAGGGGTAGAGCTCTCCTGGATTCTATCCTCAGTACTAAAAAAAAAAAAAGTCCCGGGGAAATAATAGCCTCAGTAGAAACATTCAACAAAAGTTAAAGCACACACTGTAGAACTTGCTATTGACTAATAATTGACCCACAAATCAAATCTCTCAGTAAAATTTAAACCTTCAGAACAGATCCAGATAAATTGGACTTGGTAGAAGTACTGACCAACAGAAATCTTTGAAAGAGGATATGGACAAAAAGATTATTGTATTAAATCTTTGCTATAAAGTTATGTGGAAGAGAATTGAACCAGTGGTAATTTTAGTAGTGATAAAAATGCAAAAAAACGGGAGGAGTGTAACTAAAATATGTGGAAAATTAATTGAGGAATTACCCTGCTGGAATTAGCTCTAAAAATACTTCTTGCATGAAATTCATCTGTATTTACGTATTTCTGATTAAAATGTTTAGATAGAATCAGAACATTATCTGGGTAGTAAAATAAGTGGAGCCAAAATACCCTCGACCTTCGGACTTCCTGGGATGGTCTATGGCAGTGAAACACCTGACTGCTCAGTGTCAGTTGGCGAGCCACCAGATCCACCCCAGCCCCTGACAGTGGCTAAGGGTACCTGACTGACTCCTTGCCTGGAAGGCCCTTGATAAATACTTCATTTATTGATTTATTGGCTTTATACCATCTTGTCTCAAAGAAAAATTTAAGATAGCTAAAGAAAAGGATAAAGATAAAATTAAATTTCAAATAAGTGAGCAAAGAAATCATAGTTTTGAGAACTAGTCTGATTTACCAGTCTATCAATATACCAGGAATTATTACAATACCTTTTTTTCTGGGTCTCTGGGTTAATAGCTCCCTTCTGGGACTGAAATATTGAAAATGAAAATACTTCTTTGAAATTTCTTCCCAAATACATCAGTCCCAGCCTACATTTAGGTGCATTCAATCTACTGCTCCAGCCTAGTGATTTTCCAAGGGAATGTCTTGCTATATATTTTCTTGTCTGGACTCACCCTCTCTCTCATCTTTTTGCCTCTTTTCAATGAAAATCTTTGAAATATGTCTGCTTTGCCCCGGAGATGGCATAAATCTGGCATGTTTCTTGCTTCTTAGAGTGAATATTTCATCAGGTTCTTGGAATTTCATCCCAGAGGCCATGGATATTTTTCAAATAAGAAACAATTAAAATTGAACAATGAAATGATAAAAGGTGCCATTAATACACCTGGGAGAAATAAGCCTTGATCCCTTTCCTGTTTTTTAAATACCCATTTTTAAAAAGAAGCAGATGTAAAAAGAGAACAAAAAGTATAGTGTCGAAAACTGAAACCTGAAACCACCTCACCTGCTAGGTTCTGGGTTTCTGGAGCTCCTGAATCAGAGGATTTCTGTGTCCTGCAAATGGGGCACTTTGCAGATTTCTGAAGTCCAGGTGAAGCTCCTGTGGCAGTCAGTCATTCCTTGATGAGCCCTGGCACAGTGCTCTGTGCCTCAGGACACACAGGAAACTCAGTCTGCACCCCCACAGAGCCTGTCCACATACTGTGAGCTTCTTCCATTGTATCTTAAACACAAGAGCAAGAAAAAGTAAAATAAAATAAATATATCACAGTGTGGATCAAATAAAGAAGTTTTAAGAAGTGCTAAATACTGTTTGAGTTAAGCCATCTTAGTTCTTGGCTGCCCCCAATGAATCAGTGTTCTTAATTGATCTTTTTGTTAATAAATAGCATAAAATCCATTTATCTTATAATAACTTTATGTGTTTCTACTATGTGCTGTATGCTGGATCCGGGGTATGTAATGATGAGCAAAGAGATAAGAACTGCCTCACAAATGTGTATTTTAATGAGAGAGGGGGAGAAAATGAACAGAGAGTCAGATAAAGAATTGCACATTGCTATGGAAACTATTAAAGAAAAGGAGAGAAAACAGAGGGGCCTGTGGATGAGAGACAGAGATGACTTAGGCTTCTCAGGAGAAATATCATTTAAGATGAAATCAGATGAATGAAAGGGAGTCAGCCAAGTGCCAGGGTGGGAAGAGCTTTCCAGGCAGTGGAAACAGCACATGTGAAAGCAGGTCAGGGTGTCTGCTGGTCAAAGATGGAGGTGGAAGTGGGGAGAGATCATGGACAGTCCAGTAGACCGCAAAGCCAACTGCAGCATATTTTCCATGGACAGCGGAAGAAGCCCATTCTGGCCACTGGGTGGAGAATAGGAGGAGATGCTTCAGATACCTCAGGGACCCCAGGGCCAGGCATCAGTGCACAGTGAAGTTAATAAGCAGTATACTTCAGGCCATTGAAATGTACACTTGAAAATAGTCAAAATGGAAAATTTTGTTATATATATATATATATATATATATATATATATATATATATATCTCACAATATACACAGGAAATGGTATTCCCTAAATACACCTGACCATCAATATTGTTCTTTCCTATTTCAGACCAACAGGGGCTCCAGGGAGCACTGAGCAGTACAACGTGGGAATGGTTGGGACCCATGGGCTGGAGCCCTCTCATGCAGACACCTTTAGCAGCAGTATTTCAAGAGAAGGGACCCTGATGATTAGAGAGGTAGGTTGGTATAAAAACTGTGCAGAGGAAGTGCATTTCTTAAGTGGTTTTTATATGAGAGCATTTACAGAGAATGCTTCCAGCATGTATTTTAAGCATGGGGAGAGGGGGGTAAACCTGAGCTTCTTAATGGTTGAGTAATTTTAATTGTCTACTGCCTTCATTCCTGTGTCCTCCTAAGCTTTTGCAGTGTGATTTAATTACATTAGTCCAAATTCTTTGGTAGGAGCTATGCAAATCAGAATATAAAATTTGAGCCCGAGGATATAAAACCGGCAAATCCAGATGTTCCCTACAACAGGAAAGAAGAAATGAATTGTCTCTCTACAGCATCAATAGTTTTGTTTTTATCCTTGTGCATTTCATGTAGAAAATTCTCAGTAGTTCCAAGAAGTAATGATACCATCTTATCTCATTAAATTAACATTTTAAAAGCCGGTACACTGTTTGGTGAAAGAACAAAGAAACATGCAGATCTGCTTTAAAATGAGCCTTAGCATTTTGGGTAATCTATTTTTTTTTTTTTTTTTAACTCTTGGAACATCATTTCATTTGTTGGGAGGCCCATGTGTCGTTTCATGGTCCCTCTAACATGCAGTGGCTCCCCACTGCGTCTATGCTAACCAGAAAGGCCCTGGCAAACTAGAGTCAGCCTCTCTTCTTTTTCGCTTCATCATTCACCATTACAAGTTTGAGAGCAGGTCTTCAGTTGGAAAAAAAAGTAATAATAATGACTAGTGGGCAAATATTACCAGACCTATCCTTGCATCCATTTTATCATCTATAACATTTCATAAATAGTAGCATATAAGTGAAATAAGCCAAGCCCAAAAAACCAAAGGCTGAATGTTTTCTCTGATAAGTGGATGATGATACATAAGGGGGCGGGGAGAGAAGAATGGAGGAACTTTGGATGGTGTAGAGGAAAATGGGGTGGGAGGGGTTGGGGGAAGGAGAGATAGTAGACTGAGACAGGCATCATTATCCTATGTACATGTGTGATTACATGAATGGTATGAATCTACATCATGCACAACCATAGAAATGAGAAATTGTACCCCATTTGTGCACAATGAATCAAAATGTAGTCTGTAAAAATAAAAATTAAAAAAATAAATTTCACTGGTTTTATCATAGAAAATAAATAAATAGTAGCCTAGCACTTGTAAGATGGTTGAGAATATTGCATGGGTTAGTTAATAAAGGTAAGTGTTCAATGAGGTTTAGCTATTATTTTATTTCTCTTTCTCTCCATATATTGAATTCTCCTTTTACTTCTTTTCATAACCTACTATCTGTGTGAAATGTAAACATTTATCATCTGTCATTCTCCCTCTTCAGCCAGGATAGAGTTGGGAAAACCTAATAGCAGACTTGACTCTAAACAGGCAGAGGGCATCTCACTTTTGTAAGAAAGAAAGTAGCTGTAGTTTTGAGATGAAGAAGGCCTTTGAAGTAATAATTGGCAGTGGGGCTATAACTAGAAGACTAGTTCACAAAGCAACTTGCTGGAATTTCATTTTATGGCCTTGTCAGATCTTTCAAGTAGGCTTTAAAGAATCCTTTCACGTATGCTTCCAGTGAAAAACGGACTTGGCTGCTGAGGTTGACATTGTGCAGGGCTGGTAGATAAATCTCCCAATGTGGTAAACGGATCATTTCAATGGAAGTGTAGAGGGCGTCTATCACTGTAGCTTGCCACTTGAGAAAACATGAAGGAGAATGTTCTGGACTGAGTTTCTCTTTAACTCCCAATAAAAGGACTCCAGTTTCTAATGTAATCTAAAATTTGCCTGCGTCTTTGTGATGGTCAGCACCTCCAAGTAAACATTTGGGGCCACATTTCCAGTTCTATTGTTGGCCACATCCAGTTGGCTCCGTATTGTTTAGAGCACTCCAGTATTCTAGTACCACGACTGATTACCTTGAAAATCTAATTCACCAGTGTCTTGTATGAATTTGATCTATAGAGAGGGACCCTCAAATCTTTCTGTCCTCTCAGATTTTATATTCTGCTTTTCCAGTAGTTTTTTAAAATAAAAATCTGAATTAGTCAGGGTTCTCCAGAGAAACAATATTTGTAGATATAGATGTAGACAATAGATTGATTGTGAGACAGTGAATCATGATTATCAAGGCTGAGAAGTCCAATGATCTGCCATCTGGAAGCTAGAGACCTGTCGCAGCTGGTAGGGAAGGTGAAGATGAGATGAGATGCCCCAACTCAAGTGTGAGGCCAGAAAATAAAAAAGACAAATTCTTTCTTCCTCTGCCTTTTTTTTTCCATTCATGCCTTCAGCAGATAGATTGATATCACCCAATTTGGGAATGGTAATGTACTTTACTGAGTGTACCAATCTCATCTCCAGAAATACTCTTAGAGACACATCCAGAAATAGTGTTTAACCTGGGCACCCTGTGGCTCAGTTACACTGACACATGAAATTAAGTATCATACAAACCTTATGTTAAAATCCATTAGAAGGATGAGTATTAAAATGATAAATGCAGGCTAAAGTATATCCCTAACAAATAGGAAAATAAAATCTTATTGAAATAAGATTTAGCCTCTAAATCTAAACAACTTCTAGTTCAGCTCCTCCAAGAAGACCATCCACCACCTTCAGCTCATTCTCTGCATGTGAGTGGACTAGAGGGGCCTGTAAGTCAATATGGGCTCTGCTACCCCTGATCTTGTCAGATGCACAGATTTCCCACGTAGCATACACCACTATCACTGCAGTTCTAATTTTCCCCTCCTGCCGCTCCACAGGACCTTTTTAGTCTAGTTCTAGACCATGTCACACCAACTATGCTCTGCCCTTTTGTCTATAGGAGCCCGTCTGCTGGACGTGCTGTTCTCCGTTTCCCACTGCTGCCCATGCTTCTCCCTGCAGACCCCTGGTCTGGCTCAGTGTTCCCTTTCTCCTTGAAGTCCCCACTGGGACTCAGTGGTCCTCTGTCCATGGCACCTTCTTGGAATCTGCAGAACACTGTCATCATGAGACCTCTTAGTCACAAATACTATGGAAAAGAACCCACTTCAACACTGCTTAAGAAAAAAGTGGAAGAATGGTAGATATCAGGATTAGAGGAATAAAGATTCAGAGGTATTTCATGGAAAGAACCCAAAGGCAGGAAATGAACTGAGCTCCTATGTAGGGCCGGAACCAGAAACCAAGAAGTGACAGGAACAGGGGCAGCTTTCTCTCCTGCCCTCATTTCTGCTTTCTGCCACACTTCTCTGTTCTTCTTTTCCCCCACACACCAGCTTCCCACCTCGCCCCCTCTCTCTCTGCCTGCTGATGCTATCGCCTCTTCCCACCTTTGGAAGACATTGACCACATCCAAGTTCAACTGCTGGCAGAGATTGACCAGTATCTCTCATGCAGTGGTATTATATTTTATTGGGAATCTGACTTGCCTGAAGTGTCCACCAATGACCTACTTCTGTCGTCAGGACTACAGCCCCTTGTGTAGCAGTGTAGGCCAGTGCTCCTGAGTTTTGCCCCCAGATAGTCCAGATTTGAATTTTAATGTCACCACTTGGGACAAGTTAATTGACTTTCTTGTACTGCAATTTTTTCCATCTGTAAAATGGGGACAGTAGAAGCTAACTCTTGGTACTACTATGAGGAGTACTTGCAGAGAGCGGGTAGCCCAGTTCCTGACATGTTGCTATGCAGAATGTCTTAGCTCCCTTCCCATGGGAGTGGGCAGGGCATAAAGATCAGAAACTCCTGGGGTTCCGTTAATGAGGTCCTCCAGGAAAGGGCTGTGTGTTCACAGTGCCTAGCACACCAAAGGTATTTAATAAGAAGGTTCTGCTTGAATGGACCAAGGGCCAGTGACTCAGAAGTGGGCAGGTTCCGGGGTCTTTGCTCCCAGCTCCTCACCATCTGGGCTGATTCCCTGTTTAGCATCTTCGTTCCTTCTTTGTTAACTAATGTTTCTGCATCAATTTTGGCTGGAGGCTGAATGCTACTGGTACAAGAAAGACTGAAAAATTATAAAGAGGCAAGGTGTGATTTATGCTATTGGAAAACTGGGGGGAAATGCTACCAAGTTTTTCAGTATTTGAACGGGAGTTGGAAGGAAGAGAAAGCTGCTCTGTGTACGTAGAAAGCAGAGATGGTGACGTAAATTAGGACTGAACTCCCTACATGTCCTCTAGAAGATGAAATGTTTGACTCAGGGGATAGGCACTGGTACAAGCTCTGGATGAGCACTGCATCAGCATGAATCCAAAAAGCCCCTCTTGGGGGCAGTTTGTATTCCAGGATCGTGTTGTCAGGAGACAGAGGACACTGGGCCTTTAGTTATTCCACAAGCTTCCTTGGGCCATCAATTACTTGCACCCTTTCAGGAGATTAGGAGTCTGTTTAAAGGCCTACTTTACTTGCAGACAGGCAGGTGCAGAGCTGTAGTTATAGACAAAGACAGGCTCTCGAAGAAAGGAGCCAGGCCAATGAGATGGTCAGAGAATTAAACATGAACTCTTCCCTTCAGCCCCAAAGAGGGTGAGGGGGTGCCTCCTTGTTCCAGCTGTTCCAAGTACACACTTAGTTCACACCTAGTAGGCACTTGAAGGTGCAGAGCTGATGAAGAAAAGAAAGAAAAGGCTGAGAAGAAAACTGTCACTGTGATCTGCTCTGAGAATCCTCAGTGAGGTAGTCACATGCGAAATCAGAAAGCACAAGACTATGCCGAGCAAAGGGGGCCACAGCAGGAGAGACAGCCTGAAGAATGGTAGAAAACTTCTGCACACTCTGCCTCTGACAGGGAATCTATAAGGAAACTTCAAAGTCTCCTGGCAAATCCTCGTCAATTAAAAAATGGGCAAAAGCTGTAAAGAGACATGTCTCAGAAGAAGACACACAAATGGCCAACAGGCATCTGAAAAATTATTCATTGTCACTAATCTTCAGGGAAATGCAAATCAGAATCACAATACGATATTCCCTCACCCCAGTAAGAATGGTTGTTATCAAGAAGACTAAAGATAATAAGTACTGGAGAAGATGTGGAGACAAGGGAGCTCTTTCACGCTGCTGATGGAATGTACATTGGTACAGCCATTGTGGAAAACAGATGGAAAAGCCTCAAAAATTAAAAAAAAAAAATAGAACTCCCATATGATCCAACAATGCCATTCCTGGGTATATATCTAAAGGAACGGATGTCAGTGCAGTGAAGAGACACCCAATGTTTATAGCATCACTGTTCACAATAGTCAAGAAATGGAAACAATCTCAGTGCCCTTTGTCTGATGAATGGTTAAAGAAAATGTGGTACATATACATGGTGGAGTACTCTTCAGCCAGGAAAAGGAGAAATCCTGCCTTTGGGACAAGATGCATAGAACGGAAGATCATTATGTTTAGTGCACGAAATCAGGCCCAGAAAGACAAGCACCACAGATCTCACTCATATATGGAATCTAAAAAAGTTGATCTCATAAAAAATCAGAGTAAAATGAATGGTAGTTAACAAAGGCTAGGGAGAACAGCAGTGGGGGGGGAGGCTAGTGAATGGGCGTTTAATTACAGTTACATAGAAGAAATAAACAAATGTAAGACTCACCAGGCCTACATTGTGGACACTGCCTTTGGGGGACCAGAATTGTTTTTTAATCCTGTCTTTCATCTCCAAGATTCTGAGGAAGGGACAGCTCACCAGAGCAGCAGTTTCCAGTTGTGTCGTGTGACCCCATCAGTAAACATTTCAGAGCATCCACACAGCATGCGTGGCGGCTGCCCTGCTGCATGGATGCATGTATTATAAAATACCCTTAAAGACACTAAAAGAGAGGCTATAAACTATTTCAAATGCTCTGCGAGTCACCGTGACTTCACTTCTTCACCACCTACATCACAGAGCACCACTGTTACTTACGGAGAGATTGGACATTAATGATGGTGGATATAAATCCCTATTTTCACACAGTCTTCTAGATCGTTTTACTGTTTCTTTGCAACCCCTGTCAGGTCTGATTAGTTCATTATTATCTTGACCTTGAGAATGACAAAGAGCCCTGTTGGGCTAGTCTGATCTCTGCACTTCCTTAGGAATCAGTTGTAGGGGGTTGTTGGTATTGCCAGATGCCACGGCTGCTTTCCAGCGAGAGTTCAGATCATGTGTCTGAATTGTGTGTTTGTTTTGTGGGAACCTCAAAATATGGTCTGTATGTCCTGTGAACGGGTAGTGTGGCATGAGTCTGCACACACATGCGTGTTCAGATGTGTGAACACACACACACGCGCGCGCGCGCACACTGCGAAGAGAAACTTGCAGGTGTGGACCCAGCCGTCCACCTGGTAGCGTCCCTGTCTCCCCACAGGAGACCCTCACACCACACGTGACTCCTGACTGCCCCTCATGTGGGAGCATCAGGCTCGAGTCAATCCATTTAGTAAATATTAGCAAAGCTTAATTTTTTGAAATTTTCTCGAGTAAAATAGAAATGCGAATGTCACCTTCCCACATCCCAGTCTGTCAACACGGAGTCCTCGCCCCTGTGCTGTGTGAGGGGTGGCATTGCTCCAGGGCATTTTTCTTCCTTCTCTAATGGCTGCCCTGTGTTGTGCTCCTTAGACGGCTGCAGAGAAGAAGCGATCTGGCCACAGTGACAGCAATGGCTTTGCTGGCCACATCAATCTCCCTGACCTGGTGCAGCAGAGCCATTCCCCGGCTGGGACCCCCACTGAGGGCCTGGGACGCGTCTCCACCCATCCCCAGGAGATGGACACTGGGACCGAAGTAGGTGCTGGGTTCTTTTCAAGTATACGGTCTTGCCAAACTCCCTGCAATGTGTTGGTTGCTTTCTCCTGTACAGCTGTTGATACAGATATTCAAGTAGAGAAAAATAGATGCAGAGTAGTGAAAAGTTTTCAGATATGGTCTGGAACCATATATAAAACATGCCTGTTTTTTATATGTGATAGTACTGAGGCTCAGAGAGTTTAAGTAACTTGCTCAAGGCACACAGCCAGTTTATGATAGAGCTGGGACTGAACCTGGCACCTCCTGTGTTACAAGCCAGTGGTGGAAAAATTTGTTAAACAGTACTCATAGGTGTCATTGACCAGTTGGATGAGTTCATAGGACATGGTCACATTTCATGTATAACCAACCCTGTGAATCACACAAGAAGCCCTAAGTGTGCTTATAAAGCCATGCGCTGTTGCTTCTGACATTGTCCACATACTGGATTTTTATGATGTCTGTTTTGGATTCTAAAGTTACAAGCAGATGAGCTTTAGGCAGCCAGGGAAAAATCGCAGAGGCACATTGGAAAGTACAGCATCCTGTTGTGGCCTCATGCAGTGTGGCGAATGTGCTCTGCCTAAACACCTGTCGGTACCCAGGAGGACCCAGAGGACTGAACCCCAGCTCCAGTCCTGCTGCTGCCCAACTCTGAGTGGGAATGTTAGCCATCCCATCTCCTGCCTATTTTCCTAAAGATCAAAGGAGAGGATCATGGGAGAGTTCTTTTTGGGGGTTCAGGAATCCTACCTTGAGGAGGATGATTGGATTCTTTGATGATTCTGATTTCAAAGCGTAGAGGAAAATCTGGAATTAAACCAGATTGCATCTTTGTGATTTTCTCCTTATAGGCTTAAGGGGTCTTGGGATGTTGGTTTTTTTTTTTTTTTTTTTTTTTTTTTACTAAAAATCAAAAAACAAAACTAAAAGCCTTTAGTTAAAGATGTTTACCCCCTAGAAAAGGTAGTTATTACATGGAATACAGGTGTGTTTGTGACATAAAAAGGATGACTGCAGCAGAAGGAACAGGGAACACAGACAAAGTGGGAGATGGCTCTTAACCACTCCTTCAGCAAAATGCAAATATGGAATATTGTGATAATAAGCTCTGACAGAGCTCAGTCTTCCCTGGTCTCCTTCTGACTATCTGTCCTCAAGGTGCTGTCCAAGCCCTTGAGATTCATTTTTTAAGTAAGCCCTCAAGAGGCCTCGCCTTCCACCTGGCACCTCCGTGCCCTTCCCAAATACGACTTGCAGATGGCAGCCTCCTTTGGTGGGAACCGTCACGAGAAGGAAAAATCAATTCCTGGACAAACTTGTCACTGAGTTAAAAATTGTAAAGCTCTAGGAGCCAATGCCAGCCCACATGCATCCCAGGCTAGAGTGGAGGGACCCAAAGGCCGCCCTCCAACAGGGAACCTCTAGGGGTGGTCTGTGTTCCCAGGATGCGGTGCTGTGTGTAGTCGTGCTTGTGTAGTTTATTGTCAGTTGTGTCAGCTTGAGACCATGTGACCCACACAAGACTGCTTTTACTTAAAGGTGCAATAGTAAAGGTAAGATATTAAGGTGCGGTATGTCATCCGAAATCTAATTTTCTTGCTGCTTAAGAGTTTGATGATTGACAAAGCCCCATAGATGCATACTGGCTCATTGGCAGCCAATACCAGGAGAAATTGAAGAGAAGCATACATTTCAGCAGGGGGGTTGGGGTGTGCACAGTTGAACAGATTGAGGAGTCTGTGGTCTTTGAAAGCCCGTGCAAAGTATTGTTAGCATTGTTTGTTCCTGCAGTATTGACTTATCCACTTTCCTAATCTCCTTGCTTATTGATCAGTATGGTATGGGAAGCAGCACCAAAGCCTCCTTCACCCCCTTTGTGGACCCCAGAGTATACCAGACATCTCCCACTGATGAAGACGAAGAGGATGAAGAATCATCCGCTGCAGGTAAGCGAGAAAGCCCTGGTGTTTTAGCAACAACTGTTTCCTTTCTGGTGTGGCCTGATGAGGAAATTGATCATTATTTCATTAGTTAAGCCATTTAGTGCTTGGGCCATGCCTTAAAAGGAAGATTTTGTTAATTATCATTTTTGTAGGATTCCTAAAACAAATCTCTTTTCTTCCTCCCACCCCATCTTTTCTATTTTGCTTCTGGTAGGAATCCAGAGGTATCCAGGTGGCCTAGGAAAAGCTGTTCCCCAGCGATCTCTGAACTTACCACATATTTCCCAAAAACAATTTCTGGGTACAATGCTATGCACGCAGTAGACACTTAATAAGTGTGTGTTGGATTGTGTTGAGTTCTAGGTGTGCGCTTCCCGCCATGGAGGCCTGGCTGACTTAGAGGCTGGGCTTGCTTTCTGGACTCCTGTAACTCACTAATCATTAAATCCAACTAGGCCAACTTTTCCATTGAGAATGTGAAATTTCCAAAATCTATCTTACATGCATATATTTACAGGAGGTGGAGATGATACCTTTAATTTTTTGAGATTAATATTAATTTTCTAAACTATTCAAGTAGTATCTGTAAGGCTGTTTGGCTAGTGAATAAAATACCGCTTCTATGACTTATGCTTTATTCTACTAAAAAAAAAGGGTAAATTAGGTATAATTTCAGAGTTTCTGTGTCTTTACTATAATACATACTAAACAAGGGGAAATCAGTGTTTTGAAGCCCCTTCTCCAAATCTCCACTGGTTATCTTTTAAGATGCCATTGACTTCTCTGATTCTTTTTCTCAAAGCTCTGTTTACTAGCGAACTTCTTAGGCAAGAACAGGCCAAGCTCAATGAAGCAAGAAAGATTTCTGTGGTAAATGTAAACCCAACCAACATCCGGCCTCATAGCGACACACCAGAAATCAGAAAATACAAGAAACGATTCAACTCAGAAATACTTTGTGCAGCTCTGTGGGGTACGTTGGTACTTTTTCCTTCATCCATTAATGAATTGACCCTAAAATGTTAAATACCCGTGGATCTGACCTTGAGAAAACACTCATTGAATGGGAGGTATTAGCAACCCGGCCTGGGACTGTCTTGGCCTCCAGAGAAACCAAAAGCAGTATTATATGTAGAGAGAACCTATACCTAATACCAAGGATGACTTCTTCAGCAGTGGACTAAAGCCGACAACAGAACCAGTCTCCACTTCAAACACACCCACTGTGTGTCCATCACTGGGTGATGTTCCCCACATTCTGTCTCTGTGATCCATTCAGCATCCTGCAGGGGGGAAATGGCTTTACCTTCATTTCACAGCTGAAAAACCAGCCCAGGATAATTTAGTGAATGCCCCAAGGCCATACCATCAGCAGTAATAGAGCTTGAAAAGAACAACAAATGATGAGCCTTCCCCTTTAGTTCAAAACATCCACCTGCAATTCTTGTGGAAAAGATCTACAGATTTAAGCTGGCCTCATACGCAGGTATAGGCATGATGAGATTCTGTTGAAGTCCTGGTCTGGGTTACTGTAAACATCATGGGCAGATCAGGACATGGCCATCTGTATCCATCTGGGCCTGACTAGGGCCACCATAACTTAAGCTAAAAGCATTTGGGATGTTAGCAAGGAAAAGTGTGCAGTCTAGAGAGCATTTCTAAGAGATATGACAGCTCTATCCTCTGGGGATGACACAGGAGAGCAAGATAGCCACAGTTAATATTGCAACGCTTGACAGTGAACGAAAGAGTGCACATTCATGTTCTCAGAAGATAGAAGTACCAATAAGAGAGGTTCAGTGTTCATGTGACTCGGTCTGTTAACACCCTCTCTGGATGTCCTGTTTCCCCAGCAGGGAGCTGAGCCTTGTGTGTAGGGGACATAAAAGAGTTGTTTTAGTCAGCTGTTTTGCTGCTTTCACTAAAAGATCTGACCGGAACAATTTCAGGGGAGGAAAAGTTTATTTGGAGCCTCACAGTTTCAGATCTCAATCCATAGACAGCAGGCTCCATTTTGGGGAGCTCAAGGTGGAAGAGTGGCAGAGGGGAGGGATTCACATGATGATGAGGAAGCAGAGACAGTGATATCCACTTGCCAGATACATATATAAACCCTACAGCCAGAGAACCACTTCCTCCTGCCACACCCCACCTGTCTCCAGTTACCAGTTAATCCCAGGATTAACTCACTTATTATTTTAAGGCTATAACCCAATCATTTCTCCTCCAGACCTTCTTGCATTGTCTCACACATGAGCTTTTGGGGGTCATCTCACATCCAAACCATAACAAGAGTCAAATTTTGATTCGAGAAGGAGGAAGGGCTTTTCTTCCCATGAAGAAGAAATGGAAATGGAAATGGAAACAGAAACTCTATTGTATGCCCAAGGTGGATAGGTTAAGTTCCTGAGATATCACTGTATGAATAAATGTGGGGCGAACATTGGGAAAGAGAGAAGTGGAATATTTAAAGAGAACCAAGGAAGAGGAGGTTGTCACAGGAAGAGAATAAAGGCAAAGCGTGCCACCTTCACAGCTGTGCCTAAGGCTCCTCTTGACAAGTTTCTCCACGTTAGGTAGTAAGTGGCTAGACATAATGAATGCAGCTACCACTTTATAAAAGAAAACTGTAATTCCATTACTGGAGGGACAGTGATTTAATTACTGTGCCGGAGCTTCTACTTCTGCACTCCCTACCATAGTGGCTACTTGCCCATTATTTGTACTTACAAAGCAATTCCTTAGGTCTTACAGGAGCCCCAGATGCAAAAGGTCAAAACCCATAGAAAGTCAGTCTTAGGGTGCTTCTTAAATTTGCAGGTGTGAACCTTCTGGTGGGAACCGAAAATGGCCTGATGCTTTTGGACCGAAGTGGGCAAGGCAAAGTGTATAATCTGATCAACCGGAGGCGATTTCAGCAGATGGATGTGCTAGAGGGACTAAATGTTCTTGTGACAATATCAGGTATGTTACCAGGTCGACCAGGTTCCCCAGGTCTTTGCAGGTGGGAAAGGTAATTACCTCGTTTCTGAGAAAACAGGAAGCTCTACCCTTCCCAGCCACAAGCAACACAGGAAGTTGTAGCCAGGTGGCCAGCATGAGATCACCCATCGGGAAGCCTCTTACCTCTGTACTAAATCTGAGTGACGCAGTATGTTCCACAAAAGCTATGTATTCATGGGCTTTTACCTCTGTCAGGACTCAGCAAGAATTTTCTTTTAAGATGCCTGCACCCCACTTAGGATCATACACTCTGCAATGAAGAATATCAAAATGTAGGTTTCTGGGAGGGAAATGTAGTAAGCACAAATTTAGTAACCAAGTCTGCAGGGAGTGGAGTGGGCCAGTCATGACCGCCACATTCTGCAGCTCTTTCCGGATTCTCAAAAGATTTTTTTTAAAAAAAGGTTGGAGGCAAAAGTAAAAGCTTTATTACTGATAAGTTAAAAATGCATCCTGAAAGTCTATCTTGGTTGAAGGGAAGGATTTTTTTTCTTTCTCATAATGCTTGAAGGAGTTTAGCAAATACCCTTTCTCTCCTATTCCATCCACTGTGGAACCAACTACACTACACCTTAAGCTGCCTGGGGAGAAGCGAAAGTCCAGGTTCCATCATAGACCAGGGTCAGGACCTCTGGGAGGGGGCCCAGGGGTACCCAGCATTCCAAGTTCCCCAGGAGTTTCCATTGTGCAACCAAGTTTGTGAACAGGGCCCTGCACTCGGAGACAACACAGCCTTGCACTGAACCTTGAAGAAAGTTTAACTCTTCAACTGTACTTTATATTTGGAGAAATGCCTTCACTTGGCTCTCCAGTTCCCTGTTTATTTTTCCACTGAATGCTTTGAGTTTTGTTGTTGTCTTGGTTGTTAATTTTTGGAACTAGGAATTGAATCCAGGACTGCTGTACCACTGAGCTACATCCCCAGCCCTAGTTTTTATTAATTTTGAGACAAGGTTAAGTTGCCAAGGGCCTTGCTAAGTTGCTGAGGCTGGCCTGGAACTTGCAATCCTCCTGCCTCAGCCTTCTGAGTCTCTGGGATTTCAGTTGTATGCCACTGTGCCTGGCCAAGTGCTAAGAGTTTTATCCTCCCCAAAAAGGGTTAACCAAGTAAATTCTTCTTGTATTGTGATCTGAGTTTAATTCTGTGTAGTCCTTTGTTCTAGCTAATTGCTTTTTTGATTGCTACATTACCCAACGAAAATTAGAAGTACATGTCTGTCAGTCTCCTACCAAAAGTGGAAATGCTACCAGAAAATTCATGTCCAGGCTTTATTATGTTGTTAGTGACACATCCTCATTCTTAAGAGTGTAACTATTTCCTCTTATCATGAGGTACAGATGGGGAAAAGAGAAAATTAAAATAGGAGCCAAGGTTCTTGAGTTGCCCTTGGATCCATAGTGTCATAGAAAGGAGGAAACGCTTATGTCCCTGCCCCTTCTGGCTGTCATGAGCAATGCACGTTCTCCCTTCAGGTTACAAAAGTGAATAGCCAGCCGGGCGTGGTGGTGCACGCCTGTAATCCAAGCGACTTCAGAGGCTGAGTCAGGAGGATCGTGAGTTCAAAGCCAGCCTCAGCAACTTAGCGAGGCCCTAAGCAACTCAGCAAGACCCTGCCTCTAAATAAAATACAAAATAGGGCTGGGGATGTGGCTCAGTGGCCGAGTGTCCCTGAGTTCAATCCCTGATTCCAAAAAAAAAAAAAAGTGAATAGCCACTGCACCATGACTCAGGTCTGAATGCACCAACTCTTGTGTCAAATTCAGTGCATGGATTCTTTCCTTCTGGTATATATCACATCTGTGAAATATGAAACATCTTTAAAGACAAATAGAAATCAAAGGAAAATAAGTTTCCAGGAAGTAAAACCTACATGCCCAAATTTATCATTCTTGGAAGAGCCACCCCAGTGTCCTCAGATAATCTAATGGAGATCATCTACATTTTCCTCTTTGCACACTCTTCCTGCAATCTAGATGTTTTCTTACCATCCCATGAATTCTTGACTCCAGATTACTTTAGCAAAAGGAACTTCTAAGTTGTTTTCAGATCCACATCTTTTCTTCTTTCCCATTTTTTGTTCAATGTTCCTTTCAGTGACTGCGAACCTGGCCAGTATCAATTTCTGAACCAAACTGCCTTTGTTGAACTTGTTTCCCTGTCTCCTTCTAAAATCCTTTTTTTGTTAGATAAAACCACTAATAATTGTCTTCTCTAATTCCTTAAGTCCCAAGTTTTTAATTCTGCAAATATTTCAATGAAATTGACACAGATGCATTAAAGTAGGTTGGAAATCATAATCTAGAGCTTATATGTTATTGTGTTCATTGATATTGATATAACTAAATATAATTACAATATAATTATATTTTATCTATATAATTACATTATATACTGTATTTAAGTTTTTATAGAAATCCCATATCTGGGATGATGGCACAAAGTAGATTAAAGTGATAGAGAAGAGGCTTTCCATTGCCATCTACTTGCCAGGTCAGAGTGTGAGGGAAAGATAGGCACTTGTGAGGGGCCAGAATGCCCAGTTGTCGACACTCCTTCATGGGCTCAGATCTAGAATGTCTTGAAACTCTGATCAACCACTCTGTTGCAGACTTAGGTGTTAGTGAGTTTAGCAGATGCTGGCAAGAGAGAATAAGAACAGCTTGCCCAAGTAAGAAGCCACCTGAAGGTAAAGACAGATTGTAATTTTGTAATTTGTTTTAACCATAAGTCCTGGTAGAGAAAACACTTTAATTGTGAAGTGCTGGGGATGCTGGTTATTACACTCTCACTTACACAAGCTGTAAACAAAAACATGAAATAAAGTGGAGGGAAGGGAGGAGGGAGGAAAAGCTATCACAGAGGCTTGGAATCAAAGCTCTACTATTTCAACAGGAAAGAAGAATAAGCTGCGAGTTTACTATCTTTCGTGGTTAAGAAACAGAATATTACACAATGATCCGGAAGTGGAAAAGAAGCAAGGGTGGATCACTGTCGGGGACCTAGAAGGCTGCATACATTACAAAGTCGGTAAGTCTCAAGACATGGGATTGTAAATTCAGTGTTTACTTAATCAGTTATTCAGTTAAGTTTCATTCATTTTTTTCAGTCAGATATTAATGATGCCTGTGTGACCAGCTTAAGATGTTGCTGGAACCTGAAGTCTATTTGAATTTATTCCCCCCAAAAGTCAAATTGATGAAGTTCAAAGAAAGCATTTAGAATTAAGCCCTAGGCTCCAGTTTGAACTTTTATATGTACTTCCTTCCAAGGACACATTAAAATTATGACAATAAAAGAATAAAAATGCCCTAAGCCTACGAGGTCAAAGAGACCAAGAGGAGAGAAGCCAGCAAACAAAAGATGTCAATAAAAGTGAACAAGAGGAACAGACCTAGCAGACCAGGAAATGTAAAATCTACAGTGAAGAAAATTATCAAAATAATCCAGTCACTCTACAGAACACAAAAAGGCCCAGGGACTGAGGAGCCAGAGAATCTGAGGCAGAGCTATAAGGTGGGACTGAAAATGGCAGGATTATTGGGAAGCAGATGAACAGCAAGGCCTCCAGGACTCAGGACCCTGCCCCAGCAGGCAGGCTGCTCCCTCCCCACTGCAGGAGAGGAGGAGAGGTTCACACAGCCAGTCTGAAGGTGGACATTCTCGCGAGGACACACATATGCATGACCCTCCTTTGCCTCTTTAGCTCCCACAGTGTTGGCAACCATGATGATGATGATACTCCTAAGAGTTTGAAAGATTTGTCCTTGGAGAAACTAAATGGCCAGAAAGAACAGACTTACAGGTACTAACATTTGAAGTCATGAGATAAAAACTGCTAACTGTTCTGCAGTGAAGTCTGGCAGCCGATAGGTGCTCCTATACCAGAGTGGAGACATGCAACATGAGGGGAACTGAAACAGAAAATAAGGACCTTAGAAGAAACAAGGATAATGAGGAGGGAAGAAAATATAGGAAGGAAAGGAGGGAGGGAGGAAAGGACGGAAAGAATTGTAGAGAATTAGAAAAATTGTTTCTGTAACAGAAGAATAGGGCTATTTAGAAAGGTGGAGCAGGGTGGGGAGAGGTCAGTAAGAAACAGAAAAAAATCTTACAAACTAAAGCATATTGGCAGAAATAAAAAGTATAATAGAAATGTTGAAAGATAGAGATGAAGTAATCTCCTCGAAAGAAGAATAAAAGAAAAGGAAAGAAAAAAAGAAGAAAGGATCAGTCCAGATCTTCAAAATCTAGTCTTCAATAAAAGAGAAAACAGAAGAAGGTATCAAAGAAGAATGTAAGAAACTTTTCTAGAACCAGAGGCCTTGAAATCCCAGATTAAAAGAATTCTGAGTATCCAGTACAATGACTTAAAAAAAAAAGAGAGAGACTTAAAAGAAGGCCCACCAACTGGATATTTTAGTACTAGGATGGCAGAAGCCCTGAAAGCTTCTGGAGTCTAAGTAAACTCATTAGCATTATATATATATATATATATAAAATATATATAATAATATATATAGTATATATATACTATATATAATATGTATATATATATATAGTAGATCCAGAAACAGTGGCTTGGTGCTTCTCAACAGCAATCCTGGAAATTTAAAACTTTTGCCTTCAAAATTCTGAAGGCAAAATTATTTCCATCTTGTATTTTATAACTGTCAGTGTTAGGGTTCTCTGAAGAAATAGAACCAAAATGATGTGTGTGTGTGTGTGTGTAGAGATTTATTATAAGGAACTGGCTCACATGATCATGAGACCATGAAGTCTCTGCAGTCAACAAGCTGGAGACCCAGGGAGCCAATGTTGTAGTTCCAGCCCAAAGCCAGCAAGCTCAAGACCCAAAAAACTGGTGATTCAGCCTAAGTCCAAAGGCCAGAAAAGACTAACTTCCCAGCTCAATCAGGCAGAAGGACTCAGACTTTTGGTTCTATTCAGGTGTTTAGTTGATCAAATAATGCCCACTCACACTGGGGAGGATGGTCTGCTCCCATTCAGAAACACCCTCACAGACACACCCAGAATAATGATTGACCAAATATTTAAGGCACCCTGTCACCTAGTCAAGCTGACACATAAAATTAATCATCATATCATCAAACCATTGATCAATTTTGGTACAGAATGAAGACATTTTCAGGCATGCAGAATCTCCAAGAATGAAAATTTCACACACCATGCTCAGTTACTAGAAGATGTGATCCACCAAAATCATGGCATATCACCCAGCTGTGAACACCGACAATTTGGACACTTCATGTTGCTTTAACCAAAAATATAAACTCTAACTATGTTGGAGGTATGAGGGAGAAAGTACTTAATGTGTTTGTATACATAAAAGGAGATTATATAAGAAACCGCATCCTTTTCTTAGTGTGAGATTGGTAGATAGTGTCTATAATCGAAAGAAAACTTAAAAATAACCAATTAAGCACGTTTCCTGGTGATCCAGGAAAAAGATGGAGAAAATACCCAGAAGAATGGTGAAAGGAACCTGAAATAACGTCTCTGCCACAGGCCTAGGAAGAAATCAGTCCTAGCTCAGTAAATGATGCAGGATTCCAGAATAGGTGACTCCAAGAAAAATAAAATGGTACCAATGGATTACCTGCTATGTTTGACAATGATGAAAGGCATGTGCTTAGAGTAGGTAAAGTAGGGTAGTGAGGAAATAATGAGCAAAAATGAGAAGGAAATGCAATCATGGCATATCACCCAGATGTGAACACCGACAATTTGGACACTTCATGTTGCTTTAACCAAAAATATAAACTCTAACTATGTTGGAGGTGTGAGGGAGAAAGTACTTAATGTGTATGTATACATAAAAGGAGATTATGTAAGAAACTGCATCCTTTTCTTAGTGTGAGGTTGGTAGATAGTGTCTATAATCGAAAGAAAATTTAAAAATAACCAATTAAGCACGTTACTTGGAAATCTGGAAAGAAATTAACCAAAGATGAAGTTAAAAGAGTTACAAGTGATTGTTTGTGGGAAGTAGGACTCAGGACTGAGGCAGGGACTTGTTTTTCATAAGCCTTATACCACAATTTGACTTTTAAAAATATGTTTCTATAGAACGTGTTCAAAGTTGATTAAAAATAAGAGAATGTGTAGAGGTTATTAAAATGTGACCTGGATAAGACGGAAAATTTAATGTAAGAAGTGTTGATAAAGGGGCAACAGAGTAGCTTTCCACACGTTCACTTCAAAGGTGTCCATGATGTGGTGTCAGAAAAGCATGGTGCACAGTTGAAATTGTTACCTGGAGAGTCAGTCCCGCCTTGTGTTATGTGACAGAGGTTGAAACCTACTCAAATGTGTTAAAGACAGAGCGTGGAACAGGGGCACGCTACAGAAGAGCTCAGAAAGCAAGAATTCAGCCCTTCATCCTGGCCGGCCTGGCAAGAACCCTAGTATGTTATCTTCTGCCAAGATAAAGAGGGGACTGTTGTGAAGCAAAGTATTCATGTAGCTTTCCTCTAATTTCATTCCTAGTGACATTCCCACGTACCTTGACACTAGGAAGCATTGCTGCTATATAGTGAACTTGAAGGTTGTAGTGCCTGGAGGGATAAGCTCCCACTGTTTATCAACATCATTTGGATTTTATTAAAAAACACACAAAAAAACTATCCTTACAATACAGTGGGCTTATTACTGTGTATTTAAAGCAGCTGTTGAAGAAAATAAACATTAAATGCCTGCAAACATATGTGACCACAGCTATAGTCAGAGAAACCAGTTCAGCAGTGTTTCTAAAGACACAGTATCATTCACCAACTAGACCACATGGGGGAGCGTTTTTCCATAGCAAGCTGGTGAGGTACAAGCTCTTCTCTGCTCCCCTGTGTGCATTTTTGTGGGATTCAGAATTATTCAGTACTTGCTAATAAGATACCTAGAATTCTAATTTTTTCTTGTTTGTAATCTGATTCTTTGCCAAAATATCAAACACATATTTCATTATTCTCACCAGGTAGAATGCAGATCTCTATGCACATTTGGTCTTCTTAGAGATTGTGGGCTTCTTTATTTGGAAATAGGCCCTGCATTCCTAGGAAAGCAAATGTAGTCCAAGTACTACTATGGAAACAGTTTAAAAGCTGCTTCTAGATATTTCTCTCATAAAATTTTTAGGATTTCCTTTAAGTATTTTACCTTTATTACTTGGCATTTGTAATATTCTTAGTGATAAAATGTTATGTACAAAAATTAATATTATATGACTACAGAGCAATAAAATTCATTATAGGAAATAATAGAGTTTCTGTGTATCGTATCTTGCATATACCCAGCAAGTGTTCTTTCAGAAATCTGAAGCTACAGAAATCCTAGGGCCCTCAATGTTAAGAAGGCCAGTTCAGATCCTCTACTGGCCCTTCTAACTTTTCTGACCTCTTCCTCCTAAGTCATTGCTATCTCTTTTCATTACCTAACATTAGAAGACTGACCTATATGGATACAGGCAAAATGAAATGTAACCAGAGAGCAATAACTGATAATTATCTACCAGAAATTGAGACCAGCTAATTTTCAGAACATTTTTGCCTCAATTATCCAGAGAACCACTACTGGCCTCCATTTTGTTTTCTTTGAGGGATTTCAGCCAAAGCATGAGATCTTTTTGTAGCACCGATTACTTCAGTACACTTAAATTCCCATGAAATTTCAAAAACATAAAATGGGGGGAAAACAGGAAAACAAATTGTATATTCAAGAATCACTTAAAATATTTATCCATTGCTCTTAACCTATATGTGTTTTGATAAGCTTCTACTTTCTAGGCTATTTTAAGCTTTAATCTTGAATCTTTGCATAAGTTTCAAGTGGGAAGATTCGAGAATAGTCTCCTAAACAATTCATATAATGAAAAATTGTGGAGAAATTTAACATGTCATTAAAATTTTCCTACCTAGTTGCTTTAGGATAGAGAATATTCTTTTTGAACAGGTATTTTATGAAGAAAATGACTGGCATGTGCATCATTTGTGGATTGCAGACTTTCTAAGAATTAAAATCACATTTAATATTTAAAGATCCTGAGGCATTTAAAGGATTCTATAACCTCTCAAAGTCATCACTATAAATATTGATCACTGTGGTATCAAAGACACATAGACCATAGTAATCAAGAGAAGATCAGCCAACAAAAATCTATTCTTCCATTCATTATTCAGTAAACATATATCATTATTTTGTATAAGGCAAAAATATTTTATCAAGATTCTATCCATGGCATTTAAGGTGTTTAATATTACACTTTCCTAGAGAGTAAAAAGGATTGGCAATGTATGTGGAGCCCTTAAAAATAGGCCATTATCAGAATCCAGGTCTCCTAATATTCCATCATTCAATAGAAATATCAACTAGCAATTATTTTGCTCAATAATTAGAATTCCAATCTGAATAATAAGAAAATGGCACCCTTATGTTCTACCCATTCGCTGATTTTTCTACCATCTTGTCATACCAACTTTCAGCTGCTTACATTTGGGTGAACCTAAAGGCCAGGCACAAAAGTAACACAAAAGAAATTATGCAGATTCTTATTACAGTGAATATTCACATGTAAACTTGGTGGTTGCAGACAGTCCTAAACAGTTACATCTTTAGATGAAGAAAAAAATCTCAGTATAAAACTCAAGACCCCAAGCATTCTGCTGACCAGGTACAGTAAAGGAAGTGAAATCTGTATCTCTGAAAAAAAAAATCCCACACCAGGAGCGTCACCCTCAAATAAGGAGTGTGTGTATATATGCTTACATCTTGTGACTTACACATTCATTAATACAAAAATAACTAATAATTGATGTATGTTTTAATTCACACCTATTCTCTTACAGTTAAATATGAAAGGATCAAATTCTTGGTGATTGCCTTAAAGAATGCTGTGGAGATATATGCCTGGGCTCCTAAACCATATCACAAGTTCATGGCATTCAAGGTAAGTGGGCGTGGTTTTCCGTTTCTCCAGTGGTCTGTTCTTCACATAAACCAATACCAATTTTACTATTTAAATAAATAATAAGAAGTGTAGGAACTCTTAGATTTATTATCTCAAAAGTAAAGATGTAAGTATTTTTAAAGCTACTTTAAGATTAGCCAAACTAAATTTTATGTTTACCCTCCTTCATTTGAGGTCTGCAAATCATCATCTGCAGAGACATTTGGTATGGAATGGTTACTGGCAAAGCATTGATCATGATACTGTGCGATGATTTGTTGTAAAACCATCTAGAGTATTATCTGGTGTTTTGGCTGAAAAAAGCAGACCAGTGGCAGCTCTGAATCTCAAGGTTAAACTGGGCCTCCAAGTCTTATAATCATGAGCCTTTCTGGATAGCATCTAAAACTCAGTTGATGCTATATCCCTATTGCTATTAGACTTCCCTGACATGAATACTGAGTGTAGTAACTCATGAAAATGACCTAGTTTCTCTGCATTTTTCCCATTGGATTCATGAGATTCAATGGGAGTGGGAAGGGAATGTTTAATCCCATCTGCCTCAGCTTATGAAAGCTGACCCCCAAATGCCAGAAAGATCTGTATTACAGGCCCCCTGTCCTGTTCAGAGCTGCATAGCCAGAGTGACTTTCCCTTCTGTTTTCTTTCTACCTATGTCTGTCTTTCTCAACAGCTCTTTGGCCCTTGCCTTTTCTCCATCTTTATAACTACCATCTCTCTTTGGCTTATGTTTTTGTTTGTCAATGGACCTTTGTTTTTTTTATTTATTTATTTATTTATTTATTTATTTATTTATTTATTTATGGTGCTGAGGATCAAACCCAGTGCCTCACAGGTGCTAGGCAAGCGCTCTACCAATGAACCACAACCTCAGCCCCACTCTTTGGCTTTTTATTTATTCTTTCCTGACACATATGTCCTGTGGGAGCCAAAGGTATCCCTCTTCAGGGCTGAATCACCCCCACTTCTCTCTTGCTCCCTTAGTGCAAGTGGCTCATTTGTGATGTGCTCAGGAAGACAGATTGATCAGTGGAAATGGGCTCCCCTCCATAACCCCACTTTTATTGAAAGAGATTTTTGGAATGCATTAGGTTCATAATAACACTTAAGGGATGTCTCCAAAAAAACTAATGTGATGCTGCAGCTGTTCTGCCAAATTCTTTCCATAAAAGCTTTTCAGTGGAGATCCCTTTCCCATTCTGACTCTGAAGTCACTGCCATCAGGTTACTAGCCAAAGCAATGAAAGAGTGCAAAATGCTCTGTTCAGCAGAGCCAGTCCAGCCTGGAAGAGGGAAAAGCAAAGGCAAGAACTTGAATAGGGAGGACTGGAGCCAGCAAGAGGTCCAGCCTTCCCCAGGGACAGGAGGGGAAAGGTTTCTGTGCTGTGAGGTTAGCAGAAGGTGACAGGAGAGGGGTCTATTAGGTGGCAGTGATACTATCACCAGGGGAATGGTGGTTTCTCGATGCTGTAAAGGTAATGTGTGAGTAAGTCATAGCAAAGGAAGGGAAACACCTGCAGCTGGTTGGACCTCTGATTCTGGACTCAGGCCTGCAGAATTATGATAAGCTTAGCTAGAGCTTTCTAGTTAAACCTTAGTTGTCAATGCGTGTCATAAGTCTTATGATATTTCACCTTCATCCCCTTCTCTTATTGCCCAAATCTAAGTCTCAGACCTCAACACCGAGTTTAGAGAGAGGTGCTCTGGTTCCCCCTCAATAACTAAAGGAAGGTGGGGACTGTTGGAGCATGCCCACCCCAGTCCATCTCTGAAAGTTGTTGTAAAACCATTTAGAGTATTATCTGGTGTTTTGGCTGAAAAAGGCAGGCCAATGGCAGCTCTGAATCTCAAGGTTAAACTGAATCTTCAAATCTTGTAATCATCATGAGCCTTTCTGGATAAATTCTCTAAAACTTTATCCAGGCCTTGGCTGCCCACTCCAGGCTATCTCTAAAAGGTAGCAACCACTGTCGGGCCTCACTGCCACGTAGCAAAGAGAAGGGTTAGAGGGTGGCAGGATCTTCTCCAGAGAGCAAAGACCAGAAATAAACAGGAAAGAACAGCAGCACCAAGGCACCAAGTTTTAAAGGTAGAATGATACTGCCAACATTGATAGCTGTAAACCCCCTTCTCTACTGTACACTTTGCACTGCCCTGAGGACAGAGATGAGGAAGGGGGGCAAAAAGGGCTGATAGACCCTTCCTCCTGGATCTAGAACACGAATAGACCTACCAAAGAGAAAGGTCCTGGCCTCTCAGCTGAAAAAAGGCAGAAATGAACTTCCTCTAGACAGTAGCTAAACATTTTTAAGGTAACATCTTTAAATGATGTGGATACTAACAGGGTGATTTTTAAAGTCTTTTGCAGATCTTCAGCACAAGCCTCTGCTAGTTGATCTCACTGTAGAAGAAGGTCAAAGATTAAAGGTTATTTTTGGCTCCCACACCGGTTTCCATGTAATTGATGTTGATTCAGGAAACTCTTATGATATCTACATACCATCTCATGTAAGTTTCCTGAAGCAGACTGTAAAGGACTTTCTGCATGTAAAAGATTTGTTTCTTCATATTTTTAGAAGTCATGCTAACCTTTACTAATCAGTAAATCAGATGGACTTTGGGCCTTCCCCAAGTAGACAGAACACTTTTTCAATTCTGTAGCTATTTCAGTGAAATTGGCATGGGTGTGATAAGATAGGTTGAAAGTCCAAATCTAGAGCTTGTATGTATAATTACATTAGTATTATTATGTAACAATTATAATTGTAAATTTAGGTAATTTTTATTACTTCCTAAAACAGAATAACATATAAAGAAATTGTGTGACATTTAGTCCACATATTATTTCTTTGGACTTTAGATTAAAATGTGTTTTAATTTTTCCTTCAGGGGCATAGATAAGTTTCCATTTTCAGTTTTGTAGGGAAATTATGTCATATTTTATGGGAGCAAAACAATGGTCAGATTCTAATTTCCTGGAGAAAATCCCTTTTCTGCCAGGTTTATTTCTTCTTTACACCACACTGCCTCAAGCAGTGGAGCCAGACATGCTGGAGCTCATTCCCTGGCTCAAGTGTGCATGAACTTTGCAGATGGACATGTTAGGCAGCCTCTGCAACCTTCAACTTGCACATCTGTCAATGGGAATGCTAGGACCTACCCCTGGGCTAATCATCAGCATTAAATTAGGAAATAGATATAACATCCATACAGATTTGTAGTTCTTCTTCTTAATAATATAATATCCAAATTGCTATCCTGACATACTGCCTAAAACATGACTCCTGGAGGGAACTGCTGTGCAGATTCACTAATTGGAACTGTGCAGTGTAAATTGTGTGCCCGGTGTGTAATCCCAAGGCAACACACAGAAGACACTGTCTGGAGAGTCTGAGGTCTCATCTGTTGATGACTAGTATGTTGAGAGGTTGGAGACCCTAAAGAAGCACAGTCACAGAAAGAGGTTGTTTTTGTGCATTGTACACATGCACACACGCACAAGTCATTCATTGCATTTGTGTGTGTGTGTGTGTGTGTGTGCACATAGAGGTCACACTCTGGCTCTCCATGAGGCAGCGGGGCATCGCTGTGCTTGTTCTTGACCCCCAGGTTCTTATCCATCAAGCACATACTGGACTGCTGCAACACTCTGAAACGGGATCACAGCAGCACCAAATCTCCTAGGATAAGTCCATTCACACTTATTTCAGTTATATTTCTTTTTTATTTTTAATTAGTGATGATTCTAATTTTTTTCTAGACAAACCATTAATTTGGATTATTTTGGTATTTCAGCACCCAGGTAAACAATCTGAGTCATGTACTCATAACCTGTCTGGTGGGGACCATCTTGGCCCCATTACAGCTGCTTCCTCTCATTCAGCTGCTTTGCTTTCTCCTCATCATTTTTGGGAAGCAGTTGTTCTAACAGAAAACACATGAATTTCAGCGTCGGCCACTTCTGTGCTCAGATCCCAGTTCTACTACCTAATACTAGCAAAGTTTTGGTCAGGTTACTTAACCCTTCTGAGATACAGTTTCCTTATCTGTGAACAGATAACCCCCTAGGGATCTGTTCTAAGGGCCAGAAGTCACGTATGTAAAGGGCCTTGTGCCTGGCACATACTAGGTGCTCCACAAATACTGTGTTGTTGCTTTTAGGAATAAGTAAATTGATTTTGTTTATCTAGCAACTAAGTTTATATTTATTAGGGCATCTGACAGATCTGTGGCTAAATTAAGCAAAGAAAATTCTAGAGTGAAAATTTTCATAAAGGCTTTTTTAATTTTTTTTTTAATTTTGTAGTTCTTAGAGATAAAAATAAAGGTGATGTCTTATTTTCAAAAAGAATAATGCTTGGCTTCTCTTTGTCCTCCAGATTCAGGGCAATATTACTCCTCATGCTATCGTCATCTTGCCTAAAACAGATGGAATGGAGATGCTTGTCTGCTATGAGGATGAGGGGGTGTATGTGAACACCTACGGCCGGATAACTAAGGATGTGGTGCTCCAATGGGGAGAAATGCCCACGTCTGTGGGTAGGTTAACCATTCCTTATCTCCTTCAGCAGTTACACCCCCCAAATGAAACGAAAGTCAAGAAATGTGAAACAACAATTTGAGTCCACAAAAAAAAAAAGTCTGTGAATAACACTTGTAAGACTTGCTTTGTCTGTTTATCTCAAGTCGTTTGTCATTTTTGTGGTTAAGATGTGAACAGATACTGTGAGTTATTGCCCATCTAATGTTTTTAATGCAGTTTTGGAAATTCCTTTTGACAGCCTACATTCATTCCAATCAGATAATGGGCTGGGGCGAGAAAGCTATTGAGATCCGGTCAGTGGAAACAGGACATTTGGATGGAGTATTTATGCATAAGCGAGCTCAAAGGTTAAAGTTTCTATGTGAAAGAAATGATAAGGTAAATCCGTTTCAACATTTGCATTAGTGTTTGCATTTTAAGAGACCACCAGGTACCTGTGAAACCTTCATTCTCCTTTATACTGATCTGAATCACATCTGTGTTAAACAATCAGTAGTATCTTGAAATGGCATTATTTGGTTTGATTCATGTGAACACTCAAGATATATATTACTCACATATCCCAACAGACATCTAGAAATTCCTTGTAAGTGCTTATGTAACTTCTGTGGCCCGCAGGCCTCTGACAGCTCAGCAGACTCCCTCGACTCTCTTACCACTTAGAGCAGTTGGCCCATCATCGTCATCTCATGGCAGGTCGGCTTTGCACTTCCACTCTTAGACTCTTCACAAAGTCACTGTCAAAACCTAACCCTCTGTTATATTCACCCTAAAGTACAAAACATTTGTCATGTAGAAATATAAACTTTTAAAAGATGTCACCCATTCCTTAAGAAATGCAAAATCACAAACTCAACTAGTGCCATGTCCTGTGTCATTCCAGCCATGTCTCTTCTGAAATGTCATCGGGGACTATTCTCCAGTGGAATTGGCTGTGTCCATCTGGCATGATCAGTCACCTCAAAGGGGTATTCTGCAGCAGTGTTGATTCTGCCGTGTCCTCCCCCATAGAGTAACCCAGTTTTTAGTAGCTAAACTGTCCCTGCATATGTCAATTCCACCTTTGTGGCCATGGCCCACATGGCAGCAGACATAAACACCTCTAGAAAAGAACGTGACAGGTTGGGCTGCTGTACATCTCTTTGTTCACCCTGGGGCTCCCCACAGGCCAGGCTGGTCTTCATCCAGCCCTGGTGGAGTGGGCCTAGACTATATTCAACCTTGGCCAGCTTCTCTGACCTGGTGTAGTCTGGGTGGACAACCGCTGTAGGTGGCAAGGATGTACCAGAGACTGAGGAGCATTATCAAAAAAACAAAGCTAACCTAGTAAGACTCCAACAGCTATCCAGTCTCTGGGATCACAAGACTAGGAGTGATCTGGCTATGAACACCCACAGTCTGGCTCACTGATGACCCACTCCAGCAGGCCTATTTCAAGCCAGGCCCACACCTCAAAAGAAGGTTGGACCACACCAATGTCTAGACCTGAGGTCGAGAGCCCAGGACACACAGCCTGGAGAGAACAGCAGCCCTTTCCTTCCCTCATTATGGCTTTCCATGGGTTCTCTCTGTCCTTCCCCATTTTGATTCAATGACCATAAGAGTACCTTTACTTTCATATGTAGCACTAACTGAATGAAAAGCATTTCCAGGGACTTCTTAAGAAGTTGTTGGGAGAGAACATTCTTCTGAAGAAGTTATGGAAATGAAGTAGCAGAGACTTTATACTAGTGACAAAAGCGAAATAAATGCCTTGGACCAAAGTTAGGTGTTGGCTGATGAAGGGCTATGCCACAGCCCCAAATCCTATTTTCCTGGGGTAGTGGTTCATTTACATTCAACTCAAGCAAGCAGTAACCCAAATTTTGCTCACTTCTCTCAGTCATTTGATAAAATGATTTAACAGGCTCAGACCTAATGGACTGTGGTTCTACTTATTAATGCCATTATCTCCTCTGGCTGTGAATATGCCAGCATCAGCAGAGAAGCTAAGTGTTAACTCCTGAAATGCCACAGTGAGGAAGCATTGAACACTTTACTGTGCCTGACCACAGCCATTGAAATAGCTTGATTAGAAATTTTAAAGATTGGAAACAGAAGTTGTTTAATATCAGACCCAAAATTTGCCCCTGACTTTGGGAATTTGGGAAGATTCTTTTCCACCTCAAAGTCTGCCTTTGTGTCATTTATGAGGGAGAGAAGGGAAAACCTCTGTGCCTTTCTGGAAATCATCAAAGGACCTGTTGTGTCCTGGGCCAGAAGTCAGGACTTATCCTAGCAGGAAACTCTCCTTTAAAATGTGAGCACCCCAAAGGATGTCACAATTGACATTCAGCCCCTGCAGCTTCCCTGAAGGCCAATACCATAATGAGTAGTTGATATCAAACCAGAATAATAAAGGCAGGAGCGTTTCCATAGGACGCACTGTCTCAGAAGGCACTTTATAAGCACTAGCCATTGAGTCTTAAGAGCTGACACATGGCAGGGATAGGACATGTGAGAGGAAATGGATGGACGGTTGAAGAAAAGAGGGGAAAAAACCATGCAGTTGAACTAACTTGTTTTTAATTTCAAACAGGTATTTTTTGCATCCGTGCGATCTGGAGGAAGTAGCCAAGTGTTTTTCATGACCCTCAACAGAAATTCCATGATGAACTGGTAACAGAAGAGCACTTGGCACTTATCTTCATGGCGTTATTTCTAATGTAAAAGAACATAACTCATGTGGACTTATGCCCAGTCTAGAGGCAGAATCAGAAGGCTTGGTCGAATATAACACTTTCCCCTTTTCCTCTCCCTCCACCCGTCCCAATACAGTCCATCTTTCAGTGTTGCAGCCTGGTTGAGAAGGAGAGAAAACGGTGGCAGGAATGTCCAGGAGATCCCCAAGGATGCTGCGTTGTCCGTGGACAAAGATGGACCATGTGCCCTTCGGAGCTAGGGATAGAAACAGATATTGTGTGCTCTTATGAATAAGCTGTGTTATGGTGGCTTTTGAGTTTTTTACCTTTTTTCTTTACTCCCTTATTTTGTAAGAATGGGGAGAGAATGCTCACTGAGAAAATGAGTCTGTTTTTAATTGTCTGCTGCTAGCTTTAAGTATCCAGTATGTTGTAAAATTTCCAATTTCCAATGGTGAGAGACAGCACAATAAATGTACTTTATCTCCTTTCACTGAAGGCCGTAACTGCATAGTGGGGTAATTTAAGAACTCTCTTGCCTTCACCAACCAAAAGGTTGCTTTTTGATAGCAACTGGCTAATGAATTTTTAAAAGAGAAGAAAAATACTAGTTTTCCCCTCTTTTGGGAAATAGATTTTAAATGGCTAAACTACTAGCCTTAGTCTAATAAAATCAACTACCACTTTTGTGAGTCTGACAGGTCATATTTTTATATGGCCCTTTATAGAATGGAGTATGTTGAATGGGATAGAAATGCCATTGAACTGAGCTGGCCTGGTGACTGAGGCGGGACTATAATGCACCCTTCCCTCAGCTATTATGCAACAGATCAGGGCAAAAAGGGACGACAGACGGAGTAAGACAGAAAGAGCCTCTGGGAAACAAGCTTATATACGTATATATGTCTACACACACACACACACTGTTTTTTAAATGCACAAAGCGTCCCGGCTAAGAGGTCACTTATTTGGGGCTTCATTTGGACTGAGATTTTGTTTTTTCTGGGGATTGGGGAGTGGGTGACATCCAGGCTCTGGACATTCCCAGCTCTCTCCTGAGGGTGCCACTTTCTCAAGATGAAAACTGTGACTGAAAAAAAAAAAAAAAATCAATAACAAATGTTTCTGAGCCACCAGTGTTCTCCTTAGGTCGGTGAGAGAAGGGACTAGACGCCAAAGCCTGCCACACAACAGCAGGCAGCGTTGGCTCAGATTTTAATGAACTTGAAAGCGAGGCCTTGGCCAAAATTCTGAGACCCTAATCACTTTACCTTCCTGCAAATTACCCAACATACGGTAAACAACATTTGTGCAGAGATATGTATGTATTTAGTTCAGGTTGACTTGTGTCCTTATAAACTCTTCCTCGAATGATTTGAACTTTTACGTGACTGTCTGGGATTTTTTTTCCAAAGCTACAAGCATGGCCGCCTGTGGTACCAAGGTGTTGCAAAACAACGAAATCTGTGTTGCGCTTCCTGTTTTAACCTACCTCGTTTTGTTTGTTTTTGTTTCACTGTTCATCACAGCAGTGTTATCTCCAGGAGACATATAGAGAGCTCAACTGGCAATCTCAGGAGTATTGACTATTTTAAAAACTAAACAGTAGTTGACCAAATTGTTCTTTAAAAAAATTGGGGGGATCCAATGACAAAACTAATGTGGCTTGTTTGGGGAGAAAGCAGTTACTGTATTTGGATCCAAAGAGAATCTGTGATCCTACTGATTTTGCCAAAATACATGAGCAGCTGATGTACTATCAATGAGAACGAAACACTTTAGAAAACCGGTACCATTTCAATTCAGTGGTTTTGGGCAAGGGGGAAGGGAGGGGAAATCATCTAATTTTCAGACCAGATGATTATGCCCCCTGCCAAAGGTGGTTGTCATTTGCATCTATTTTAAGCAAGTAGTACACAGGAATGCAACTGAGGATCATCTTCAGGTGATCATAAGAGGTCCTCATCCTGGTCCCTTTAGCTCTCAAAAGCAATGCATTGCTCCCGTTCTCATTTTTACTGCTGTGGTTATGCTGCTGAACAACACTGTCTTCACAAATTCCATGCAACAAATTCAGCAATAACTTTTTGGACTGAATTTAGCAACTACTGTAATTGGATGCTGATGTGGACAAAATGCGTTGATCTGGTCTCATCCCCAGTGTGATTGCCACCAGCTCTTTATATTGCTGCTGTGGTATTTTAAACCAGAGCTTCTTTAAATTATGTTGCAAACTGATCTTTGTTTTTATGTTTTGTTTTGTTTTGATTTCTAAGTGATGAGTTCGAAAACACACAGCTTTAAATGATTTTTTTATTGTGGGTTTTGGGTACAGTTAAGAAATAAAAGGGAATCATTGTGTTTAAACATAAGGTAGTTTGTGAATGTATTTTTTAAAATCTAGATTCATTGAAACAAGAAACATAAGAAAACAATATCAATGCAGTCTTGTTTACGGTATGTACAGTGACATGACATAGAACATGAGCTTTTCTGGTGCCAACAACAAATAAAACACAAACGTTAAACATCAAGCCATGCCTTTTATATTTTTGTACAAATATTTTACATTGAGTATAAGGCAAAACCAAATTTAAAAAGGATACCCACAAATCTCCTTAAAACATAGTTATAGAATTCGTTGAAGCTTTTATCTTCAAAAAAAGATCTTTCCCTATCAGGACAGGCCCCAGCCCTGACACCGTGAGACCTAGCTCATGCAGATTTCATCAGAATTATGTCCTTGTGGCTCATACAATTCCCAACTTTATTGTTTGCTTTATTTGGGGGGGAGGGATGGGTGTTCATTCATTTTATTGCACCTTAATAAAGTTTTTTTTTAGTTTTGATTTTCCTGTACAACTAGAAATTAGTTCATTTTTATTTTTCTACAAAATTGGAGAAACTGAACTCTCCCCAGAGTAAGTTTAACTAGATCTCTCAGTCTTCTTCACTGCACTGATCATTATGCAGCAAAATAATCATCCAGCAAAATCCACCTAGCTTGCCCACACCATAGTCTCGGTCCAGGTTTTGGCAGCTAATCATTGTTTCTGGTTGCTGATCCAGGGTACTTATGGCATGGATAAGTACCATGCTGCAGCCAGTGGGTAGTAGAAATGGATGAGCTTTAAGGCCCCTTCATAATGGGAGTCTTCCCCATGCCACTTTCCTTCCAATCATCGTCAGTCCACACAATATACATGAAGACAACTTGCACTATGTTCCACATAAAATCTAATGGCTCTATTTGGATAGATCTCATTCTTTTTCTTGGAGATTTAGATAATGCTTCAAGACCTAGAGCTATTCACTTTATTGAACAGGGTAGATTAGGGCATGGGTAAAATCTCTCAAGGCCACTCGGACAGGAGCTCCATTTTTCTAACACTTTGACATCACTTTCTACAATGCATTTCTAACACACCTTGCATCAAGTACACATTTATTAAAAGCATCCTAATATCTGGTTGTCATGAACTACTAACAGTTTTCTGTCTGCTCTTGTGACTCATTGGTAATTGGTGTCTCTGGTCCCTCCTGTGCAGTAGATTAGAAAGGTGTGATATTAAGGCTGGAGCCATTTTGGTATTGTGTGTTGCCCAATTAGGAAAGGCTCAAGTCTGACCTCCCATTCCAAGAAAATTAAAAGAAAAAAAAAATGCTAACCCTACTACTATGTGTACCAGGTCCCGTCACTGTATTCTTGAACCGTGGAAGAGCTCTTTGTGTTAGTAGTGTGTGCGTCTTTGAAAGTCTGCTTGAACAGGCATCACTTGCATTTGTGCTGGTTGCTTTGAAATGTAAGATGTGCTACATTATTTTTAAGAAGGAAGATGCAGTTATTGGTCAAACCTTAATCTTAAGCTACAACAGGAAAACATGAGAAAATTCATAACATGCTGATGGCAATTCTGAATCACCCTACCATGTACCTTTCCATGCAGACCTTCCCGGATACTATGTTCTGATTAGCTCAACAATTTGTAAAAGTTGTTAGTTCATTCCTCAAAGATTTACATCTAATCAAATCAAACAAAACATAGCAAACCAACCAATTGAGTAAAAACTTGCTTCTCCTGAGACTACACAGTGCAACATAAAATCCAAAAATCCAAAATTCTAAATTTAATTTATTTTACTTGTCACTATTGTTTCATCAATGCCTCTGTACTTTGACCTTGGTCGATATAGCAATATTAGGAACTCTAAAATGAGCTGTCCTTAATGAGTCTCAAATAACATGGTTATGAACTGATCTCTTTTCGGAAGTCTCAACAAAGAAGAATTGCACATTCAAAACTGAAAATCTATACATTTCTACCAAATATTTTCTAATGCTGTTTTGATTTCCATACTGTATCTTTGTTCTGATAATTTTTCCATAGACATCTAGAATATTCAACAATTTGCAAAGCATTAAACAGTGTGAGATCATAACCTGTGCTTTGAACTTTATTCTTCTAGACGTGCCATTCCACCAAGGGCCAGAATGCACCAAATAAAAGTCCCCTGATGAGCATTTTTTAACAAAAATCCCTGGATAACATTGAGCTATTTTAAATCCAGATCAAAATCTTGGACTCTATGTCTGTGATGCCAAACATTTGGATAAAAACTAGAAAATACAGTTAAAAATAAAAATGTCCTAAAGTTTCCAGATTTTTGGCTTTGGGTAGTTATCCTCAAACTAACTCACTCTTGACATGAGAGGGTTTGGTTTCAATGGTCTATTTTTATCCGCATCAAGTTACATTGCATTACTGAAGTCAAGCAAATGCAGGTGGAAAGGTGAGTTTTCATTTCTAGCAATGGATCATTATTTGTATACAGCAAATATCCGTGCCCCCAATTGCCCCTTGCCCTTCTCTCCTCCCTTGGGGTCAATGTTAAGGAATAGTGAGACTTACTATGGCTTAGGAAAGCCCAGGCATTACCCTGAATCAGAATTTCAAATGTTAGGTGGCAGCATGGAAAAAAGAGATGACAGCCAGGGAGAATTTTTAAGTCGAATGTTGTAAAACTATTTTTGTACATTTTAGCTGTCTTACTTACAATGATAGCGTAACTGTAGAAAGATGTTAAATTTATAATATTGGAAGGAAAAAAACAATCATTTTGCTGTGATTAGTTACATCTTTTAAATCTCCAGGTTTCAGAAGTATTTTAAATTAACAAAAATTGCTGAGATTAGATATGGTCATACTTATAAATCTTCCTGACATATTTCCCAGTCCTTCCAGTGTTTTTCCAGTGTTTTTTCCCTGCTGTATACAAAACCTCTTCAGGAAGTACTTTCCACAGCTGTTCCAAGCAGTAGCTGGAAATGCTTTGGTAGGTTCTAGGCGAAGGTTTTGCCATACCCATGTTCTGGAATATATTAAATTATGCTATCTCTGTCAAAATATGAATACTGAAACATTAGTAATAGTAGGATACCTGCATGTTTCTTAATCCTTGGAAATTTCAGTATCCACTTAGACAATTTTACAAAGATCTTGGCTTCCCAATTTCCTTAGCTTGTCTAGTGAACTTATCATTACTGATTATTATTTAAGTGATAGTGGACAGTCCTTCCTGTTGGCTCCAGGTATGTCCTATCCAACTTCTTGAAATAAAGGCCATTATATTACAATAGCCTCTATCTCTTTCATCCCCAGTGTTTCCTATTCTCCTGGAAGACTTCAGGGCACCCTTGCTGCAGTCTCTTCTATCTTATGAAGACACCCATCTCCTCTAACTACCATCTTATTTGTCTGTTCCCCTTGACAAACAGAAACTCCCCAGGAAGAAGGGTATGCTCACTGTCCAAATTTGGCTCTTTTCTTGGTCTTTTGAACAACTCAAATCAGTTCTTTGTTCCCACTCACTAGCTGTTGCTAAGGACACCGGAGATCTCCCACACTCTCAAATGCCATTGTCAAGGTGTCTAACTTCAGGCTGCTTGATTTATTTGTGGTCCTTGACTCAGTGAATAACTACTTCCTTCTTCAAATACTTCCTTGGCCCCAGGACATCCTTCTCACATTCCCTCACCTCTCTAACCATTGTTCAGTAGGTTCTTGGCATAACCCAGTACTAGACATTCCCTCTCTTTTAGCTTTGGGACTTTACAAAACATACAATGACAAAAGCCATTTTCATCTCCAGCCCCAGTCCCTTTCCTGAATGCCCAGATTTAAGTCTAACATCCTAGTTAGCATCTTCATTTGGGTGTGTAATAGCATCTCAAAGTTGACATGCCCCAAACTAAGAATTTGCTCCCTACCCATCAATATATTGCCACTACAGTCTTCCCTATGTTGGCAAATGGCTTCTCAGTTTTTCCAGACCATAAAATTATTATTACCCTTAAATTTTCTCTCTCACATATCACACCTAATTTATTTTTTAAAAAATCAGTTTTCCTTGGCTTAAGAATGTATCCATAATCCAGTCTGATTCCAAGCCACTTTTGCCTGACATCATGCTTTTAAAACAGGCCACTGTGGTCTCCCTGTTGCCTAAGTCCCTCAATACCTTCCCATCTTCCTCAGAACCTCATCGTCCTGCCAGGGCTGATAAGGCCATAGAAATACTCTGCCCTATCTTTTGTCCCCATCCACCTCCACCATTTCTTTGACCTCACCCACTATTTCTGTATTCACTTAGCTCCAGCCACACCGACCTCCTTACTTCACCCAGAATATGCTCATAGCAAGTCCCTGTCTCAGGGTCTATGCCCTTTCTGTCATCCAGTCTGGAAATCTCTTCCCTGAATATGTCTGTCTGACTTGCTTCTTCCTTTCCTTCAGGTATCTGCACAAATATTCCTTTCCTCTCAGAGATCTAAATGAAATCACCTCCAGCCCCCCAGTCATTTCCTGCTTTACTACGTCTCTGGCTATCTCCAGTGCTTTAAAGAATCCCTGACAAGTAGGTCACTCAGTAAGTATCTGCTGGATGAATAAATAAATGAAAATTTTAAATGGAGCTTGGGGATTTAAAAAGCTATTTGATTTCAACGTCAAAACAAAACAAAATCTGTCTCCGAAGTTTATCAGAAAAGCAGGTGTTTTCTTTCATGTAGAAAATAGAAAACGCTCTAGACTTTCTTTCCTGGAAGGCCTTTATGGATGGAAGGCACCTGGCTCTGACCCTGTCTATACTTTATAACTCCATGAATCATCTTTACAGACCAAGTGGCAGGATGGAAGAGAGACTGTTATACAGAACCTTGAGAAAAGAGGCATTTCAAAACCCTTAGATGTATACAGATAATGATCCACTTTAAGCTATTGTCATTGCAATAAAAGCAGTTTGGGGATGTGGAGAAAAGATTCTGAATTTTGTTTTCGGATCTAAATGTTTAAAAACCACAATTTTTCCCCCAAAAGAAAAAGTAAAGAACAGTAAAATTATTCCTACTGCCAATGTAGCCTCAAAAAAAGCCTAAGGACATTTGGGTTTTAATCTTCCAAGTGACCATGGTTCTGAGGTCTCTCTGGGTGGCCTCTAACATCTGTATATATTCACCTTCACTGAATGTTGTTGCATGAAGTTTCATTGTAGGAAATTGACACATGCCTTCTAATGAATTAATTTATTGTTTCACTCAGTCTTGTAAAGGGCACACCTTGTAGTTTCAACTTGTTCAATCATGTATTTTCCTGCTCATTTAATAAAAGAAATATTTTAAAAATAAAGAAAGAAGATAGTGAAATGATGTAATATGAAGCAGTATATGACAGTGAAAAGAATTTTCTGTTCCTCTTATTTTCTGTGTCTTCACAAATCTGTTGAGATGAAGGATAATGTATAATTCATTCTAAAAAGTGAAGATCAAGGTCTTAATCAATCTTTTCCAGGACCAAAACCATTTTGTGGTTCCATGGTGCTTAGGTGAACATTCCTGAAGTCCTTTAAGGATTTAGTCCGAGGTGCAGATGGAGAATATGATAACAGATGCTAAGAAATGCACAAAGTGGCAGTGACAGTCATTGTGGAGAATCTAGAAATCACAAAATCAAATTGTTAAGATACAATAAATGTTTTCAAAATGAGTTCTCAATAATTTATGTGAAAAAAAGTATTTTAGAGGGTTAGTTTTATTTTTAATTGTATTTCACCAGCTTGAACACATATTTTTGTAGTTTCATAAGCAACTACATCCATGTTTTGTGACAATAACAACTTGATATAGGGTCATTCCCTCCAAAAATAGTCATGGTTTCCAAAGTTCAAAGTTAACTTGCCAAGTGAAGGCAGAAGGACATAAATCAGCAACACCATTGTCTGAAAACACTTTCCAGCCCTGCATCTGGCTCCATGATTCCAGGTTATCGTTTACATTCAATAAAAGAGTGATTTAGAGCCAGAAGGCATCACTGACACACAAAAATAGAACAGCCATTCACGATTGGACACCAACCAACCAGTGCAAGCCAAAGTTCTCACCAGTCAAGGCAAAATGACCACAAAGGACAACACTGAGCTCTTCAGCTCACTGGAGATGGTACTTCTTTGTGTTACTGTAAAGATGCAGATGAGCCCTGGGATTTGGCTCCAGCACCACCAAAAAAAAAAAAAGATGCATTTGAGAGCTGACATTGACAAGCAGTAGCTGTTCATTTCATTGAATGTTCTGGTTTGGCAAAATTAAAAGTTGGAAGCCTTTTTGTTGGTCTTCACATGATTTTGGGTTGGGTGGGGAAGGCTTCAGTTATGTTTTTGAAATTTTCCTGACCACTGAAATAAAAAAATAAATGTGGCTACAAATACTGTAGACTACTTGTAAAGTTCTAGACCTTTCTTCAATATAGATATGTACTACACATCTCAAAAATTGATGGGGTAAATATATATTTTTTAAAAATCAACAGCACCCCACTCGTGTCCATGATTACCTTACACCCCACTCATGTCCGTGATTTAGACTTATGTTGCTGGCTTCCTCAAAGTAATTGGTAGCTAAACTCATGGCATTCCAGAAACTTCTGCAGGCTGCTGTGCCAACCAGAGGATGCATGCTGTGAGACCGAAGACACCACAAAGCTCAGTTGTCATCAGCTGTGTTCCAGTCATCCTATTAGCCCAAGAAAGATTGGCTCCCAATCTTTTAAAATATAATGAGTTCTACCTCAGAAATTAAAAAGCAAGGGAATGTTCAGTAACACTTTTCAGTGAAACTCAAAATATTTCTATAAGCCACATTCATTTAAAAAGCAATGCTTATACATATAAGTCACTTGTCTCCTAACAATGCCTAGTCTACATAGGGATTGCTGGACCCCTGGCTATATATAACTCTGTAACTCCCAGCCCTGCTGAGGTTCTAACCCAGAGTTTTGAAAATAATTATGCATTTTCCCTAAGCGCTCCCATTTGTGACTTTTTATGTCACTGTTTCACTGTGGACAATGTTAATGATCATTGATTCAGGTCATTTTAATAAGGCTGCCTCAATCACTTTCAGTTGTCAAAGAACTAAAAAAAAACACTATTTATTTCACCTGTTATATTAGTTTTGACGTATTGGAAGCAGCTTAGATCTCACCTGACAAGCCATTAAGGAAAACTTAGCATGTCCTGTTCATGCAACAGAAAGAAAGTAGCCATGTAGTTATCAGCACCTGTAGGCCCTGTACTGGATGCTGGGGCAGGAACCACTGAGGAGGGAATAGCCCCTGCCCTGGAGCTGCAGTCTCCTTGTATTACCAGGGACACAAAGAAAGCAGGGGCAGGAGAAAAACATGCTCTGAGACAAGGACAACACACAGATCTATCCATCCTCTATCTTCTGATAAAGGAATTCAGGAACTTCTGTGGGACCAAAGAGTAGGAGGCCTCTACCTAGAAGGGCTTTGAGGAGGAGATGGCCTTTGCCAGTTTATGGGAAAGGAAAAAAGGAGGAAAGTTTTCCAACCAGCGGGAGCATTTTGAGCAAAGGCACAGAGGAATGGAAAAGCATGTGGGTGCAGAAGTGGTCAGTAGTTCAGCAAGACTAGAGAGAGTACTAGAAGTACTAGAAGAGCAGGAAAACAAAATCCTTTGAACACATGAATGTACAGCCCACTCTCAACCCCTACACCCATCCTTCTGACAAACCACTGGCAGTTCAGATCCTGATTCAGCCAGCTGCCTGGCTCCTGGTGGGCAACGTTTGGTGAACGAATATCAGCATCAGTTAAGAATGGCCATGATGTCCACGTGTGGGTGGAAGCTCTCCCACTTTGCCCACCCCCCGCCCCAGGAGTGGATCATTTTGTATGTACAGTTCTGGGCTTTCTTTCAGTTGCTCCCTCTAGAACTTCCTGAAGAAATTTCTCAGGAATTTTCTCACTGAACCCCAGCTTTGAAGCATGAAACTGTTCTGAGACTCAGAAAATTAGAAATAACTTGCTTAAGACCTTAAGGTGAGTAGTTATAGAATCAAAATCAGAAGCTGGCTCTTTGGATTCCTAGGCTACTGTTCTTTCCGCCAAAGCACTCCAATGATAATGAGTGGGTGAAGGGCATTCTTTTTTGAAATAAAGAACCCTCAGTAACATCTCACCAAAGAGCATTCAGCCTCTGTGACTTCAGAATCAAGGCTGTAAATGTCAATGACAGCACCCTGGGAGCAGGCCGAAATATGAAAATAAAGTGAAAAGGCGAAAGCTGAGAAATGGAACATTATTCCTAAAATAAACAGAAGAACAGGCTCTGAGGTCAGACTACATTATGCAAGTGGGTGACCCTAGATAAATCGACCTCTCTAAGCTTCTGTTTTGTTTCCAAAAGAGGGATAATGAGACCAGCCCTACCTGCTTCACAGTTTTATGCTTTCACATCAGATCTTTGTAAATTTTGTCCCTAGTTGTTCTTATAACAAGCCCATAAAATCCAAGAAAGTTTAAAGGAATGACTACATAAAAAAAATACCATTATTATTGTTAGAGTGTGTGTACATCTATATATCTAAAAAGGGAAACATCTGTATATGTTGTCTGTGTCTCCCTCAATACCCAAACTCATATTTTCCCTCCCCTCCTCCTTTTTATAAAAACCAAATTACTTTTTATTGACTTTCTAGTGTTTGATGCACATTTCCATCTGGTGCTTTTGGGTACTTCTGTATCAGCCTGCTTCACTCCTTAAGTTTTAATGGTTTAAAAAAATCAATGTAACTGTGCCTCAAGGAAAGATCCTTTATAAGAATGCCATCTTCAGACTCCAGTTTAGCCTTACCAATCAAGCAGTGGCTTCTGTGGCAAATCCATGGTTTCTTCCCTGACCTCTTTCTTCTACCTGTGTTTCCACCAACATTCCATTTTCCATCTTTGTGCAAGTTCACAATGACAATCAGGAAAACCATTACTCTATCCATCTGGTATTGAGTTGCTCTTTTATTTCATTACTCAATACACTTTCAAACAGCAATCTTTCAGAGTCTCAGCATCAGGAGTAGTTATCTCAGCAGAGCTGGCTCTGAAGCAGCAAACCAATAGATTAAAAGGGGAAGTGAATTAAAAGGGGGAAGTCAGTTAGCAAGAAATCTGTAAGGACAGTAGATGAGTCACACTGGGCGCTCTGTGATAAGGACAAAAGGATCAGGGATGTTCTAATGTGGAAGCTACCTCTTGGCCAGGGTTATAATTATTAGAAATGAACTAGAAGAAAATTTGTCACTCAGGACACTTACATATGGAAACATTCAGAATCTCTCTCTGTTCCTCAGACTGAAGCCATCAACAAGGGGTGTACCCTTTGTCCTTGCTGTGCTCTCTTACATGTCCTGAAAGTACAAAATGGTTATTCTAGAAGGAACAAGAGCCTAACCCTTCAGAGGCTACAGCCCTAAGCAATCGAGTGGCTCCCTGTGACCCGGAGGGCTGCAGCACCGGAACCAGAGACTTGTGTCTGGACTCCTAGGGCAGTGCTCTTCCCCACTCTGCCTGTCCTCCTCACCCTTCCAGTGCCCGCCCTGGAAAAACAGATGAGCCTCTTGCTCCTGTCAGTGGCAAAGATAGGGCAATGGCCTTGGTGTGTGGCCACAGAGCCCATACCTGATGCTTGGCTGGATTCTTTCAGCGGGCTCGGGATAAGGGAAACATGGAACTGTGCCTCTTACTGAAGCAAAACAAAGCAATTTTCCTTTCAGTTCAGCCTGGTCACCTGAGGAGAGTTTGAGAAGAGAGAGGAAAAAGGAATGGGGAGAAGAAGGTGCAGCCTTGGAGAGACACTGCACCTTCAGAGGAGGTGCTACCACAAGCCAAGGCTCCACTCGGCAGCTGCCCTGAACATCCCAAGATGCTCCTAAGACTATGGAAGCTGCTTTGTCTACTGCACAGAAGCACTGGCCTTCAATCCTTGACATTCTTTCTTAAATCACTGAAGAACGTAAAGGACTGCTTCCTCTCTCCTCCAACTACCACAAAGTGCTTGCCCTGCTCTAATACAGGAAATGACTTCAGCTCATAAGGAAGAGGGAACTTCAATTTGGGCTTATTACACCAATCTTGCCACTGTTCTCAACAGGTCAAAAGAGACATGGGAAGTCAACATTTAGCGTTCGCAGGCATTGGGGATTTTCTGGGGAGAGTGGGGCTTATTGAACCTGATTGTGTTTCTTAGAGATCCATAAGGCAAAGGAGTACCTGGGTCAGCACCTTGTCCACCCCGAGTTGCACCATCTGCTTGTTACAGTACATTCCTGGAACTCTGGTAAACAGCTGACACAAGACTCCTTTCTCCCTGACACTGCTCCATTTATTGGTGACCTATTGGTCAACAGCACAGAGCAACATTGTTTATTAAACCTCAACAATGACCTCATGATCTTCGCTCCCACTTTTTTATGTCAACCTCATAAGCCTCCCTCAGGACCCAACAAGTGAGCAGTAAATGGTTTTCAAGGCAATGACAGAAAATAGCACAAAGAGTATCTGAAAATGATTAACCGGCTGACATTAAAGAGACAAACTCACAACAGAAAGATGCCCTGCAGAGTTATTGTGGCCATTTAGGCATATTTGACTGAAAAAAATGGTTAGGAACAGAGAATTTTAATGGACTTAATTTAAACTGGGATGATTCAAGAATTACAAACAAAAATTTTCTGCATGCGGCAGTACCATTCAATTTAGATTGAATTGCCTGGTGATTAATTAATTTAGAACAGTGCTCACTGAGAAATTGCCATAGATACACAACTGTCAAAGGAATTTGCCACACATTGTCGAACCTCTATGGCATGAACAGCATAAATTCAGGGGACGCCTGCTCAGTAAGCGACCCCTTGCTCTTTTAATTAGAATTGCCCTTGTTGCCAAATATCACAAGCTCCAGGCTGAAAGAAGGAGCAGCGCTTACGTAGCTAGTCAACCAAGAGGGACAGAGGACCTTTCGTCCTTCTGAAGAGGACATTAAATTGAGAACCATCAATCACAGAAACTGAGGGCAGAAAAGTAACAATAGCTAACATCAGCAACTGATTACCATGTGCTGGGCTTTATTCTAAGCACTATATCCATACAATTTTATTTAATCCTTACAACACCCCCATCTTGCCTGTGAAGAGACAAGAGATTGTCTAGTTTGTTTTATAGACACTGTCCAGAAAATTTAAGCAAGACTTACCCATGACCAAATCACCTAACCCTTGCAGAGGGAAAACCAAATCAGGTCTCAGCCCTACTCCAGTGCTCCACACCCTTGTGAGCATGAATTCCACTTTACAATATGCCTTGGGTTCAGATGAGACAAAACTATTCCAGAAAAGGTAAACTCTTCTTCCTCAACAAAACCAGAGCCAGCAAGCTAAGAGGGTCAGCCAGGCATTGTCTGGCCTGCAGACGTGGTAACACACATGGCCCTTTCTCAGGCTATTTCTTAACAGGGTTCTGGAGAAAGAGTATCCAGACACCCAAGTTTAGACTGAGAAATTGGGTGCCACTTTTCAATAGATTTCTATGCCATACTGAGAAAAGCAAGTTAAGAGAAGCTTCTTGATCAGCAATTACACTAAAACCACATCATAATAGGAACCAGAGAAAAAAACAGAAGTCCCAAAGAGGATGGTGGATTGGAAAGACTTAGCAAACTAAAAACTAAAGGTGACTTCTGAGGAGGTATCTAGGTACAAGGTGGTGGTAGAGGGTCATTTTTGATCTTTCTATATCTTATTAAAATTTCCCAATGATAATTGCCTCATGTATTTGTGTTTAACTTGATATTAAAATAAAGGAAACATTTTTTAAAGGAAAAGAAGAAATAAAAGGTGGGAACAGTACCTACACTTGGACGAGCTATTGGGTAGTTTTTCATCTGGCATCTCTGGCCCCCAGTGTGGGCCATTACATGACTAAGGTCACTGCCACTGTCCAAGAAGTCTAGACAGTCCCAGTCCCCAGTGACCAGTGCTGCTTCCTCTGCCCTGTACCTGGTGCCACATTTGGGATATGATCAAAAAGTCCCACAGGACTGATAGTCAACAATGTGTTATATACTTAGAAATTAAGAGAGTAGATCTCAGGTTACACATATATGTGTGTGTGTGTGTGTGTGTGTATGTATACATATATATATGGTTTGAAATATGGCACTTTCTTTTTTTATTCTAACGAGTTATACATGACAAAATGAATTTTGACACATCATACATATGTGGAGTATAACTTCTCATTCTTCCAATTGTACATGATGTAGAATCACAACAGCTATATAATCATATATGTACTTAGGGTAATACTGTCCAATCATTCTACTATCCTTCCTACTCTCATATCCCTTCCTTCAGTCCCGTCTGCCTAATCCAAAGTACCTCTATTCTTCCCTATCCACCCCCAAACTTGTTGTGAATTAGCATCCTTATATCAGAGAACACCTTTGATTTTTTGGGATTGGCTTATTTCACTTAGCATGATATTCTCCAGTTCCATCTATTAAACTGCAAAAGCCATGATTTCCATTCTTCTTTAAGGCTAAGTAATATTCCATTGGGGATATGTAGCACATTTTCTTTATCCATTCATCTGTTGAAGGGCACCTCGGTTGGTTCCATAGCTTAGCTATTGTGAATTGCGTTGCTATGAACATTGATGTGGCTACGTCACTGTAGTATGCTGATTTTAAGTCCTTTGGGTATATAACAAGGAGTGGGAAAACTGGGTCAAATGGTGGTTCCAGTTTTCTGAGGAATCTCCATATTGCTTTCCATAATGATTGCACGAATTTGCAGTCCCACCAGCAATGTATGAGTGTACCTTTTTCCCTACATCCTCACCAACATTTATTGTTACTTGTATTCTTGATAATTGCCATTCAAATTGGAGTGAGATGGATCTCAGTGTAGTTTTAATTTGCGTTTCTCTAATTGCTGGAGATGGTGAACATTTTTTCATACATTTTTTTTCATCAATTGTATTTCTGTGAAGTGTCTGTTCAGTTCCTTAGTCCATTTATTGATTGGGTTATTTATTTATTTACTTATTTATTTATTTATTTATTTATTTATTTATTTTGGTGTTAAGTTTTTTGAGTTCTTTAAATGTCCGGAGATATATCTATGCTCTATCTGAGGTGCGTGTGGTAAAGATTTTCTCCCATTCTCTAGGCTCGCTCTTCACATTATGGATTATTTCCTTTGCTGTAAAGAAGTTTTTTAGTTTGGTACCATCCCATTTATTGATTTTTGATTTTACTTCTAGCACTTCAGGAGTCTTATTGAGGAAGTCAGTTCCTAAGCTGACATGATGGAAAGTTGGACCTACTTTTCTTCTATTAGGTGCAGGGTCTCTGTTCTAGTGCGTAAGTCTTTGATCCATTTTGAGTTGAGTTTTGCACAGGGTAAGAGGGGTTTAATTTCATTTTGCTATATATGGATTTCCAATTTTTCCAGCCCCATTTGTTGAATAGGCCATCTTTTCTCCATTGTATGTTTTTGGTGCCTTTGTCTAGTATGAGATAACTGTATTTACGTGGGTTTGTCTCTGTGTCTTCTATTCTGTACCATTGGTCTAGGTGTCTGTTTTGGTGCTAATACCATGCCGTTTTGTTACTATGACTCTGTAGTATAGTTGAAGGTCTAGTATTGTGGTGCCTCCTACTTCATTCTTCTTGCTAAGGATTGCTTTAGCTATTCTGGGTCTCTTATTTTTCCAAATGAATTTCATGATTGCTCTTACTATTTCTATGAAGAATGTCACTGGGATTTTAATAGTAATTGCATTAAATCTGTATAACACTTTTGGTAGTATGGCCATTTTGACAGTACTAATTCTGCCTATCCAAAAGCATGGAGGTCTTTCCATCTTTTAAGGTCTTCTTCAATTTCTTTCTTCAGTGTTCTGTAGTTTTCATTGTAGAAGCCTTTCAACTCTTTTGTTAGATTGATTCCCAAGTTTGTTTGTTTGTTTTTTGTGGCTATTGTTAAGGGGGCATTTTTCCTGATTTCTCTTTCAGTGGATTCATCACTGATGTATAGAAATGCATTTGATTTATGGGTGATGATTTTTATATCCTGCTACTTTGCTTAATTAATTTATTAGTTCTAAAAGTTTTCTGGTGGAATTTTTTGGATTTTCTAAATACAGAATCATGTCATCAGCAAATAGTGATAGTCTGAGTTCTTCTTTTCCTATTTGTATCCCTTTAATTTCTTTCATTTGTCTAATTGCTCTGGCTAGAGTTTCCTGGACTATGTTGAATAGAAGTCTACCACAATTTTTTCAAAAAAGAATAAAACCTAAGCTGCTCTGTAATGACACTAATAAAACGATAATTCCTGGTTCAGAAATTTATTTTGCTGGTCTTTATGTTCAAATTAAATGAAGTTAATATACTATAAATTATTTGTATTCTGTCCTTATCAACAAACATGAAATATGAGAAAAATGTTTTATGGCCCAGAGACATCTCTAAAATAATTAAATACTCTCTTTCGAGTGTGTGTTTCTTAAGTAAGGTAGAGCCTAAGAATTTAAACACAGGAAAAACAAAACTATTAAGCTCTAGGCCCTAGTTCTCCTATTATTCATGGTTAAGCATGGGAGCTAGGCACTGTGCATATTGCATTGAGCTACAAGAAAGACATTTTGCTGGGCGTAGTGGCCAACACCTCTAATCCCAGTGGCTCAGGAAGTTGAGGTAGGAGAATCACAAGTTCAAAGCCAGCCTCAGCAACAGTGAAGGCACTAAGCATCTCAGCTAGACCCTGTCTCTAAATAAAACACAAAATAGGGCTGGGGAATGTGGCTCAATGATTGAGTGCCCCTGAGTTCAATCCCTGGAACCCTCCCCACAAAAAGAACATTTTACATATAAAGTGTCAAAAATATGTGAAAAAATGTTCAATATCCTTAGCAATCAGGGAAATGGAAATCAAAACTACACTGAGATTTCATCTCATTCCAGTTAGAATGACAAGAAAGAATAAAAGAAAAATAACTGCTGGCAATGGTGTGGGGGGAAAGGTATACTTATGATGCGGTGGGACTGAAAATTAACACAACCACTTTGGAAAGCACTCTGGAGATCCCTCAAAAGACTAGGAATGGAACCACCATATGACTCAGCTATGCCAGTCTTGGTATTTACCCAAAAGATCTAAAATCAGCATACTAGACTAGTAGATCTATACCAATATTTATAGCAGCACAATTCACAAGAGCCAAGTTATAAAACCAGACTTGGCATCCATCAGCAGATGAATGGATAAAGAAAACGTGGCATGTATAAACAATGAAATTTTACTCAGCCGTAAGGAAGAATGAAATTTTGTAATTTGCAGGTAAATGAATGGAACTGGAGAATGTCATACTAAATGAAATAAGCCAGATTCAGAATGTCATGGGTTGAATGTTTTCTCTCATACATAGCAGCTAGGAGGGAGAGAAGAAATACTGAAAAGTGTAAAGGGGAATCTCATGAAAATAGAAGGAAGACCAATGGTATAGAGAAAGGGAATCAAGGAGGAGGGGAGGGCATGGGGAAGTATGGGGAAATGAAATCTACTAAATTATGCTGTCTATGTATGAATATACAATTATAATTCACTAATTAAAGCAACAGCAACGACAATAGAAGGGAGATTGGTAGAGTAGAATAAGTGGATCAGGGGAAGGAGGGGGAAGGGAAGGTACTTGGGAATGAGGTTGGTCAAATTATGTCATATGCACATTCAAATATGGCATAATAAATCCTACTATTATATATAATTATAAGGCACCAATTTAAAAAGTAATAGCCTTATAAATTGCTACATAATTTTTCCTGTTAATTATAATTGGGAGAAAAGCAAACCTTTCCCAGCAGGTGCTATAATTTGTGACTTAATTTTGAATAAAGGTATGTTGAGACCATTTTTAAAAACTTCTTTACTTTTGTTTTCATATATTATTTCTATGCGCACATTATAAGATTGATTAATTTATTATTTAGACTTGTATCATTTACTAAATCATGCTTAGGTTTGGGTCTTCTAGTCATATATGTATAAAAGTATGTATTCTTCTATCATTTTGCAAGCATAAAACTCAGAAAATGCTTTGTATTTGAGGAAGTACATTGCTCTTCAGAGCAAAGTGGAGTTGAGTCTTTTTATTTCTTCATTTTTCTCTTTCTGCAATCATTACTCCTTCTTTACATATCATGTTTCTTTCATTGTGGATGTACTATTATATTACTAGGTTATTATAGCTCCTAGATATATCTCCCCATCCCCCACCTCTCTTTCTCCTTCCTTTTCTCTCCTTCCCCTCCTTTCCTCACTAATTTTTCTTTGATCTGTTATGAGAAATTATTCTACCATGTAAGTCTTCAAAACATAAGTATTTGTTTGATTTTCACTAAAGTATAATTTATCTACATTCAAATCTTTAGATTGCTTTAAAAGAGAGGGGGACTGCCCCATAGGCTCTATGTACATCTGGGTTTATCACCTTGGATGTTGAGACTCTCCAGGTGACCCACTATATTATAAAGAAGAATTCCCAAATTCCTTACTAATCCACCTACAAAGATCCATTGGACTGGATTCTAGACAACTTTACAAAAAGGAAAAGAAAATGAATAATTATGATTAGCTGCCACAGACAGAATTGACATCAGCACCTGCCTCGTGTTCTTCTCTCTTAGTCTATCATGGGAAAACTCTTCTTAGGGTCCTAGCAGGCAACCTCAGCATAGACGTGTCCTCCCTAAATGGGAGGACAAATTAAGGCTCATTTCTAGAAGTCCAAGAGATGAGTTTGGATCCCAGGGCATCGTCAAGACATTATGCAGGTCTTAGCAGGCTCCCCTGAAGACTCAAAGTCCGTACTTTTTAGTGTCCGTCTCTCTCACTTTCCACCAAGTACCGCACCCAACCCACACTCACACTGCTGTCAGAGAAATAGCTTCTCTTTATCAAATCCTCTCCCTCAAATCTATTACATCAAAGCTCAAGTTTGTTCTCATCGGATTATTTATCCCTGAGAACTACTCTGAGAAATAGATTCTAATTATTTTTGGCTCGCTGCGTACATTGCTTACAGATATAAAGTACAATTAAGGATTGAAATTAAAACATTTTTTGTGGTCATTTATTTACCCAAAGCAGGGTTTTTCCAAAACTAAATGATCTCGACGGTTCAACCTCAATATAATCAATAAAGTCCTCATTTTATCTTCCATCAACAAAGGATGCCATAGGAATTTTTGTTGAATAGTGAATCTCCATTGAACAGGTAACTTCCTGCTCAGAGTGTGGTGGGACTGGAAGAGGAAGAGGTATGAGGGTCATAAGGCTTGGTGGAAAACATGATAATCGTTTAAACAACCAACCATCTCATCTCACCCATAATGGTCAAGAATCCAGTTCAGTACTTTTCACTAATTCAGGCCATACAGCATATGAACACAGAGAATCACATGTTCACCATGGGGTTGGTCACATGAATGACAACATTGCAAGTGGCTTCCAGACAGTAGCAAAGATGCTAGAATATAGCACCAAGGTCTGAAGCAAAAATCTAGGTTCATGTGGATCTTTGGTACTACTAATCAGGTGACCTGGAACAAATCACTAAATTGTTTTGAATACCAGCAGCTGCATCTACAAAATGAGTACAATAATAATATTGACTTTAGAGTATATTGTGATGATTGCATAAGGTGGCATTGGTTATAAATGTGTAAGTCTATAGAGTGTTTTCTTGAGAGTCATTAGCACAGCTATAACACAAAAGAGCAAGGTTCTAACAATTTGTTTCAGTGCAGTTACACTGAACCTGAAAGACATGGATTTCTAAGTATCTTTTACTGTACATGGGCCCACCCAGGTGAGTGTGGATGGGAGAACCAGGATTTTGCGTCTCACATCACTTATTCTTCATTGCCCTGCCTAAAAAAACTACTTTTCTTGAAATAAGCCTCCAAGTGCCCCTAAAAATAATATGAACCCAAAATTAGCAATAAAGCAAGAGTCTGCACATGGAACAAGGTGGCTAGAACTCTAAGCTAACTCAAGCCCCTCCAATTCTCCATCCTGACATTGCAGCCTTAGCATCTGCCAGCTCTTAGTTTTCCTTGAAAGCTTTTCTAGTGGGTTGGGAGAACTGAAGGAAACACATCACACATAGTGAAAAACATGAAATCAGGTCATCTAGATTACAAGATCTGATTAGTTTTCTGGAATTGTAGGCTTATGTCATCCTAAAAGACTTGAAAGAGAAAAGAGAACACGCCCAGACAATTCCTACCTTTAATCCCCTTGATTTTTCTCCTCCTCCTTTTTGTCTTGGGTTCACCAGTACTGCAAGAAACTAAAATGATTAACCCACCACTTATTTACAGTTTGTTTGCTCTGACCACAAAAATCCCCTGGCCCTGGATGGTGAAATCATCTGGAGTTGGCTAGCTGCCCTATATTAGGAGGAGCAACCTCTCCAGTTTGTCACAGACCCCACATCTCTTACACCTTACTAACACTGAAGTCATGTCAGCTGCCACTTGTCACAGATGTGTGTTGTTGTTGTTTCCCTCAGTAAAGAGGAAAAGGAAATAAAATGTCTCCAACAAAATTAGGAAAACACAGCCGGGCGCGGTGGCGCACACCTGTAATCCCAGCACTTGGGAGGCTGAGACAGGAGGATCGCGAGTTCAAAGCCAGCCTCAGCAACTTAGTAAGGCCCTAAGCAACTCAGTGAGACCCTGTCTCTAAATGAAATACAAAATAGAGCTGGGGATGTGGCTTCAGTGGTGGAGTGCCCCTGGGTTCAATCCCCAGTACCAAAAAAAGAAAAAAAAATTAGAAAAACAAAAGAGAGATGAAAGAGAAACTTGTGTTTTTAGAAAAATGAACAAAATCATATTCCTTTGAAAAGTTGAGCCTAATTGTTTTAACACATAAGTGTACCTGGTGAGAGGACACAGTGTGAGCCATTTTATCCTCCAAGATACCTGCTTGGCCCTGGAAGGCACTTAAGTTTGCCAACATTTTAAAAAGTTTTATGAGGACAGTGGTTGAATCTGTTTTCTTCTTGGCTGTCACTATAGCCTACAAGTACTGAATAAATATTTGTGGCCACTCTGGTTATTATTCTCTGTCATTGATATGGTTCTGAACTCCTACCTCATCCTAACTAGTTTGTCATTTGGGGAAATCTGAGGTGCCCTCAGGATGGGCTCTAAAATGTGATCCAAGGCCCTATGGGATGAAAATTCCTAGACGACAGGAATATATTAATTTTTCTTCCTTTCTTTCTTTTCTTTTTTTTTTTTTTTTTTAGTTGTCAATGGACCTTTATTTTACTTATTTATATGTGATGCTGAGAATCGAACCCAGTGCCTTGCACATGCTAGGCAAGGGCTTCACCACTGAGCTACAACTCCAGCCCAGGAATCTTTGATTTGAACCAATCTCTGATAGGTTCATTGCCATCTCCAGTCCTGGTACATAAAAGACAATCATATATATTTAATGAAGGGATGAGTGAATAGACACAGTTTGTTACTGATTAGATGTAGAACATTGGGACAGATCCTTCATACTTTCAGCCTTGGTCTTTGCTCTCTTAAGTGAGAGAAATGTCTTGCACAGTATTGGAGGTATGAAGTCACAACGTATGCGAAGTTCTGAGCCATTGTAGGTGTACAATAGATTAGGAACAGGTAGGAGGAATTCAGGTGTTACTTTTGCAACTCCTTGGTTCATTTGTGAAACTGCCTCTTACCTTGCTGGCAGTTTGTCTGAAAATAATTATCAGGATCTTTCTCCATCAGACGAATGTTGTAGCGGGAGGATACTGATGTCCTGCAGGTTCTTCCAGGGTTTGAAGTTGCTCATGGTTATCCCCAACTCCTGACTTAGTTAAGTCTGTACCAATTAATTAAATCATATCTTTTTCTCTCAGTAGGCGAGAGGTGATGTTTTTGAACTGTTTTCTTGGACTAATTCTAAGAGTCATTGATTAAAATGGAAATAAATGACTTAAAATATTTTCAGCAGTCTTAGGGAATTCCTGAAGCATCAGTATTCCTTTGTATCTATTTAATTTTCCAAAGTCATTATTGAAAACTTTCAAAAGGAAGATATCCTTTTATGAAATGTAGCCTATATTCATCACTAAGAATAACAGCAGCAAATACTTACTATGGGCCTGGCACTGTTCCAAGCCTTCCAGGCAATTGACATATTCCAACTCAATCCACACCCACCCTACAAGGGAGGCACTGTTATGTGATCCATGTTACAGATGAGAGAGCTATGACATAGGAAGTTTAATCAGTTCATACCGAGGTCACTTAGCTAAACAAGATGGAACTGGGACTCAAACTCAGTGTACTCCAGATATAAGGGAGAAAGGGATTCTGGTAGATGATATTTATTGCCCAATTACAGATTAATCAATAAATGTAATATTCCCTAGAAAGTCTCAAGTCAGTAAGTCAACCTTTTATGAATACTAACTGGGTATAGCAGTAATATTCTAGGGCCTGAGAACATAACAGTAAGAATGGTAGCATCTGTCGCGCAAAGAACTTGTATTTGGAGACAGACCAAAAATGAACATGTAAATAAATTAATAAGGTCATTTTCAGTGTTAACAAAAGAGATAAAAGTCACAGTAAAAGCCTTAAGTGACTGAAGGGAAGGTGCTGTTTTAATTAGGGTGATCAGAGAGGCCTCTTTCAAAGGGGGCATATGTGACTTGACACCTAAATTATGAGAATGAGACTCCAGACAGAAGGGAGCTAGCTCCGGCAACAGGGTGGCTATCACAATTGAACAAAGATGAGGGCATAAAGGGAAGCAAGGAATTAAACCACGCAGGCCTTGAATGTGAGGTTAGAGATTTTGATATTTTCTTATTTAAAAAAGCATTAGAGAATTTAGAGCATGGAGATGTTTCCTGCTTATTACTATTTTTAAGATCTTTCTGGCTATTATGAAGAAAATGAAGGGCATGTAGGAATGTAGGGCAGCAAGAGTTGAGACAGAAGGAATAGTTAGGAGGCCCTGGCAATAGACAAGGCAAGAGATGACGGCTCCGTGGACTAGGGTGATAATAAGAGTGGCCAGACTCAGGAAGTATGTGGAAGATACAGTGGACAAAACTTTCTGAAGTTATAGCAAACTGCCTATAGCACCTAAAAGACAGGAGTGGATCTCTGGTTTGGAGTACCATTGGTGCCATTTACTGATCTAGAGAAGGCTTACTGGAAACAGATTTAAGGGAAGGGAGTGGAGGAAGCGAGTGTTCTGTTTACATAAGATAAATGTGAGATTGAAACTCACAGACATTTAGGTGGACATGCTGAATATGTATGAAGCTTGGAAAGAGAAGCACAGTACTGGAGATAGGTGTTGGACCATTGTACATCCATTCTGTCCAATATGGTAGCCATGCATGCACACTGAAGCTAGTAGCCATACCTGCATATTGAACACTCAAAATGTAGCTGCTGTGACTAGCAACCTAGTTTTTAAAAAATTTTAATTAATTCAAATTTAAGTAGGTATGTGTGGCTAGTGGTACTAGATTGGTCAGCACACACATGGACTACTGTTATCATCACAGAACATTCTATTAGATAGTGCTTGTGTAGATGGTTCTTAAAACAACTAGACTTGGCGAGATCACCAACAGAATGAATGTAAATTTAAAAAAACAGAAATGTACCAGGAACTGAGTCCTGGGCTCCAACATTAAATTTAGAGATCTGGAAAAGAAGTGGGAGCTTCCGAATGAGAAGCCCGGCCCTCAGGTTCAGGTGATCAGGTTGTTGTGAAGCCAAGTGAAGAAAGAGGGGGATGGTAAAGTGCACAGGGAATTGCTCATTAGGTTAAACCTCATAAAGAACTATTTCAGAAGCATGAGGAAGGACAACTGCACACTTAATGGGTATTAAAGAGAGAAAAAATGATGAGCACTAAAGATAAACAATTTTTGAAGGCTTTTACTGTAAAGGGAAACCAAGAAGACAGCAGCATTTTGGAGGTTAAAAGATCCTTCCCCTCCATAGTCATGTGTTTTACCATGAAGCAAATAATTAAGTAGAGAAGGGAAAATTGATGATTCCTCTTGATTTGCAGGATAAAATGTGGATAATTGCAAAAATACAGTCTTTGAGAAAGAACAAAGGGCCTTGACTTTTTTCATGAAAAAATATTATTCATTTAAAAATATTAAAAATATGAATACTTTTAAGAAAGAATGTACATTACACAAAAATGAATCTACCATTTCATGTTAAAATATGTATGCATGTAAATAACAATTGGAAAAGAATGCAGAATAATGAAAATAGCTGATTTGTTAAGATTAATAGAGTATGAACAGTTCTTTATAAGCAAATTTGTACTTAGAGAAGTTGAGCTTGCATTTCAAGAATATATATTTAAGGCTAAGTTTAATTAGCATCATATTTACAGATATGGAAAAATCACTTTTTTAATGTTATTTGTTCTTTTTAGATATATATAACAGTAGAGTATATTTTGACGTATTTTGACATATTATACATACATAAGAATATAACATTCTAATTAGGATCCATTCTTATGGTTGTACATAATGTGGAGTTTCACTGGTCATGTAGGAAAATTATGTCTGATTCATTCTACTGTCTTTCTAGTCCCATCCCCACTCCATTCATTCACCCTTGCCCAATCCAATGAACTTCTACCCTTCCCCCGCACCCCTTATCTTTTAAAAGAGGGATAAGATTTCCACTCCCAGGCAGCTACAATAGATATACTTTTTAATATTTCTTCTGTTAAGTACAACCAAAACTCATGAACCTGATATAAGATAAACACATGAAGATTATAAAAAGCAGGGAGCAAAAGTTTGCTAGAACCCTCGAGAGGTGACAGCAGAACTGGGTTTTCTTTTCATCTCAAATATACTAGGCTTAGAACTGAAGAAGTCAGAAACCTGGAAATATCAATAGGTATAAACCAAAAAAAGTACCCTCCCAACCAGCTATCTCTAACTGTTGGACAAGGACAGGACTTAGCAAGGCAGAAAACTTTTAAGCAATAATTACATTATTCCAGCCAACTACCACCTAAAACAAAACAAAACACTATGGCTCCACCCCACTGTGCCAAAGCCCACAGGAGCCTTGATGTCCCCCCTCTCAAGGCTATAACAAGACACCCAGCATCTCTACCAGGAGGTGTTGGAAAAACCAGGTAGGGAGTCAGAACGTTGACCCTCCCTGTAATGAAGCTCAATGGTATTAGTGAAAACCAGATGGGGAGCCTGGACTTCGACTTCTACCTGAAGTAACAAACCCCCCCCTCCCTCCTGGAGGGTTGTCAATGGAGGCCTAGTGGACAGTCAGCAATTTCACCACTGTCCATCAGTAATGAGTCCATTCTCATTGTGGGTCCCATGCAGAACTGGAAATCCCACCCCTGCGAGCATTAATGAGGAACCTACTCCTTCCCTGGGTGTCAACAGAGGCTGAAGGGGCAACCTGGACTTCTACTTTCACCTGCTAATAAGACACGCATCCATAATTAAAATTGTCGGTTTCAACACTCCTATCTCAATAATTCACAGAACAACTAGACTGTTGTTCTCAATGACACCGTCAACCAATAGTCTCTAACACACACTTACAGAACCCTCTACCCAACAAGAGCAGAATACATATTCCTTTCAAATGTTCATGGAACATACACAAATACAGACCATGTGTGGAGCCATGGAAATAGCTCAACAAATTAAAAAACTGAAATTATGCAGATTGTTTCTCTTACCACAGTGAAATAAAACTAGAAATCACTACCAGAAAACATCCAAAAACTTGAAAACAGAACACTTCTAAAATAACCCATAGTCAGAGGAAGTTCCAAGGGGAATTAAAATAAAAATACATTAAACAGAATGAAAATTGAAATAAAATGTGTCAAAATTTGTGGGACACCACAAAATCAGTACTCAGAGAGGGAAAATTAAAGCACTATGCATATATTAGAAAAGAGGAAAAGTGACCAGGTGTCTGGCAGGGCATGCCTGTAATCCCACCAGCTCTGGGGCCTGAGGCAGAATTTCAAGTTCAAAGCCAGCCTCAGCAACTTGGTGAGGCTCCAAGCAACTTAGCAAGACCCTGTCTCTAGATAAAATATAAAAAGGGCTGGGGATGTTGCTCAGTGGTTAAGTGCCCCTGGTTTCAATCCCTAGCATCAAAAAAAAAAAAAAAAAAAAAAAAGGAAAAAGAAAGAAAAGAGGAAATGTCTCAAATCATTTAAGTTTCTGCCTCAAGAAATTGGAAAACAGAGGAGCAAAATAAAGGCAAAGCAAGAAAAAGAAAGAAACTAATAAAGATGAGAGCAAAAAAAATCACTGAAATAGAAAATAGACAAACAATACAGAAAATCAATGAAACAAAGAATTGGTTCTTTGGAAAAAATTAATAAGTTTATAAACTTTCCAACAAAGAGAGAGAGAGAGAGAGAGAGAGAGAGAGAGAGAGAAGAGAAATTACTGACACTGGTAATAGAATATAACACACAATAGGCCCTGCAGACATCAAAATAATGATAAGGGAATATTGCAAATAACCTTGGACATAAATTTGAGAATTTAGACAAAATGTACCTCAAAAACCACTAACTACCACAACTCATTCAATATGAAATAACTTAAATAGTCTTGTAACTATTAAGGAAATTGAATTTGTAGCTTAAAATGCTCTAAAAATATATCTCCAAATTCAGCTTATTTCACTGGAGAATCTTAGTAAACATCAATTTTACATAATCTCTTCCAGAAAACTGAAGAGCACAGAACTTCCAAGTTCATTTTATGAAGCTAGTATTATCCTGATACCCAAGCAAAAAAGGCAGTACCCAAAAAACAGAGAAAACTATAAACTAATATCCCTCATAAACATAAACAGAGATGTAAAAATACTTTAAAATGAGAGCAAGGAGATGGGCATATGACACACACTTGTATTCCCAGTTACTCTCAAAGTTGAGGCAGAAGGATCACAAGTTTGAGGCCAGCCTGGGCAACTTAGAGAGACCCTATGTCAAAATAGAAAATATAAAGGGCTGGGATGTAACTCAGTGGGAGAGTGCTCTGGGGTACAAACCCCAGGACTGAAAAAAAAATAACAAATGAAATTCAGCAATATATAAAAAATATACACCAGGACCAAATGGAGCTTATTTCAGAGAAGCAAATCTGCTTTGATATTTGAAAATCAGTCAATGTAATGTATCATATCAATAGACTAAAGAAGAAAAATCACATGATCATATCAATTGAAGCAGAAAAAGCATATAACAAAATTCAACTACTCCTCACAATTCTCATGATTTAAGGGGAAAAACATTTAGAGAAATAGAAATAGAGTGGAATTTCCTCAACTTGATGAAAAATATACATAGAAAAACTACAACTGACATTGTACTTAGCTGTGAAAGACCAATGCTTTTCCCAGATAACAGAAATAGCCTAAGGACGTCCACTCTCATTACACTTACTCAGCATAGTGCTAGAAGTTGTGACCAGCGTCATAAAGCAAGAAAGGGAAACAAAATCATTTAGATCAGAAAAGAATAAATAAAATTTGATGTTCAGATGACATGATTGTTTACACAGAAAATACCAAGGAATTTATGTAAAACTCTAAGAATTAATAAGTAACCTCAGCAAGATTTCAGGGTACATAATGAGCACACAAAAATCAATCATACTTTTATATTCTAGCAAGGAACACATGGACACCAAAATTTAAAATACAGTACCATTTCTAGTAACTAAGACAAATAAGAGTTAGGTGTAAATCTAATAAAACTTATAAAAACTTGGGATGCTCAAAATGAAAAATACTGACCAAGGAAATCAAAGGAGATCTAAATTAACGAAGAGTATGTTTATGTATTGGAAGACTTGGTATGGATATCAATTCCCCTCAAATTAACATACAGGCTTTATACAACTCTATCAAAATCCCAAAATGACATTTTATAAAAACAGATACTTTACTCTAAAATTTATACAAAAAAGTAAAAGAACTAAAAAATATGAATACAAAACAGTATGTTTTTTAAATTATTTCTTTTTTAAATTTTTACAGACTTCATTTTGATTCATTGTACACATATGAGGTACAAATTTTCATTTCTCTGGTTGTGCATGATGTACATTCATGCCATTCTTGTTAATCATATATGTACATAGGGTAATGATGTCTGTCTCATTCCATCATTTTTCATACCCCATGCCCTCCCCCTCTCATTTCCCTCTATGTAATCCAAAGTTCCTCCATTCTTCTCTCATCCTTCACCCCCCAAACCCAATTCTATATCATCATCCACTTATCAGGGAAAACATTTGGTCTTTGTTTTTTGGGGATTGGCTTATTTCACTTAGATGATAATCTCCATTTCCATCCATTTATCTGCAAATGCCATAATATTCTTCTTTCTGGTTAAGTAGTGTTCCATTGTGTATATACACCACAGCTTCTTTATCCATTCATCTGTTGAAGGACATCTAGCTTTGTTCCAAACTAAAAAGCTTTCTCTCAGCAAAGGATACAATCAATAATGCAAAAAGAGAACCTACAGAGTAGGAGAAAATCTTTTCCACACACACTTCAGATAGAGTGCTAATCTCCACAATTTATAAAGAACTTACAAAACTTTACACCAACAATACAAAGAACACAATCAATAAATGGGCCAAGGATCTGGACAGACACTTTACAGAAGAGGATGTATAGGTGATTAATAAATATATGAAAAAGTGTTCAACATCTCTAGCAATTAGAGAAATGCAAATTAAAACAACTCTAAGATTTATTCTTACTCCAATCAGAATGGCTGTTATCAAGAACACAAACAATAATAGATGTTGGCATGGATGTGGAGAAAAAGGCACACTTTTATATAACAGTATGTTTAATAGCAGCTTTATTTCTAATAACCAAAAAAGCTGGAAACAACCAGATGTTCTTCAAAGACAAGGGGATGAACCACAGTATATCCATACCACATACAGTACCGCTCAGCAAAAAGCAAACTATTGATACAACAATCTGATGTTCCTTTTTAAAAAATATTTTTAGTTGTAGATGGAAACAATACCTTTATTTTATTTTTATGTGGTGCTGAGAATGGAACCCAGTGCCTCATATGTGCCAGGCAAGCACCCTACCACCAAGCCATAACCCCAGCCCCAACCTGATGTATCTTGAGGGAATTCTGCTGAGTGAAAACAGCCAATCTCAAAGGTTGCTTGCCATGATGGTTTATTTTACATGTCAACTTACCTGAGCCATAAGTGTCCAGATATTTGGTCAAAAATTATTCTGATGCTTCTGTGAAGATTTGTTAAATGAGACCTTTAAATTGGTGGACTTAGAGTAAAGTGAATTGTCCTCTATAGGAGACTTCATCCAATCAATTGGATTGAAGGCCTGAAAGCAAAAAGTTGACCCACCCACCCAGCCCCTTGAGCAAGAGGGAATTCTCAGAGCCTGTCTTTGAACTACATCTGCAACATCTATTCTTCCTGATTTTTCAGCAGCCTGCCTCTGGCTCGCTTGCCAGCCTCTCCCATCATATTTGGGACTCATCAAGTCCATAATCATGTGAGTCAATTACTTGAAATAAATCTCTTCCTATATACACACATCCTATTGGTTCTATTTCTCCAGACAACCATGACTGATAAACACCTTATATGATTCTATTTTTATAACTTGCTTGAAATGACAGAACTATGGAAGGGAAAAACAGATCAGTGATTGCCAGAATGTGAGTTCATGAGGGTGAGAAGAAAGTAGATGTGGCTCTAGAAGGACAACATGAGGGATCCTTGTGCTGACAGAAGGTTCTGTGTCTTGACTACTGATATTAACATCCTGATTGTGATATTATACCATACTCTTGTGAAGTGTTACCAATGGGGGAAACAAGGTAATGTGCACAAGAGCTGTTATTTCTTACTGCATGTGAATCTACAATTGCCTCAAAATCTTTAATTTTTAAAAAGTTGAACAAACTGTATCTGATTATTATATTGTGATCCTACATGAGGTCTGGGGGACAAACTTGAAGTACTACTCAGATGATTCAACAGTTTGTCACCTATAATATTACATGGTGTCAGAGTTATCTCAGTTGAACAAGCAAGAAAACACCTATTATCTTGAGTTCTCCCATTTCTTTCTTTCCCCTAAATAATTACGCACATGACCCGTCTGTTTTACCCACCAAAACGTGTCATGAATTGGTGCCTCCTCTTTCTCTACCACCACCACTAGTCACTAGCCAGCATGAACTGTTGACACAGCTTTGCAATTTTTCCACTCCTCTTTCCTGGAAGCCTTTACCTCACCCATTCCTCACTCAACTGCAGAAGTCATCTTAAATCATATTCAATCATATCACTCCCATGCTTAGCCCCTCCAGTGACTTCCCCATGCTCCTCATATGGATTTCAACTCATTTCCATGGCCTACCAGCTCCTGAATGACCATGTCTGCCATCTGTCTTCCCAATGTTATTCCTTCCTGCTTTCCCTTGCTCCCCCAGTTTCACCAAACTTCTCTTCTTCAATCTAAGACCCTTTCTTTCTAACAATCCATACATAGTTTCCCCCTGTATCCTGCATGCCCACTCTTTAGGCCTCAATGAAAAAGTTACTTCTATAGAGAATGTGTTCCTGAGCATCTTTTCTAAAGTGGATGCCTCCTATTGTTCTCTTCCTCAGCATCCTTTTTGCTTATTTTATAGAATGTAAGCCCACAAGAGCTGAGATGTGCTATTCCACTGTTGTAACTGATGCCCAGCAAAATATTCTGTAAATATTACATTTATTGAGTGTTAAATCAGTAAATGTCCCAATTCATATACCTATAATCCCAGCAGCTCAGGAGACTGAAGCAAGAGGATTGGGAGTTCAAAGTCAACCTCAGCAATTAGTGAGGCCCTAAGCAATTATCGAGACTCTGTTTCTAAATAAAATATTAAAAAGAACTGGGGATGTGGCTTAGTGGTTGAGCAGCCCTGGATTCAATCCTTGGTACCAAAAAAAAAAAAAAAAAAAAGTCCCAATTACAGTTTCAGATACTCCCTGTGTAGGAATGACAATTCTTTTGGACTTCACTTATTAGACAAATACTTAGAGTGTCTATTATGCACTAGACACTATTATAGGCAACAGAGAAAATGATATGAGCAAAGTATCCACATTCCTAGAACTCAGATTTGGTAGGGAGAATGGCAAACAATACTAAATAGAAAATTAATGATACAATCTCAAGCATAAGTGCTAAGAAGAAAATAGAGCTGAGTGACAGGCTGGGCACGTGTTGGAGGTGAAAGTGGTATAGCAAAATGGTGAGAGGATCCTCTCCTCTCTGAGCCTTCAACTGAGGAAGAGAAACCAGTGAGGTTCAAGCCTGGGAACAAGCTCTCCAGGCAAAGGCTCCTCCAGTAGTACCTAGATGCTAGGGCTAGGACGTATTAGAAGTCAGTGTGACTGGATCCAGAGGAGGAAAGATAGTCTCAGAGTCAGGCAGGACCTACATCAAGTCAGCCTCTTGGGCCATGGTAAGGAATGTGGGTTTCCTAAAGGCAATCTGGAGGCCTTTGGAGACTTTAAAGCAGGGGCACTGTGATCTAATTTAACTTTTTATATCCATTTTGATTTCTGTGCCAAGAAGGTACTATAGGGTAAGAATGGGAACAAAGAAGCCAAGGAGGAGCTGTGCAGACACAGAGGAGAGGTGCTGGTGGTGTGGACCAGGGAGGCATCTGTGGAAAGGGTGACGCGAGGATGTGCAGAGTGCCTGGCTCTCTGGCATCCTACAATGCCAAATTTGGGTCAGAAATTTTAAAAATACACTGCCCTTCTTCAGGGACTCAGATCTCTCTTGGATGCCTGTCTTGGCCAAGTTCGAATTCATTGATTTGGTTCCTAGGAACTGCTTTTGACCTTACAGGACGCTTGCCCCAATGAGAGAGGAATGCAGCTTGCTCATTTTCTTTCCTCCCATTTAGCGAATGTGAGGAACTATGTTAGCGAACAAGAAACTATTAGAAAAGGTGTGGTGGCCGGGTTCTTTTCTCCCGCTGTCATCATTTACAACTCTTGGTACTTGCTAAAATCAATCACTGAAATAGGATGTGATCTGAAAGACTTAAAAGTGTGAAGCCAAAAGAGCTGGTTCCACCAGCCCAGCGAGTCTCTCAGGGTGAGTCTGGGCACCCACTGAGTAGACCCCATCACAGCAGTTAAGTACCCACAGTCTGACTCTATCCCACAGCCAAGAAACTGAAAATACCAGTGTGATAGGACCCGCAGCTTCTCTGGTGAGCGCTAAGGCAAACTGTCTAGAAATGGAACCAAATACCAGTTCTCCCGCTGCCAAATCAAACAGCAAAATGGGTGTGACTTAATCCCCCCCCCCCCCCCCCCCGCCACGCTGGGGAGGGGTCTGGTCCAACCCTAAACAATGGAGACATTACTCATTTCTGAGCAAGAGCAGAACCAGAGAAGCCTGGACTAAACCAGAAGAAGCCGGTCAGCTTGGCTCAAGATGATTGGTAGGTGGCGCCTCCAATGGGAGGGGAGACTACTTCCCGCAGCGCGAGGTGCCCGCGGGGACTTAGCCCTGGAAGTCAAGGGCTCACCTGCCTCTCGCTGCGCTCCGGCAAACTCCGTTTCTTAAAAGGAGACTTGAAAAGACTAAGGTAGGTAAACAGCAGAGGATAACTATGTTTGCGACGGCCGCACAAGCCTCTTTCCAGCGGTGTCGTGCCACTGGACAGCGACTGCTCAGGAACCTCTCCCGATGAGAGACCGCTCTGATGTTGAAGCGTGCGCATCCCCGGAGAAACTGCTACAGAAAGTCCGTGGGTGCCGTTACCTGGGCGCTGTAAAAGCTTGTTTCAAAGCTGCTCCCCAAAGCATGGCTCTACCAACTAGAGGACCTCCTTGTTACGAGTAGAGAAGTTAATCCAAGACAAGTGCTGAGAGCAGCACTTGGCACAGAGAGAGAACTCAATAAAGATTAACTGTCATTACTGTTAACATGCGTTCATGCTTTTCCACTGAGAAATTATTGTATTGTGTGTTTGCGTTTACATACATCTCACCTTACACAACATACCCTCGGAGCAAGAGGAGGCTGCAGCTGATTTATGTCATGCAATTTCAGAGCCGTGCCGGGTTCCACTAAAGATTGTGGTTTGAATTAAAATTTTTCACCTTCTGAAACTAAACATGTAGGTGTGTGTCACCCTGAAGAAGTGAAAGAAAAGGAAAAAAGTGAAAAGAATAAAAGACAACCTGAGTTTTTTCTATCCCTTTACTTTCAAGTCCTTGTTTTTCATAGTGTCCCTCATTTTACTGCTGTTACATTTCCTTTGCTACAAACTGGTTTCATTTGAACCTCAGTGAAACCAGTGACCCTGGTTGCCAGTACAGTTAAAGCCTAATGTATTTTGATATCTCTTGATATCCCAGAGGACACCTCTGGGACACAGGCACAACTAATGATACATGAGCAGATTTATTTGATAATGCAGAACTATCACCTGTAGCAAATGCATTTTAACATATATTAAATCAGAAATAATAATAATAACAACCATCACCATTTGCTGAACACTTATGCTGTGCCAAAAACTTTCATATATTATCTCATTTAATCCCCCCAACAAAGTGTGCATTCTGTTATTTCCATTTTATCAGGTAAAGAAACTAAAGGCACAGAAAAATCACAGGGAGCCACTTGCTAAAGGTCACCATCAGTAAAGTGTTGATATTCAAACCCAAGCCTTTTACTCTCCGAAGCTCATTCAAGTAACTGGTCAAGTCTACAACAGCCTCTGGCCACACAGCCCAGCTCTAAGCACAAACTCCATAGAGCAGAGTGCATTGTGCCTTCCGTATCCCTGACTTTGTTGTCTCCACAACACAGCCTGGTAGCCCACATATCTCCGCTTCTACAAAAGACCCCACAGATTTCTCCTTTCTTCTGTCCCCCAAAATGGGCATACTTAACATATGCCTTAAAATGTGACTGCCTCTGGTTTCTAACTTACTCGAAAGAGACCTGTGCCCACTTTCTTTCCTGATGGAACAAAGGTATTGAAGTCACAGGTCACCAAGACTCAGGATTTATTGATTAGGTTCCCATCAATATTCAGCCTCTGTTAAGAAGATTAGACTTGGACTCTTGGTTTGAGGTAGTCCCGCTCCTCCCTCACCTTGCTCCACCTCCTACAATGTATAACTAGAGCAAGCTCTGGACATACAGGCAGAGGCTGTCAGTTACACACTCAACACAGGACCTGGAATTAAGAGGAGGATTCCAGAACCATACAATGACAGAAGATAAGGTAAAGCAGCATCAGGTTCCCTTTGAATCTGGCTTTGAGGATATGAATAGAATCTGTTCAAGTCAGTGAGTACAGAAAGCTTGGGGATGTTGGGTGAAGAGATCAAGGCTACTTCTCTTAACTTGGCCAACTGATAATTAATCTGATTGCTTTAAAAAAGCAAACTGTTTCTTATTCAATCATTGGGGTTTTAAGGACATTTGCTGTTTTCTGACTAGTCCATGTAACTTTTTTCAAGTGATTCTGCATAATCACTTTACTGAAGGAATGTGACTCTCCCCCACACACACACAGGACAGAACCACCTGAATACAACCATGAAAAGTGATCTGGAATTTTCAAAATTGTCAGTGTATGAAAAACAAAAGAGGTGGAAGGACTGTTGTAGGTTAAAAGTGACAAAGAAGAACGGACAACAAAATGCGACATATGACGTTAGATCATGGAAGAAGAAAACAGCTATGAGGGACAATGTGGAGATAGCTGGAAATTTTTGAATATGAACTGTATCTTAGTTAATGTGAACATGTCAATAATACATTCTTGGATGTGATCATAGTATTGCAATCATGAAGGAAGGTGTCTTTGTTCTTAGTAAGTAGTGAAGTATTTAGGAATGAGGCGACACAAATAACTGCAGCTCATTTTTAAATGGTTCAGCCACACATGCACACACAGTGAGAGTTAAACAAAGGTGAATGTTAACCACTGTTGAATACAGGTGAAGGTTATGGAGTGTTAACTGCATTACTAGCTTATCTTCTCTGTAGGTATGATACTTTTCATAATAAAAATTTTTAAGGGATATAACACTCTCATTTCCCCAACCAAACCCACCCACCCTGTACATAGTAATACACACTGATAAACCTGTGTCCCTGTTAGAGTAGGACCTTTAAGCGCTGACCTGGTCACACTTCCTCTGCTGAGCGTTCCTGCCTGTCAGTAAGTGGCATGGTTTAGAGCAGGAGTTCTGGAGTCAGCCAGGCTCAGATCTGGTTTCAACATGTCTGCCTATCTGCTGTGAGACCTGGGTTAAGTTATTCAATTGAGCTTTTGGTTTTCTATATTATGATAAAATAAGAACATATTGGGATATAATGTGTCCTATTGAGGGGTTGTCCTAGTACTTTAAGCTTTGAGAATAATTACATGAGATTGTAGTAGAGAGGCTCCTTAGATGACAAACATTTTAATGTTAATAATTACGTGAGTTTAAAGAATAGCTAGTGTCATAATTTTATGGGTATTAGAGTCCTAGATAAATTTAAGGTAATTGGAACTTTAAAGATCATATAAAGATTAATATTCAATTGTAACTATATAGATGATATGTATATTTGGCAAAAATCATGAAGGTTGTATTTAAATAACTAAAATTTGAAAGATATTTGCAAAGGGGAAGGTAATGTGCTTCACAGAGAGTCTGGCATAAAGCAGATGCCCAAGGTTCATTTAGAATATAATTAAATTGCCTTAAGGGCTTTAGAAATTAGGTTGTACAATTTTCCTTGAGAACCAAGGAATTGCCTAATAAAAGAACCCAGAAAGAATGAGAACCTATGCAAAGAGTAATGTTTTTCAGTCTCATGAATCTACCCAGTGTTTAAAAAGGGTCGGATAATCACAGGACAGTGGGTCAGGAGCCCTAGGGTGCATCTCTGGATGTGCCCTGAATGTGCATAGAACTCAGACAAGGGACTTAGCCTGGAATTTCAGTTTCTTCAACAGAAAAATGGAAGAATTAGATAAGAATCCATTGCTCTCTGTGCTCTTTTTCAGCCTGAAAATTCTGTGGCTTGAGAAGCCCCTGGACTTTCCCAAGGGTGAAAGATCTCTTTTGCTCTGACTTTTAGAAGCATGTAGTTATAAAATTTGGTTCCCTGCATAGTGAATCTACTGTTGCTGGAAAATCTGCTCTTTTGCTTAGCAGTGAAGGTTAAGAACATCAGCTCAGAGTCCCATAGTAGGGTGTCTGTCACACACTGTGTGGTGGTAGACATGCTCCTTAATCTTCTCTAAGCCTATTTTCCACACCTGCAAAACTGGAACAATTAAATGTATTTCTAGTATTATTGTGAAGACTATTGGTGATATATGAAAAGTTAGCATATGATTGTTTGGCAAAAGCAATTAATGAACTGGTAATTAATTAAAGATACATTTGTTTCTTAAAAGGAAGACAAAATTATTTTTGAAATTTTTACAGTAATCCTATGCATTAACTGTTTTTTTTTTTTTTTTTGGCGGTGCTGGGGATTGAACCTAGGGCCTTGTGCTTGCAAGGCAAGCACTCTACCAACTGAGCTATATCCCCAGCCCCATTAACTGTTATTATACCCAGTTCATACTCAAAGAAACTTAGGCTCAAGGATGACAGGAGCCAGCTAGCACTTTTTTTTTTAAGTTTCCTGAAATCCACATCTATTTTTTCCCATTAGACACCGTCTGACTTATAAGCTATAAAACACACACTGCATTTTGTATTATGTTACAGTTTAGCTACTTGCAAATTCTAACATTCCATATTTGTTCTACAGCATATTTTAAATTGGAAATGGGACTTTGTCTCTCTAATTTTAAATTATTATTTTTTTATTTTTTATTTTTTGGTGGTGCTGGGGGTTGAACCCAGAGCCTTGTGCTCGTGAGGCAAGCACTCTACCAACTGAGCTATATCCCCAGCCCAAACTTAAAATTATTAAGCTCTAGGTGAAGGTAGTCTTTTAAAAGTGCTAGCTTAATATCTTGTAGTCTATGAAGAAGTTTAGGGAAAAGACTTGAAGATCTTCTGCCACTTACTAGGCATATGGCCTTTATACAACTAGCCCTTTCCGTATACATTTCTCCATGCATGAAATGATAACACCATTTCCTGTGTACAGGGTTATTAAGATAACAGATCCTGGATCAAGTAAGGTCCTCTCTATGTTCTATTTTCTTTCTTTTGTACCTATCCTGTTAACTTCTTGAACATCAGAGTGAATGGATGAAGGTCCATTCAGACTTAGTAGTTTTCAGAAAATTTTCCCTCTCATAAAAAAAAACTTTCTTGGATCAAGTCTAGTGCCAAGCCACATGGAAGGAAAAAATGTACTCTGCACATGTAATTAAGGTTACAGACCTTGAGATGGGGAGATTTTCCTGGATTATCCAGATGGATCAAATCTAATCCATGCATTCTTAAAAGGGAAGAACTTTCCTGGCTGTTTTCAGCGTCAGAGTGATGCAACATGAGAACTTAACCTGCCATTGCTGGTTGTGAAGATGGTGGAAGGGCACCATTAGCCAAAGGCTGTGGTGGCTTCTGCAGCTGAGATTGGCCCTCAGTTCACAGCCAGGATGAAAACACAGAGCTCAGTCCTACAACCATGAAGACCTGAATTCTACCATCAACCCACATTTTCTTCTACGGCCTCCAGAAAGGAACATAGCCTGCTAACACCTTGATTTTAGTCTGCTGAGACTCATACTGGACTTCTGACCTACAGAACTGTAAGATAAATAAGTTTGTGTTGTTTAAACCACTGAGTTGGTGGTAATTTCTTAGAGCAGCAATAGAAAAGACAAGGAGTACAAGAGATACGTGTACCCACACAGAGCAGTGAGCAGGCATATAGAAAACATAAAAACTCAGCATTAGCTGTGTTTGCACTGTGCCTTACATCAGACTCTCCAGACTATAGTGATGCAGAGTGTGATGGAGGGAGGCTGAAGCTCTGCCCAGGAACCTGGTGCCCTCACTGCTGGTGATGATTACTACCTATAAATCTGATGGAATGCCTATCCTGGCAAACAGCTGGAGGGGAAAAGAATTTGAGGAGAAACCACCAAGCAAGTCAGTGGTATCCTATCTTAGCTTTGGCTGTCTGGCCACTGAGTTCTAGATGTATAGTTACCTTTTAGCAGACAGTTCAAAATTTTTCATAATCCTATTACTATACAGCGTGTGTGCATGCACATACTTTAGATATAATATATACTAGTTATTTCTAATAAACATAGTATATATGATGTATGTGTGTATATAATTTATATTATATTACAATCATATCTGTTGGGTCAGCTTTGAAATGTTTTCTTTCAGAGATGGAAGTTTCTAGGAGGGAAAGTCTACAGATGCCACCTAAAATTAGTAAAAAAAAAGAGGGAGTTTTGTAAACCTACAGATTCTCAACCCCAATTCAAGATTCCAATCCAGTAGAAGGTCTGGGTGAGTCTCTGGAAGGTACATACATAACAAGCTCTCCAAGTGGGGGTCTGGTTTTAGAGCCACCAGACCCCATAACTTCTCCAGCTTTACTGGGAAATCAAGGTCCTTGTTACTTAGCTATTCTTACTTAGCTGGAGTGGGGAGATTTAGAATCATCCCACAATTTAGATAAAACTAAAGCTCCTACTGAGGAAGTGGATTGAGTCATATATCATTGAAGTAAAAAAGGAGAAACTGGAATTCATATTGATATGACTCATTCATTTATCCAACAATATGCCTACTATATCCCATGCTTTTTATTTAAAATTTTAAATTATATGGTTATACATTAAATCTTTTCCCTATAAAATATCTAATAATATAAAAAAGAACAACCTAATATTCCTTCCCAAAGATCATCATATTTATTTTTGAAGGAAACATTCTAAGAATTACATGTAACATTCACAAATCAAAGAAAATTTATGTTTAAGGTTTTTATAAAAACATTCATTGATCAACAACTTACCACTTAAAAATAAATCAGTGCATATGATTGCTTTATTTATTATTTAATGCAATGTATTGGGGGCTGAACCCAGGGGTGTTCAACTGTTGAGCTACATCCTCAGTCCTTTATATTCTTTATTTTGAGACAGGATCCTGCTAAGTTGCTGTGGCTGGTTTCAAACTTGTGGTCCACCTGCCTCAGCTGCCTGTGTAGCTGGGACTACAGGTGTACACCACCATACCTTGCTATTTGCTATCATTTTAAAGTACTTTTACATTTATATTATTTTTAATTGCTATATAGCATGTTGTGTGTATCTGACATATGTACCATGATGTATCTGAATCTATTTGACCATTTTTCATTGAATAACATCAAAATTCTTTCCACAATTTTTTCCGTTACACACACATATGTATCTGTATATATCATATAATTTCCCTAAGTTGGTTAGATATGTAATTATAAGTTGGTGGAGATGACTGCTCTCCAGGAGCTTCATGGAGTTGGGGAGAAAGCTATTACAGCTTGACCCACAACTCTAGGCTCAATGAGATGCAAATCGTGAAAAGCATCCTTACCTGGATGTTAAGGTAGATCACATCAAGGCTAGTTGATGCCTCATATGTACATATGTACATATATATGAAATATGAATGGTTTTCACATTTTCCTATGAACACCTACCCTGCCAAAGCACAGGGCATACTGAGTGGATACCAAGGGGAAAGAATCAGCCTGTGGAGCCAGTGAGAAGTCCACACTGCAGCCTGATGGGGTGATGAGGACTGAAACTGCTTGCTATTTCCCAACTCTGTGTTTCATCCCACAGATCACCGGAACCTTGATTTTCACTGTCTTCACTGCTGCACTGGGTTCCTTCCAGTATGGGTATGACATTGGTGTGATCAATGCACCTCAAGAGGCAAGTGAAACATGTACAAGTTCTTTGGGGGGCAGGTCCTGTGAGTTCCTCATGCACGGAGAGTATCACATGTTCCTCATGTATGAGATAAAATGTGTCCACGTGCTGGACACGGGGTTATCCTGGCCTGCCAAGTACAATGTGCATGGTTCCAAAGCTGATAACTTGGCCTTGACTCTCCAGTTAACAACCCTCACAGAAAGAGCAATAAATAATTCTTAATCTCTGGCTCTGCTATCCGCTGAGCTCATAGAAATCTCTAACTAGAGTACCACATGCCCAGGATGTTTTCTGAAAAAGAGCTTATTGCAGCATTCATTCAGAGTTCTCAACCATATGTGAATGAAAAATGCCAGGGCATAAGAGAAAACAGTAGATGCATATGTTTCATTCAGTGCACCTTCATTGGGCACTTACTGCATCAGGCACTCCAACTCTCCCTAACCAGAGCCTCCCAACAACTTTATTATGCCCATTGCCAGGCCATATTATAACCTTTAAGAGCCCTAACACCAAAGATTACAGTCCTTTCCTTCTTTCCTGCTTCCCATGGGTTAATCAACATAAAATAATACAAAATTTTAGAACCAGAGTCAAAAGTCCAACAAAGTTTGAATTTTCTCCATGATATTTTCCTGGTAATTAAAAATGTATATCAGGGCTGGGGATAGAGCTCAGTTGGTAGAGTGATTACCTTGTAAGCACAAGGCCCTGGGTTCAATCCCCAGCACCACAAAAATAAATAAATAAATAAATAAATAAATAAATAAATAAATAAATAAATGTATATCAGGTAATTTCTACTATTTTTTCTCATTATCTTGTGTATCCCTCCCTACTCAATATCTAGTATCAGGAAAAGAGATTTTATCCTCTCAAGTCCCATAGCCTATAATTGGGGGGAATCAAGATTTTATTCCCCTCTGCCTTAACTCAGACTCGTGGGGTCACTGAGAACAGAAGTGACATCTCATTACTCTGTTGCTATTGTTAAGCACAATGGTTGATATAAGGAAGGTGCTCAATAAAGTGTTAAGTGAATGATGGGGAGGTAGAGAGGAAGGGGGGAGAGAGAGAGAAAGAGAGAGGGAATGAGTACACCTGGGAGAGGGTGACACAGGCAGAATTCTGAACATTTGAACATCATGTGAATCCGTCACGTTTCATCTGCTTCTCTTATAGCACTGAACTCCAAGAAGAATTCGACAGTGTAGGCTGTGAATGTGTAGAGTGGACAGGGTATAATCCATTACCTGAAAGGGCTTCTCCTTGGGCCAAAAGGTGTGTCCCCATTAGGGGATGTGGCTCAGTGATTAAGTGCCCCTGGGTTCAATTGCCGGTACCAAAACAAACAAAAAACCAAGATGTGTCCCCGTTAGGTTCCATACACCATCACGACTGTGGCAGCCTCACAACGGCTTAGATTCAGGGAATAATACTGGGGGTCAAGAGATGAGGCTCATATCTTTTGTTCTTGGGTGATAACAAGTACCAATTTAGGAAGCTTCCTAAAATTCAACATTACCACGACTTCAAGTTGGTAAAACTTTTATTTCTGTGGAAGACATTTTTATATCTTATATAACCATCTTCTCCCGTCTTAAAGTGAAAATCAGGCTAAGATCTTCCATCTCCCAATGTAAGTTCCTGAGCCAGAACTGAATACAGGAACACTTCTAACTGGCATCCGGTTAGTGCCCTCCTGACAACCCCCTTCTGTGTTTAAAGAACTGCTTAAACACGGTTAATAATAATGGCCATTTAGGTCCTCTATTTCTTCATTAGCTGAATGATATTTGGAATTATTTTAAGGTATATTCAAATCATACTTTTTATAATTATGAAAATTACAGATACCTAGTGCAGAAACTATAAGAAAAAAATCATTCATAATTCTATACTGTGGAGCAAACTGCTAAGAACATTCTGAATATTTCCTCCCAGCCTCTTTTTTTCTTTAATGGTATGTTACATGTAAGGCAGTCATCTAATGATTCTCTCCTTTACTCAGCTGGCTGTACCAAACAGTACAGAGCAGCTGCATTCCAGAAAGAGTCAGGGAGGAACCCCGCCCCAGCTCACTAGGGCTGAATAGTGATCCAATGATTGAGAAAAATGACATGGGAGGAAGATGGCCTGAAAGATGTAATCCTACTTGATTTTTCTTTGGTATCATAATTGCCTCTACCAAAGCACATTATAAAATATGGCTCTATAAAATTTAGTTTTGAGCAATGTTCCTTCTGTTATACATGGAACTCTATGGCAAACTTCCTTCAAGGCTTTATGCCTTCTCAGGGCCCACTGAGATATTTCTTTCTTTGTAATTCATCAATCTTATATCTGATTGTTTTCCTCTCTCCACACTGACCACCTAGAAAAGTTAACTACTAAATTTATGACTTAATTCTCCCAAGGATACAACACCTAGTATTTTAATTTTGTATAGTACCAACTTTATTTTTGCCCCTTATCTTCCCTAGTCATTTTTTCTTTTTTGCTTCTATTACAGTGTTTAAGGCAATTTAAGTTCTGCTGCACAGAAGTAATTCTGGTGTAAATTAATCTTTTAACTTGAAGAATATTTTCAATTTAAACAGTTGGCAACATTCAAAATCTGAAAATGTTTTATATAAAAACCCAGAATTCTGGTTTCAGTTAAAAAAAATTAAAGGTCATCCAACAGTAGTCTTACCTGTGCTCTAGTCACCAGGTACCATGTCTTCTTCACTCATCTATCTGTCCTTGCCTGGTTTCATAAGATATGGTCAACTGTAAATAAATCTATCCATTTGTGTGTGTGTGTGTGTGTGTGTGTGTGTGTGTGTTTTGGTGCTGGGGATTGAACCCAGGGCCCTGTGCTTGCAAGGCAAGCACTCTACCAACTGAGCTATATCCCCAGCCCCCTCTATCCATTTTCATTTACGTATAACACATGATCAAAATGGTACTGTTCAAATACCTAACAAATATTTTAAAGAAAAATTGAACAAAAATATATGGAAGACTTGAAATATTGGATTAATTTTTCTTCCTTTTATTGTTTCAGATAATAATAACCCATTATAGACATGTCTTGGGTGTTCCACTGGATGACCGAAAGGCTACCGACAACTATGCTATCAACAGTACAGAGGCACTGCCCACAATCACATACCCAGTGAACACAATACCAGCTGAGGAAGAGACTATGGCATCTTCTGGCCTAATCACCATGCTCTGGTCCCTGTCTGTGTCCAGTTTTGCAGTTGGTGGAATGATTGCATCATTCTTTGGTGGATGGCTTGGGGACAAGCTTGGAAGGTGGGGAAATTTCATAAATACACATAAATCTAGAAACTTTAGTATTTTGGTGTTTTAGAATGTTTTTGGAAAGATGCCATATTTCTTTTTGTGGAGTGGTTTTAGAATTGTTTTCTCAACTCATAAGCATATAAGGCACATCAATGTTAGACAAAATCAGTCGGCAATGCTCTTGCAATTATCTAGTTAACTGTGGAGTCATAACAGCAGAAGTTAATTTGGTGTATATTTCTAGATAACTGCTTCGATCCTCTGACTTTGTAAGTTATAAAACATACTGGGAAACCACTGCATAAATGGTACCTTGGGAAATAGCAGAAGAGCCTAAATTGGAATTTTTTTAAAACTGGGGATTGAACCCAGGGGTGGTTAACCACTGAGCAATATTCTCAGCACTCCCCCCTTTTAAAAATTTTTAATTTTGAGACAGAGTCTTGATAAATTGCTTAGGGTCTCACTCAGTTGCTGAGACTGGTCTTGAACTTGTCATCCTCTTTACCACCACCCTCCAAGTCATTGGAGTTATAGGCATGTGTCACCATATCCAGCGTAGAGGGAAATTTTTAACCTGGGAGCCCACTGTATGCTTCACTGAATCATATCATTTCTCAGACGTGAGTTTTTTCATTTTTAAATCACAACTTGGCATTTGATTCAGTCAAGTCCTAAGGTCAAGTCAACATTCCCAATTCCCAGTAAACCTGTGTACTTGGCATGGGTTTCTAGTGCTGCTTTGGCTACTGCTATCTCAAGGCCCTGACCTGAGTGAAGTAAGATGAACCATTTCTCAATTCTGGCTTCTGTTAGACATTTTGCATGGAAAATATCTGTGCAGCTCCTTTACTCTCAAGCTGCACTGAGTCAGAGGACATACTATAGCTGCTGGGGTTTTCCTACCATATAGGAAGGAAATAAAATTAGAAAATCAAATGATACTTCCTTAGTTTTATTTCCTGCTCTTTGAGCTCATATTTTGTGTATTAATTGTGTTTTATTCTTGTAATAAAAATTACACATGGCTCAGGAAGCTGAGGCAGGAGGATGGTGAGTTCAAAGTCTGCCTCAGCAAATTAGTAAGGTCCTAAGCAACTTAGCAAAACCCTGTCACTAAATAAAAATGTCTTAAAAGGGCTGGAATGTAGCTCAGTGGTTAAGTACCCCTGGGTTCAATCCCTAGTACCAATATAATAATAATAGTAATAATAATAATAATAATAATAATAATAATAAAAAATGCCAAATTTGGAAAATTTAGGAAACACAAAAACTTCTAAAGGTATAAATAACAACATAAGTAACTAACTTAATAATTCTGTATTACAACTTATTTAGTATTCCAATTGCTACTATAAATTATAGTTTTTAGCTTTCTGGTTATTTAGTTGTGATGATTTCTTCCTCTCACACTGGAATTTTATATAATAAGGTTGTAATAAGTTTTCTTATGTAAAAGGTATCATGGTAACTCAGATTTTATTATTTAAATTGGGAGTCTCCTTCAAAGTAAAGTGATCAGTACCTTACTTTTTATCAACTTACTGGTGTTTGGTTGAATTTTAAAACAGATTATGTAAACAACAGAATTAATAAATTGCCTTTCATAATTTAAAAAATGTTAATAATCACCAGGGCTCAGTGGCACATACTTGTAATCCCAGGGACTTGGGAGGCTGAGGAAAGAGCATTGCAAGCTCAAGGTCAGCCTCAGGAACTTAGCAAGTCCCTGTCTCAAAATAAAAAATAAAAATAGAAAATAAAAAGGTCTGGGATGTACCTCAAATGATAACACCCCTGGGTTCAATTCCCAGTACCATACACACACAAACGTAAGAGTCATTTCAATTTGCACCAAATTGCCTTAAATAGTATATGGAGAATTTTCTAGATTATTTATAAAGCAAATCAAACTGAGCAAAATTAAATTTTAAAATATGAACAAATCAATGGAAGTTACTTCCCATTCCTGAAATAAAAATGAAATCCTTCTCCCATATTCAGAGAGGAGATTCTGACAGGCCTAGTGACTTACCCGGAAACATTTAACCAGTGGCCCAGAAATAAAGCCAGGATGCATATCCTCTGAAGCCAAGATTTAGCATCAACAATGACTATTTATTAAATAACCTATTAAAAAGTAATTTAAGCCTCTTCCAGCACAATAAAAAAGTTATCTTTCTTGAAAAACAACCATAAATCTCACAAATTCAACTTAAAAATTAAGACCAAAGAGTTCAGTATCTCTCATAAAACTATTTTTCTGGCATTCTTTATGGCATTCTTAGGAGGATTACATGAGAAAGAATACAAAGACACTGAGAAATGACATGAGTAAAAGCGTTGCCAGGATCATTTCTCCACTAGTTCAAAGTAAATAAATAAAAATGTATTCCTCCCATTATATCTTAAAAACAATAAAGTCTTTCCTTGCAACTGTGTAGTAGTCAATAGAAGTCTGTGACCAACATTTATAGATTTGGGTTTGCAAGGTCAATCTGCACTTAGCTAAATACAAAAAAGTGTGATGGGCAAGACATGGTCTGTGCAATCCACACTACCACAGTCAAGGAAAGCATACACAGGAAATGGAACTCATAGGGCAGGGGGTATAGCTCCCAGGTAGAGTGCTTGCTATGACGGGGGCCTGGGCTCAATCCCCAGCACTGAAAAAAAAAAAAAAAAGGAACTTACTACATTGCACCATTATTAACCTTTGATGTCACACAGATCAGGTTCAGCTCTGTCACTTAATAGTTCTATGAAAGTGAGCGAGTTACTTGGGTTCTCTAAGACAGTTTTCTACCATCTGCAGTGGGGATGGGGAATAATACCTGCTTTATGGCATTCTTAGGAGGATTAAATGAGAAAGAATATAAAGGATTTGGCACAATGTTTAGCATGTAGTAAGCAGGCAACAAATGTGCCCTTATTTTGATGATGACAATGATGACAATGAAGACAACCACAAGAATGATAATGAGGAAGACAGTCATAAGGATGAACCCAACAATAACTTGGGTGTTCAGAGCAAGAGTTAAAAAAATACACTCAGGAAGAATTAAGTTTCCTGCTCCCTAGTTCAACCACTGCATGTATTTTTAGATCATTTATTTTTGGTCATTTTTCACATCTGAGTAGAAATTAAAAATAATTTACATTGTGTTTGGTGTTCCAGCAACCACTGTTTGCAGTAAGGAAGAAAGATAAGTCTGGAATGGAAAATCTTCTCCAGACTTCGTTTGTTTAAGACGTTTTGTCTTTTTCTAGTCCTAACAGAACAGACTATTAGCTAGCTGTTCACAACTTCTTAGGGTAAATTGTGGAATTTGCATGCCCTCTGTCCTTGTTTAAAAAAAAAAAAAAAAAAGGCATTTAATCTCACAGAGAAAAAATACCCTTTAACTCACTTTCTATGCTGTAGCTCAGGGGCTGGCCAGTTCTTGTTCAGCATTCCCTTCCTTTGGATAGTTAATAATTTCCTTCTGTTACTTTCCTATAGCTGTTGTAATTAATTACCACCAACTTGATGACTTAAAACAACACAAAATAATTTTCTTACAGTTTTGGAGGTCAGAAGTCCAAAATCAGTTTCACTTGACTAAAGTCACAATGTCACCTGGGCTGGCTTCTTCTGGAGGCTCCGAGGGGAAAGAATCCTTCCTCTCCTTTTTCCGGTTTGCAGTGGCCCCTTCCTCCACCTTATAAGTACATCACTTCAGTCTCTACTTCCATCATATCACCTTCTCTTCTGCCTTTCTCTTATGAGGTCACTCGTGATTACATCGTTGGGTTCACCTGGATAATCAAAGACACTCTCCCCATCTCAGGCTACTTAATCACATTTGCAAAATTACTTTTGCCACATAAGGTATCATTTACAGAATCTGAGGATTGGGGGATGTTATTCAGCCTGTCACATGGTTGTTGGGATATCATTTCACTATGAGATTTTGCAGTTTTACTCTCCAGAAAACAATATGCTTAATGTTAAAGATATTTGCTTAGAAAAGGCCAAACCATCAGAGTTTGAACCATTGAAATAGAATACAGCAAGGTGCTTACACTTCTTCATAGCAAAAACATTTCCATACCTGACCAGATTCTTTCATTGACTTACTTAACTTTGATCAAGGTTTTTGTGTAATTTTCATATGGTTATTTTTGATAGTGATGTTTGTGTTGCTGTTGTCAGCTTTATAACGTATTTTACATTGGTCAACATTAATTCATAAATTCTGGAAACATGCTGGCATAAAGTGTTAAAATGAGGATAACTGTAATTATGATAACCTTTAAAAAGTATGTTTTAACTTACTTCCAAATTATTTATACAAAAGGAACTTTGACTTTGAAAGTTCCTCTCCAATCTACATCAACTAAAACCTTTACTATTGAAAGAAAAAAAATTAAAGAAACAATCTATAGGTTACACACAGAATTAAATTTATCTATCACCAGATAGTTATACTTTAAAACAATCAACTTACAGAAAAATTAGTTAACTGTTTGAAAAAAGTGTCAGAAGTATTATCTTAAACTAGTCATCATTGTAAGGAAATAATTTCTATCAAACTGTGGAGGTTAAGTGTATGAAACCCAGGTTGAATCATCATAAATATTACTCTTTGTTAATATTTTAGTCCATATATATGTCAAACAACAATCTTAGTTTAAGATTTCTGAACTAGCATTTAAATAATTGATCTTAGGTAAAAATCTCAACAAGCTCTGAAAGCAAATACCTTTTACAAGTTTTGATGCCTAATTTGTAATTCTGGCTTTTTAAAATTTCAGAGTCAAGGCCTTGTTGGTAGCAAACATTCTCTCATTAACTGGAGCTCTCTTGATGGGGTTTTCCAAACTGGGACCATCTCATATTCTTATAATTGCAGGAAGAAGCATATCAGGACTCTACTGCGGTAAGTAACAAAAACACATACACGTCTTTGACTGAAAAGTACTCTGCAGGCACATGTGTTAACTTGCAGGGACATTTTTGAGCCTAGGGTGAAATCACAGAGGGAAACACAATTGCATAAATTTGAAATCCTGAGTTGGGAATTTGGGACTAGTAAATGGGAATTGTGATGCTAGGACCCTGTCCACTACAATAACAGCATCTCCACTTGTCTGATCTACTTGTCTGATTCTCAGTTCCTTCATTTGTGAAATGAAAAGAATGAAAGCATCTACCCTATAGGGTAATTGTGAGAATACATGTAAAACACTAATCATAGAATCTGGTATACAGTGAACAGTGGAAGACTGCTGTACTCAGACTCCCAGTGCTGACCTATGGTCTACCCATAGACCTTCTCATATCTGGCAAGACCTGGACACCTGGACCCATCCCTTAGACCATCCAGCCCAGCCATGTCTGATTCCAAGCATGGCACAATGAAGCATTAAAGAGGTGGTGTCTGTAGGGAGAGAAAATCAGACAGAAGCAGAAGCAGAGAAGTTCATAAAGCTCCCTGCAGGAACTTCATGTTGGAATAAAGGGAATCACTAGTTTTTGGACACAGCTTTTCAAACTTCCAGAGGCAACAAATTGACAGAGGTTTGAACAAAGGCAGGAACATTCATTCACTAAAACAAACAGAAAAATGTTTACTTTCTCAGTGCCAATGGATCCTTAATTCTGATGGTTCTGGGCTGAGGTTTTAACCCATTCTTACAAATTGGAGTTGCCCTTCAAAGCACTAATATCCTCTGGGGTGAGGCAGAAATGATGAGGGCACAGAATTTATATCTAAAGTATTGCTAACATTCTGAGTATTAAAGTTGCTAAAATTTATAGGAAATATAATTTGATTCAGATTCATGTGACTTCAGACTTGTGAACATAGCTATATCATTTTGATCTTGAGATACAGTATTAGATTCTATACAAAGATAGGGTCAAATAAATTTTTTCTTATTGAAGATGAATAGGCATTATATTATAGTCACATATACAATTCTGCAGAAGTTCAAATGCCCTAACAACTATTCAAATACTCCCTTGAGATATGAAGAACAGTTTGAAGCATTAAAATATGTACATTGAAAATAGTTGCCAAAGCATCTCACACATAAAGACCATCCACTTCCAATTTGATAACCTCTTAGAAATTGTCTTCTGACAGATCTTAACTTTTCAGAAAATGCCAAACACTGCAATCAGCCAATGGCTGGATGGATATGCCACCATTTTCAACATGACTAATTAAGTGTTTTTAAGAAAGCTACAAAAGGCAGAATAGCCTAGTGCTTTTCAAATTTTTAATATTCCTTTAAGTCTTTCTTCAAATGCAGTCTTTCCTGAAGCCTAATACTTGGATGGAAAAAAAGGAGCTGGTTTGCTTTGATTGGAGTAACTGGGGGAAGAGTGCTTGAGTTCCTTTACCTTTTCCCCCTGCCTCTCCACCCAGACAGGGATCTTGACCCACCTCCACACTGCAGAGATTGGTAGTTCTCATGCTAGCACTCAATTCCATTGTAATCTTGGGCAAATCATTTCTCACCTCTCCAAAGGTTGGCCTGTTGGTGTTCTAGTTTCCTTTAATTCCATGAGTCTATTAAGAATATTATTTAAACATTCTTCAGTCTCTTTTCTCAAGACAACTTCAAGAATTATGATGTAAACTAAACATTAACATTTTTTTTAACTAAGACAGCATCATGAAGAATTGCAAAATACACCACCAAGCATTTCTTTCTATCAGTATTTTCAACTACACCTTCATTTAAGGTTGTATTGACAAACGTTTTTTGCATGAACTGTGTCTTTGGCTGAAGACAAGGGCTCTTCCTCACAAGGGATTCAGGAAGGGAGTTTCAGTCTGGATATTGGGTATATGTACTTAGACCAAATCATTGTTACTGAGATGTTCCTGGCTGTACTTTAACATATATTATATTCCTGTTTCCTGCAGGGTTAATCTCAGGGCTGGTTCCAATGTATATTGGTGAAATTGCTCCAACCACGCTCAGGGGTGCTCTTGGCACTTTTCACCAGCTAGCCGTTGTAACGGGCATTCTTATTAGTCAGGTAAAAACTCCTCATCCCCTACTTTGCCCATCTTCCACTTCATCCCCTTATCCTTCCCTGACTTTCTACTTTCACTGCAGACCAGCACAGAGGAAAATAATAACAACAATAAGTATTATTATAATTATAGCAGCAGATTAATTACTTAATTATAACTAACAGCAGAAACGAAGGTGGTACAAAACAGGCATTTTAGATCAAAGTTAAACTATTACCACTTCTGACTTTTCTCCTTAAAGTTGTTGGTGGGATTGGCACTGGAATTGAAATTTCCAATACTATTCAGAAATTAAGTTATTCAATTTAGATGGATTTCAAAGAATAGAAATTTCATGTTTTTGACTGATGTTTCCTTTGTTTTGATCATCTTTCCTAGAAACCTAACATGCAAATCATGATCACAGGAGCTCTTCTTGTGGTTCTATCCTTCCCTTCTGTCATATGGTGTCAGAGGGAGTTTTGGAACCTCATACTTAATCATCCAGAAGGATATCTGTAAAGCACCGAAATAGGATTCATAAAGCTGGTTTTCATCAAGCAATTGTTCTATCTATGATGGAGTAAAGGAGCTTGGTTGCTGAGTAATCTAAGCAATCTAAGAAGAAATTTTAGAACGAGACCCCAAAGTTTTATTTATATATATATATTATGTATATATTATATGTATGTATATATAATATATATGTGTTTTAATGTAGTATTTTTCCATTGGGTGCCTAGAGATTATAGCCATATGTTGCTTTAGATATCAAATGTATTTTTTAAAATTGGGTTGATTCCAATCTTAAATATACAAGTGTAGTTAATAAAAATAAGTCCAGTTGAATTATTTGCCAGGTAAATTGTCCCTGTTTTGGTTAAGATTAGATGCACTAGAAATGGTTTCCAATTTGTGCTTACATGAACCAGGATTGTTAGGGATTACTGTTGAATAGCCAATGTGTTTTTTCAACAAATTGTTGTAGAAGGCAGACCCAAAGTATTGTGTAGCTGAGGAGTTTCCTCCTTATCCTCTCAGATTATTGGCCTTGAGTTTATCCTGGGCAATCATGATCTGTGGCACATCCTGCTTGGCCTGTCTGCTGTGCGAGCCCTCCTCCAGTCTCTGATGCTATTCTTCTGTCCAGAAAGTCCCAGGTACCTTTACATCAAGTTGGATGAAGAAGCCAAAGCAAAGAAAAGTAAGTATGTAGGTGGTTTTTCATTCTTTCTATTGTTTTTGAAATACCAGCTAATGCCAAACAGTATATATGAATGGTTGCTAAAAAAATTATTAACAGGGACTTCCAAATGAAGTCAGTAATTACATGTAATAAGAATGTGCAAAATCACTTTGATATGACTGGTGCATGCCATATCACACCTGTAAGCATTCAGTTAAGCCTACACATAAGGGTATTGGACTTAACCAGAGACTTCCAAAAGAACCGTCCAGCTTTATGCTTCTGTGATAATGAGGATCACAGTTTTCTGCCATAAGATGAAGCCCAATGTTCTACCTTTTTACATCAAAGAGCAGGATTTAATTGAACAAAAAAGAATTTCTAATCCATGCTATAAAGTAATAGAGTGGGACATGCAGAACTATAGCTCTTCCATGAACATGGTAAAAATAAATTTATTTTTGTTTTGATCTGAGTGAGTTGTTTCAACTTGATAATTTGGGGGGACAGGCTTGAAAAGACTTAGAGGAACTGATGATGTCACCAAAGACATAAATGAGATGAAAAAAGAAAAAGAAGAAGCATCAAGTGAACAGAAAGTCTCCATAATTCAGCTCTTCACTAATTCTAGCTACAGACAGCCCACCATTGTGTCATTGATGCTGCACATGGCTCAGCAATTTTCTGGAATCAATGGGGTAAGTTGAGAACATCTTCTAACTTTAAGAAGGCAAAGCAAACTAAGAATTTAAAGTTTAAATAACTAAAGGACACTTCAAAACATTGACATCAAATGTTACTACAACAAACAGATATCGATAATTTTCCTTGCTTTGCTTCAATGACTTTCTAAAATAGGTTGTGATTTTTTAAAATGTCAATAATCAATGAAGCTTTATTTCTATTAAGGTGAGAGTAAAATGCAAAAGTCATAATAAATGCAAGGAGGGAAAAGGAGAATAGTCATATCACTTCCAAATTGGGGAGGGTACCCTAAGTTACAAGAGGCTTCCAGAGTTGAGAATGAAATTTAGGATTTTTGATAGTATAGGCAAAAGGAGTTCATGGTTCCATTTATTTATTTATTTATTTATTTATTTGGTTTTTTTTGGAACCAGGGATTGAACTCAGGGACACTCGGCCACTGAGCCATATCCCCAGCCCTATTTTGTATTTTATTTAGAGACAGGGTCTCACTGA